>PVJD01002819.1:0-186145 GCA_004026545.1 Mormoops blainvillei | reverse complement strand
GGGGGAGTGATTTTCATACTGCCTCATAAACTCCCACCTGGAAGTGGTACTTGTCCATTCTACCTGCATTTCAGTGACCAATGCAAGTCACACAGCCACTTCTAATTTTAAGGCAATAGGGAGGTGTGATTTGGCATTATGCCTAGAAGGAGGAGAAGGGAAGAATTTGTTAGCAGCCCTAGTAACTACCACATGACATTGGCAAGAGCTGAGGGCACGGACACTAAGCATGCTGGTAGCAGTACAAACTGGCACAGATTCCCTGGGGAGCAAGTTGGAAACAGGTGTTAAGGGTCTAAAGAGAAATTCATTCTCTTCTTTTTGTAACCTTCTCTTAGGAAGCAGAAACTCAGGTAAGGATTATGAACAAAATATATGTTGAAGCACTGCATATACAAACAAAAAACCAAATATCCAGAAGGTCTAAGAGCAGAGTATGGTTAAATAAATCAAAGTGTAGTCATATAATAGATAAATCTCCAGTGCTTGAAAATGTCACATTTGAAAAGTATTTAATGACATAGAAAATGCTCACAATAAGTAAATGTTGAGCGAAGGATAATAAATTATACCGTATACAATTATACCAAAATAAAGTACCAAGAAGGAAGACAAAGGAAATATACTAAACTATTAATGATGTCTATTTCTAGGTGAATGTTATTATCTTCTTTGTTTTTCTGTATTCTTTAGTTCTCTATACAGATGAGTATTTTTTAATAATCAGGAAAAAGATTATTAAAAAACATACATGAGGATATTCACTATAGCAATTTTTGTAATAGCAGAAATTGAAAACATCTAAATTCCTTCAATAGGGAGTTAGTTAAATGAATTATAGCTCAGTCAAATAATAGACTATGATAAAGTACTTAAAAGTTAAGCTCTATTTGATCTACTATGGAACATTTGCTCAGCTCTACTAAGAAAAAAGCAAGATGCAGAAAATTAGATGTAGTATACTGCCATTTGTATAAACATGTACACACACGTTTCTGAAAAGAGTGCACAAAGAACTTTTAAGAATGGTTGCCTTTTGGTGGGGAAAACTAGGAGACTAGAAAGCTGCTTTATAGCTGAAAAAGGGAGACTTTCAACTCTAAATCCTTTTCATTATTTGATTTATTTTAAACTGTGTATGTGCTTTATTTATCTTGAGTTATATTTTACAAATAATAAACAAGTAAATATATTAGAGTCTGGCTCTAGCAGACACATCATAACTACTGGTTACCTTCCTGCCCTTTTTCTGTCTTTAGATAATTTCACTCAAAGCCTCTGTCCTAGGTTGGGCCATAGGTACAGCTTAACAGGGCTTAGGAATTGAGAATGAATTTCATTGATCTGTCTGCCATTCTGAGCATGAATAACAGAGGGTTCCCCAAGGTGGCCAGACTCAGGCACGGGGAACACGAGTCATCCTTCCCAGGGGCTTGGTTGCTAAAAACACAAAGGTTTACACTTGGCTGATATCGAACATTTCCTGTAAAAGGTTGACATCTTGAGCCCAGGCCTTTACGTCTGTACAGGGCAATTTAATTCTTGGAGGTTACTTATATCCATGGATACTGAGTTGGACCAATCACTGTAGACAACTCTCTGTAGAAAAAGAGGGTCAAACTTCCTGAAGAAAGAGAAGCTCCAATGCTTACTGCAGAAAATCTGGCTCCCGATGCCCCAGAGTGGGGCATTAGAGAATGTCTTCTTCTAGGTCTATGTCCTAGGACAAGCCTGGTGAGAGAACAGTCAAATGTAGAAAAGATTTTGCTCATTAACTTTATTCTAAAATTGGGTTTTATTGTTCTCTAGGCAGAGCCTCTGCCTCTCGGGCCTTCTCCCAGTACCTCCAGCAGTACATTTCCCATCCCTGCTGGGAGTGATCTCTGACAAACATGACTTATTCATGCAGCAAATTCCCAGTCCAGTCACCGGGGATATAGTAGTAAACAGAATCAAAGAGTGAGCTCTGCTCTTGTGGAGTTTATGTTCAAGTAGACACACAAAAAATAAGCGGAATTTTAAAAGTGAAATACACAGTACAGCACAAATGTTATGGAGTTCAGTAAAGCAAGGATGTGAATGGGACGTGCCAGAGCAAGGCCTCCCTCCAAGGTGAAGCTAGGGTAAAGGCCTGAAGGCACCGAGGGAGGGAGCCGTGTGGGTCTCCTAGGGGGAGCGTGTTTCATGGGAAGCGGCTGAGTTTTATCTCCTAGTTCAGAAGGATGTAGAAGTAGACAGAGCCAGCTAAAATGCAAGAATAATGTTGTAAAATTTCTATAACAAATGCTTTAAGATTCATTTCCAAGATCTGAACAGATATTGTAAATAATCTCAATGTCCAACAGTGGTTATGTTATCATACAGCCGTGAAATGGATTATGATCTCATCACTGACAACTATGAATTTGAAAGAATATTTAATAAGGTGGGAAAACACACTCAAAATGTCCAGTGGGAAAAGTAGAGTGCAAAACTATATTTTAATTTGTCTTAGTCACTGTGATAAACTAGTTTAGCATGCAAAACAGTGCTGGGCACATGGTAGCTATGTAAAAAATAGTAAAAAATACCTATTCATTATAAGTATAGTAAGAAAAAAACTAGAGGCACATCATACTATTAATGGTGGCTGGACTTCAGTGATGGAATTCTTAATAATTTTCTGTGGTTTCCAAATATTAGTGGCCACACAAAATCAAAATTTTTTCACATAACCTGAAGCTTCTACCATCAGGAAACTTCTTTTTCTTTCTCTCTCTCTCTCTCTCTTTCTTTCTTTCTTTCTTTCTTTCTTTCTTTCGGAAACTTCTTAGTGAAGCATTATCTAAGAACTTCCACTTATCAAATACATATTTGGGGGCCAGGAAATGTGCTATTTCTTTTATATTAAATGTTCCCATCTTTGGCTGAATATTAGAATCACATGGAAGTGTACTGCAGACCAATTAAATTATATTTTTTGAGGTGGAACCAAGGTATCAGTATTTTTTAAAGTTTCCCACATTATTACAATATGCAGCCAGGGTTGAAAATGACTGTTTTATGTATGTCTTCTTTTATTCTCTAAGGTAGGTATTTCAATTCCCAACGTATAGATGAAGAGCTAAGGTTCAAAGATGTGAAGTTCAGTTTGCCTAAGGTCATATGCTAAAAAGTAGGAAAGCAGGGAATTTCACTGCAGACCTGATGGAAGTCACTTGGCCCTGTGCTTTTACTTGAAGTAGCTGATATGCAGAGAGGGAGCAAAAAGAGATACAGAGAACAGATTGGTGATTTTCAAAGAGAAGGGGGCTTGGGGTGGCCAAAATGGGTATGGTGATGGATGGTAACGGACTTATCATGGTAAGCACTTTGTACTGTATTCAAATATCAAATTATTATGTTTTATACATAGAATTAGTGTTATAAACCAATTTTAACACTACAAATAAAAGAAAGTATTACAGGTTTGGTTCTATCTACTCCCACCTTGGTGAGATGCAGGTGCTTCCTTCTCATGCCAACACATGGCCTCTAGAGGTGCAGGGTCCACCCTCCACTCAAAAATGCCTGAGAATTCTGGGCCATTAAAAGAAAACTGTCTGCATGGGGTGGCTGGATGTGGGCAGAGCAAAGTCTTAAGACCATTGCTTGACTATTGCAGACCATCTGGTTGATGGTAGGTCATCTTCACTGGTCGGCAGTGATGAAGACAAGTGGCTGTTGCCTTAGCTGACACTTGGCTTTGTTGATGATCAGTTTCTTCTGTGTTCATCACGCTCACATTGTCAGGTCCCTCTTCTATTTCTTCAACCTAGCTGCCATTTTTTCCAGTTATAAGGTAGAAAAACTGATCTACATGTATCCACTAGAATCTTCCCTCTGTCTCACCTTTTGGGAATTGTTAACATGGGTCTGTGGCCTTCGTCTCTTGGTTGCCCAGTGAGGTGAGTCACACCTTGTGCCAGGAACAGGGTAGAGGGAGGACAGGCCTTTAGGGTCATACTCTTCTTGCCTTATTGACTCAAGAGCCGGGTAAACATGGAGGAGAAACCAGGGTGACTGATAAAACAACGCCTCCCTGTGACAAAGACAGCAGGCCAAGCACCTCAATGTAGGCTTTAAAATGCTTCTTTTTGTTCCTGTGTAAATGTATGTGAAAGGGAACTGGGTGTTACTAATATCACTGCAGCTATTATATCTCAGCTTTAGTCTACCTATATTAAAGCTTAAAAGAAATCTCCTGGCCAGAAGCCTGGCCCTCTAACAATTGATTTCCTTTTCAGGCAGGCCAAAGAATTCCCTGGGCAGGCTGCATAAACCACCAAACACTCTGGGCTGGATGAAACGCACTAGCACAAATGTAAAAGGTCACCTTGGACTTGGCTGAGCTGGTGAATGCCAATGAGCTGGAGCTGGCTGAAACCTCAGCTTACGCATGTTGGGCAGATAACTTCACCATCCCACCAGGCCTAGGCCTCCACCTCTACAGCCCAGGTTGACCCAAGTAGAACGGTCTGTCTCACCTAGAGACCCCTTCAGGATTGTTCACACGGAAGCCTGTCCATCCAAGGTTCTCAACTGGCTGAAAGCTCTGTCAAGGCCCTTTTGCAAACTTGCTTTTTTCTCCCTGCACATAACCATTTGCAGATTGGGCTTTCCCCTCCCTGACACGAGAAAAACAACAACAGGAGGCTCATGAAATTGCAGAATCATGGAACACAGCTCTCTGTGCCCTTCTCAGGCACACCCTCTCAGACCCATGCAGGAGCAGAATTCTACACTGTTCCCAGGGCTTTTTGCCCAGAAGTGAACTTCAAAGAAATAGGAGCATAAAGACCCACATGTCAACAGGTCTATAGAATATCCTGAGAATCTCATTGGAATGGGAGGACCAAAACCCCCTAAACATTAACCTCTTTACCCCAATCTCACTGCCTTGGCCTAAGTCAGTTGAGAACTTGGTCTTCTCCTAAATGCACACCTTCCTGGGAAAGGTTCTGTTCCTGATTAGGCACCAGCATCCCTTTGGAAGCCTGTAGTGTGTACAGGGATTGCTTACACTCAAATCCAGGTTCCAGCACTTACTAATTAGGGCCTGTTCTTGAATTTCCCTGGGCCTCAGTGTCCCCATCAGTAAAATGGAAGTTATAATAATATCTACCTCATAGGTCGTTGTGTGGATTAATTAAGTTAACCCATGTAAAGTGCTTAGGACAGTGTCTGGACCATAGTTAGTGCTCAGTAAATGTGCTTATTTTACTCCCTAAAAGTAGGCTTTCATCAAGAGTGGTATGTAGGCAGGAGGGGGCCCTTCTAGGGAAAAGGCACAGGGAAGAAGGTGGAAAAGAATGCAGAAAAAGAAATCCTGGGCTCACTGAAATCAAAATGCCATCTTGAAATTGTGCTCTTGGTATCTCTTGCAGACAGGTGCACAGACCCAGGCGGAGAGGGAGACACAAAGATGGGACCCCAGCACAAGGGGGATATAGCATTGACGGGATGCAAAGGGATGTATAAGGGATAAAAACAACACTTTGCAGTTTTTAGGGGTTAAACTTACATTAAAATTATAAATGTAATGAATCTTTCTAAGGAAATTTGAAAAAACACAAACACAAAAGTGTGTAACTAACACATCTACTATCCACTGACCATTATGATGTATTTAATTCCAACTTTTTTCATAAAGAATATATACATGTATATGTATATATGTGTTCATGTATACATATATAATATATTTTGTTCTACTCCATATCCAATTTTAACAGTATTGGGATGATATTTTAAACTATTTTCCCCCCACTTAATACAGCGTGAGCACTTTCTGCTCATTAAATATGCCTTTTAATGACTACATTATATTCCATCATATGGATTAATTTACCCAATTCACTATAAACACTTAGACTGTCTCCATTATTATAAATCATGCAGTACTGAGCATCCATGCACACAAATCTTTATGTGCATATCTGGTAACTTCCTTAGGATAAATACCTAGAGTGGACTTGCTGGATCAAGAGTGGTACTCATTGTGGGGAACCTCGATACATAGCGCTCTCCTTCTTTCTGTAACTGTATACACACAGGAATGGCACAGTCATAATTCAAGCACCCTTTCTTCCCTCCTCTACTTTCTTGCCTTGGCTAAATATTTCTTACCTTTGAATGCTCACCCCAGACAGCACCTCCCCCAGGAATCCTTCCCCGCCCTTCCAAACCGGTTAAGATGCCCCTTTTCTGCATTCTTATAGCCCTTGCCCATCACTCTAATATAGCATTTAGCATACTAGGTTGTACTTGCTGGTTTACCTGGATGGTTTACTCTAGTCTAGTCTACTGGGCTAGACTAGAAACAAATCAAGGGTGGAATAATCTCTATAGTCCCAGCGCCTAGCACATAGTAGATACTATCAACAGCTGGATGGAGTCGATGTAATACGAGCACGTGGGTGGGCTAGTGCTCTGTAGGGAAAGCCGCCCCATTATTTCATTCATTACATTCTACATGTTGCTCCCTATCTGGCACTGCTGCCCAGCTCCATGACCAGCTGACCAGCACAGAAATGTTAGAGAAGGAGCTTCTTGTCCCAGAAAGAGTGATTATTTCTGAATCTCCAGTCTATCACTTACTATATTTGGAACTGTGGAAAAGTCATTTTACCTCTCTGAGTCTTAGTTCCTCATCTGTAGAATGGGGCTACTTGTCATAAGCATAACAAAAGCCCTCCAAATGCGTCCACTTCTAATCCCCAGAACACGTGACTAAGTTATCCTACATGTCAAATGAGACTTTGAGGATGTCATTTAGAATCAGAACTTTGAGAAGAAGAGATTGTCCTGCATTATCCAGGTGGGTCAATCTAATCATACGAATCCTTAAAAGTTGAGAATCTTTCCTGGCTGTTGTCCAAGGCAGAGTGTAGCAATGGAAGCGTGTCAGAGAGATAGCAACATGAGAAAAACTTGACCCACTGTTGCTGGCTTTGAAGATGGAGGAAAGGGGTACAAGCCAAGAAACTGAAAAAGATAAGAAAACAGATTTTCCTCGAGAGCCTCCAATAAGTGCTGCATCCCTGTTGGCACTTCGATTTTAGCCTGGTGAGACCCATGTTGGACTTCTAACCTATGGACTGAAAGACAACTTCGTGTTGTTTTAAGCCACTAAGTTTTGTGGTACTTTGTTACAGCAGCTATAAGAAACCCATGCCACTGTATACATATGTTTCAAAACAAAATATGTGCTTGTCACCTAGGAGGTCTGGCACACAGGGTCCTTCATGATCCTTCAAAAGATGGCCAGAAATCAATATTGAAAATAAGTATTATGTTTTAATGTCTCATAATAAAGTAAGCAATAGATTCAATAAGCAACAGTCTCTTAACTGCAGGCAATGAATGTGTGCTTGCTCTGTTCTCCACCCTCCTTTTCTCACCATTTCATGCAAACAGCAGCAACTAACTGGCACAAGCTCCTCTCCCTATGGCCAACCAAAGGCCTGGCTGACCATCCCGACCCAGTCTCTACCTTCCTGTCAGATGACACATGTCTTCTCCCTTCACCTCACTGATGTCAGACTCCGTAAGATGGGTTTCTTACACCTTGGAGTACACATGGGCCAATCAAATTTTGAGGTTAAAAATCCGCTGCTGTCATTTCCTGGTTGTGCGACCTCTGGCAATCATTACACCTCTTACAGTCCTAGATTTTTCTTTTGAGAATTAAACATAACTCCTACTTTGTATGGTTGGTTGGAGCAGGGAAAGAGATACATTTGCAAATTGCTTAATACAATGCTTGTCACATAGAAGTTGCCAATAAATGGCTTAATTTATCCAAAAATATAAAAAATAAAAAATAAATATGTATGTACATACACATAAGATATATGTATTATATATAACTTATATAATATATTGTTATATATAAATATCATAGATAGACATACAAACATATAGAAACAAATATACATATATAAACATATGTAAGTACATGTATACACACACATCCCAAAGTAAGATCTAGGGCTTATCTTCAAATCTTTCACAGTCCAGTAGGAACAATACAGGTAAACCAGGCAATTATGAGATAATGTGGTAAGTGTTAAAACAGAAGGATAGACTCAGAGCTATTGGTTCTGAGAGGAGAGGCATCAAATCCAGTTTGTGTGGTCAAGGAAGGCTTCTGGGTAAAGTCACTTCTAAACTGAATCCTTCAGGATTAAAAAGAATTGGGTGGGTCAAAGATAGAAAAAATAAATATATCCAGATAAAATAACATGTACGAAGGCCTAATGCAAAGAGAATACACATACAAAAATCAAGAAATGGAAATATCAAAATTACAGAGTTAGAGAGGAGAGGAAGTATAAATTACCTAGTGATGTAATTATTGTATGTGGGTATGACTATTATCATTAGGTGTGTCACACAAAAGAAATCTTTGCATTAGTACATAGCCTATCCCCTCCCTCCAAGGAAACCACCAATTGGCACTCAACCCTGTCCTGAGGTTTGACAAGAATGAGGTAATCAGTGAAGTAAAGGAGCGAAAAAGGTAGAGAGTAACTTACCAGAAGAGATGAGAGCCCACAGGGAGAGAAAGGCTGGCGATAAAGGGCAGAAGTATCCCAGCTTGTGTGTTTTCTTGAAAAGCTGTGGTAAAGATTTAAATTAGTTTCCATTTTTCTTACTATTAGTTATCTGAATTTGATTCCATGCCAAGAGTGGACTTTGTGGGGTCTGGTTTTATATAGCTTTCACACAGATGTATAAACCCGAACCTTTTCTAGTCAGAATATGTTATTTATTGTCTCTTCAAAATACCTGTCCCTAACCCTTTACTTAAGCTGCACACCCGCCTGGAATGCCTTCCCTGCTTCTCTAAATCCCTCCCTTTCTTCAAGGCCTAGCCTATGCTCCACCAAAGCTGCCCCAGCCCAGAGCAGTGCTCTTTTGGCAAACGAATTTAATGCATTTGTTGTGTAAATTGTAGTCTTTAGTGCTTATCCTCTAGAAAATCTTCACAAAAACATCAAAGGAAAATGCAGAAGAAAATGCATCTTATCCCTTAAGACCACTGTCCTAGAGCTGAAATTTTCAAAATTTTCAGCTCATGGCACATATAAACTACTAAAATTCTGCTGTACACCCCCCAAAATTTTTTTTGCCAATCTGACAAAAAAATAGGTATAATTTTGATTCATTCACACTGGATGGCTATTGTGTTGGTTATCATTTTTTCATTTGACAACCTAAGGGAAGAGGGGTTAATGCTCCTGACTCAATAGTCAGGTGTTGCATGTTTTAACACTTCATGCAGCACACCAGTTGAAATTGCTGCCCTAGAGGAATAATTACTACACACAACCCCTTCCAATCCTTCATTATGGTAGGAATTTTTATTTCATCTCTTAACCTTCTGCTTCACAATGTTAGTGACCGTTTTATGTCTAGAGTGCATGTCCCCTCTATCTTGCTGGTTTTCATATAGCATGGGGTCTTCTAAGGTTGTAACTGTAACCTGTAGTAGAAGATAGTGTCTCAAATAGAGAAGCTGATCAATAAATATTAATTACTCCCTGAGCAGCTTAAAGCTCCCTAGAAAAGGGCTGTGTCATTAAAAAAAAAATCTCCCCAAATACTTAACAAAGGTCACAAACTCAAACACAACTGGGAGACAAGCAGATTTTGTAAATGTTTGTAAATGAATAAACCAGGCTGGGTGTAGGATGATGTGGGAAGGTTCAATAACCAGCTGGAGTGGTTGTCAGCGGCTGGCAAGAGCCCATTGTTGTATCATCAGGACTTTCGTCAGCCAGTTGAAACAAAGCTTTTATTAACTTATGACTATAAAAATTATATATATGTAAAAAATATAATAAAATAAAGATAATAAATTATCCAAAGTCATCACTTCCTAATTATTTTACTAAATGTAGCTCTTACCTATGCCCCTGAGGTGGTTTGTATCCGTATCTGTGTAATGGAAATGCGATACTATATATTCTTGTGCACCTCTTCCTGATTCCTCCTTCAGTGACGCCAAGTTGGTAGACTGCAATCGGCTATGGTGAGAGTTCAGATGTTACAGAAATTGGCAAAACCTACAAATCAGGTATTGGCTTATTGTCTTACTGATTTTCTAGACTGAAGAGAGTGATGACAAAATGTCATTACTGCTAAAACTTAAAATGGTGTTTTTTATAATCATTACATACTGAACAGCACAAAAAGTTGAGGAAATAGCTTTCTAGTATTCAAAATCTAGTATGTGATTCAGCAAAAAACTCATTCACGTCACTAAAGAACAAGTGAACTTCTTCGATGCTAGATAAACTATAGGATACACAATTAAATTTGAATGTTTTTAGCACAAGTGTATCTCAAATATTGTTCAAAACATACTTATACTATTTTTATTTGTTGTTTACCTGAAATTTAAATTTAACTGAGCCATCAGTATTTTTATTTGTTAAATCTGGCCACCCTAGACATATATCTTCATTGTTTCACTTTCATCTTCTTTTAACATAAACAAAAATACCAACAAACATTCATGTTAGGATTACACTTGTTTGTTAGTTGCAACCATAGTGGATAAAAGAGTTTGATAAAAATCAATAAAATAATTCGTGACAATCAATTGGTTATATGAAATTTATAATAAAGAATATTGTATATTTTATTATTTCTAAACTTATGCTTATATGTCCTTCATATTAGTAAAATGTATAATAAACTTATGAGTGTATATTCATATAAATACACATATTTTATTAATTTTCAGAGCACTGGTTACTAGATATTCCTCAGCAAACTGCTAGAAATATTGAAATGGTGATAAGCCACCCCCCGAAAACACACACAAATTCACTTTTTAAAAGCTGTCCTTCCAAACAAAACTCCCTCACTCTACTCTCCTCCAACTGCCATTTCGCTGTGTCAAACCTAAGACAAGGCAAGGTCAGGGCCCAAAGGGACAACGGTGGCAGGTTTCACACTATTGAGAAGTCAATCGTCTCCAAAGCATCTAAACACAAACAACTGAATTATCTCAATGCTTAAAGGCTAAGTCTAAAAAGAACAAAGCAGGATCATTCCTCCCTAACCCTCCACCCTCATTGTGAGCTCCATCCAACCATCTGAATTCTATTGCACACCATGCCCATCTCCACCCAACTACCCACTCAGTCTGAGGAGGCATCTCTGGACACCATCAGGCTCTGGCAAGTGAGACTCATAACCATGAGCAGATAGCATTCCCTTTCTTGCCAGAGTGGTGTTCTTCTCTGGAAGAGAGACACAGTTGGTGAGCCTGCCTAGCTATGCTTCTGCTGCTTTTCTCTCTCACTGGAGGCCACCTGGACCTTACAGGGGGCAGTCTTGGTGCCCAAGAGGCTCCTGGAATAAAGATTCTCCCTGAATCAACAGGGTTAAACACATGAAAGCAGGAAGTATGTCAATGAGGCTACATCTTTAGACTGTCTCATCCCCAGAGAGGCAGATTGGCACCAGCAGAAAGGAAGACAAGCTGGGCCTCTAATCCAGATGCCTGTAAGAAGCCAGGAGCCAGACAGGCCGGGTTCCACATTCCAGGGTTTAGCTCAGCTCCCACTTGGTTATCTTGCCATACGCTTGCTTTGTGTTAGTAACAAGAGAGACTCAACAAACTTCAGAGCAATAAATACTCTGTTGCTTTTATGTTATGGTCTCTCTCTCTCTCTCTCTCTTTCTCTCTCGCCTTCCTCCCCTCCCCCCTCTCCAGGGAGCAAAGACACAACAGGAAAATAAAATAAAGAACAGAATCTCTTATGTGGGTGTAATTGTAGTAGTAAACACGACATATTTCCAACTATAAATCTATGCCCTAAGCTAGCACTTTCCAAAGGATGTTCAGACTGATGTTTATGTATATTTTATGGAAAAATGGGAGGGAAATTCCATTGTCAAATTAGTTTGGGATATTGTAAGTTTGAAGTTTTGGCTAGGTGTCTTTACAGGACTTCTCAGAGCCCTTAATATGCGGATGTGCTTTGGGAATCTATTTACCAGAGTAAAGTTCACTATATTTTCCAAATTTATTTGAATCAGAAACCCCCTTTACATGGAGAACCTGACAGAACTAATGTTTCATGGAGGAGACTTTGCAAAACTCTTAGGCTCCAGCTACTTTCAATAGCTTCTCATTGGTCAACAACAGAGACATGTTCACATTTTCATGTTCACATTTTTTTATGTGAAAGCATTTATTATATTCAAAAGATAAATTTATACAAATTTTCTATGTAGTGCATATGAAAAACTTACAAAGTTCAACTTTGTGTGACATCTTCTTAGAATGTAAAGTCAATTTAAAATTACAATGAATGTACAATGTTTTTATAGTATCAGCGCCTGTCTGAACAATGTAATGACTGTTCTTTAGGATTAAAATAAGATTCTGTAGTAGTCATCGCTGCAGCTATACAGGGATAGCACAGACACCTTTTTTTCTACTGTGATGTTATAAATTTCATCAGACTAATTTCAGGTATCTTTGCTTTGGCAGGTGTGACAGCAGCTGCTTCACAGTTGTGTTAAATGCCTGTTCATCCGCATCCCACTCTAAGGACAGAGACTGTGAACTTGTCTCTTTGGGTAGATGTTCACCTACTCTCGCCCCTCATCTTCGACTATAGGGTCCAGCAGAAGTAAGGCCTGCTTGAATATGGTTGGTAGGGTGATAATATAGGTGTAATAGCTTACAGTTTTAATTTGAACATTTCACCTAAAATGTCCTATGGTGTGCTTGAGTGTGATGCTGTTATGTCACAGAATTGCATGCTTATGATTTTGTAATAAAGATTTTGTAATAAAAAGGGGGCATTATTTGTGTCGGACCCTGTAGAAAAAGGATTTTCTTTCTTCAAGACGCTTTGGGTGCTCTCAGAGCACGTATCACAACTCCCTTTTCTTCATTCATCGCTCAGGCAAGACTCTCTGAGTACCAGGGTTGTCATCATGACCACCAGCTCCTTGAAGGCAGTGGGGTTTGGTGGAAACAGCCTGGACTAGAAGCCACATGGCCACTTTACCTTTTAGAAGCTCAGTTTCCTTTTACGTAAAGTGGGAATAACAACATTTTTGTCATAGGTTTATGGTGAGGATCTTTGAAAGGACTTCATAAAAACACTTTTTTATCATAAAGTGAAACTGAAAACTTATCATTAGCCCCATTTTTCCTCTGATCATAAGAATCACCTAGGGCACTTATTAAGAAGAGAGATAAATCTGAGGAGTCAGTTTCCATGGGTGGGAACTAGAATCTGTGATTTTAACAAGCATCCCAGGTGGGTTTTACCGTCACTGAATTTAGAAGATACTCAATTATCTGGAAGAAATGAGGAATGAATTGTAAATTTAACAGCAAAATCTACAGTCAAGTGGGAGACATTTAGTCGGGGGTGAGACAGGCAAAGCAAAACACTCCAGGGCTCCTCCTATTTAATATTACATCAGGTAGGCATGTGTATATCCCTTCACTGGGCAAAGCTCGACTGAGCATGTGATCTTTTACAGTAATTCTTGGACTACGCACTCCAAAAAATATATTATTAATAAATATCCCACTGGTTAGGATTTATCCAAAGTATTCCTGGTTACTTCTTTATGTGAATCTTGGATCTTTTTTGAAAAATCCATGAACACCTTGTAGATCATCATAAATATAGCTTCATTCCAGAAATCAATCTCACTGCTTTTCTGATCAAAGGTTTATTGGCATAAGAGAATACACACACACATATACACACACATCTGCACTGTCTGGTGCCACAGTTGGCGTTTATAATGCTTTATGTAATTGTTGAAGTGTTCATGAAAGAAAAAAAATGACTGCATCTCTGAAATAATCTCTTTCTGTGTATATTCTTTATGCTCCCTGCATCCAGGAGCTGGGATTACTTAAAGATTTTATTTCTCTGGTGGAGAAGCAAGGGAATAAAAACAATATTTGCTTTATTAAAAATAAAGTAAACACCCCAAACAAAAACTCATTATTTCTAGAAAATCCCCTCTCATGTCCAACTACCAAGGGAGACTCTACTGCAACTGATTTCTTGAAAAAGTCCTGATCAAAGCCGGGAAAATCTTGTAGCCATTAGACTGTAATCTCTATGAATCACCAATTTGTTTTCATGACTTTTCCTGCATTCCTTCTATATTCTGTAGTTTATTTTGTGCAATGTTTTCAGCAACAGCTTTGCCAAGCCCCAGAGTGTAGAAGCCATCCAAGCAGGGAGCGTGTGTTCTCCACTCCACAGGCTGCTTGTCTAAGGAGCGAGGCATGCATCTGACTTCTCCCCCATCCCATTCTTTCTCTGTGAGGTTACAGGGACAGGCAGACAACAGCCAGGCCTAAATGCCCGTGGCATAAGGCCCTACTCGAGTCAAAGAATCCAGTCAAGGATGCCATGAGCAAATCCTGAGCATTAGGACCCTTTCTTTCCTGTTACTCAGAGTGCATCTTGCAGAGACTGTGGCCTTTAAGAAAAAAAGAAAGAAAAGAACTGCAGTTGTGACCAGTTGGCAGTGGCCACATTGTGGCTTAGTGCAATAAATAGTTTACTTTAACTTAGCTCCAACTTACTGAGTCTCTCCCTTCTCCACTCCTATACACAAACAATCCACTTCTCGTTTACAAATATTACACATCTGCATGTGTAACCACACTCTTTCTTGTTACATAGATATTTATTTCTCTTTCTGCCCAACATGGGGAACTGGTTTTGAGGTAAGTTAGCCAGATCGGCTTCTTTCAGGGTCCTAAGTAGACTGGTATTTCTGGATCTATCTTTGTGGTAACAGCAGGGTGGGTATCTAATTTATTCATTCAGCCATCCATTCATTAATCCATTCGTCCATTTATTCATTTAGTAAATATCATTAAATGTCTATTCTGTAGTGCACAGGCATTGGGGTAGGCACAATATTGAATTAAATACATGGAGTCCTTGCCCTGCTAGAAATGTACTAATGGGAAAGACATACACTAAACTAATGATTATACACATTTAAAATTTTTAATTATACTAATGGCTGCAAGGAGAGTAGCTATGAAAGTCAATGAAAAGGGAACTAAGAACCACATATTGCATGATTCCATTTATAAGGACTGTCCAGAATAAGCAATCTGGACAGAGAGGAAAAGTACATTAGTGGTTACTTAGGGCTGGGGGTAGCACCTGGAGGGGTTGGGGATGACAGCAAAGGGGAGTAAGGTTTCTTCTTTACGTAATAAAACTGTTCTAAAATTGTGGTGATAGATGTACAACTCTGTATATATACCCAAAGCCTTGAATCCCTCTCTCCTCACCACTACTTTCTTTGGAGTTAGATTCATTCTCAGGAATTAGGTCCACTTATAGCTGTTATATTCTACCAGCCTAGCAACCCAAGGACAGTGAGAGCCTTTACCTTCTAGCTCCAGTCAAAGTCCTAAGTAGGGTTTAATTGATCTGCCTTAGAAACAGGTACCTACTTTTGCATTATTCATTGGTTGAGAGAACATGGTACCAGAATAGATACGTGCCTACTCCAGCAGGTGAAGTGAGCTCTACCACAAGGTCATGTTCTGTGGTTGGAGGAAGAGATGGTTCTGTTCCCAGATGCAGAGAGGCTGGACAGGCCAAAGCAGCAGTTGCCCATCTCAGGGTGATCAGTTGCCTAATATATCCTTGGAATAGGGTTTCATCTTAAGAGTCCACAGCCCTTCAGGATATAGACTCACTACAATTCAGTTGTTACACAGAGCCTCTAATTGCTGAACCATTCAAAGTGTCACATAGAAAGCCTGTAAAATTAGAAACTCTTAATGGATTCTACTACTTAGTTAAATTTTAAAAATGCAGTCATTAGCTATGGAGTAAGATTTAAAAACAGTTAATATATTTGCAAGTTGACTTATGTAGATGCATTTAATACATATTAATGATTGTAATTTGCACTGTGGGGCTTTTTTGTGGGGACAGGTGAGGTTGGGATTTTCATTTAGTTTGGTTTGGTTCCTAGGTGCATATATTAGCTTTTGTGAATCCTGAAGTTCCAGGTGGTATGTAATAAAAAGTAGTCAAGTAACTTACATCTTAGGGTATTTCTGCTAACAAATGTAGAATTATAGACAACACATTTATCTGCTAATTACTGCTGTAGGAAGTTTGCTTTGCTTGAAGGAAACCATAATCTCACAATGAAGGCAAATGCATGGCTGGAAAGTCTCACTACCCTCTCACATGCAAACATCGTGAATTGATCACAGGGCTTTTCCCCACTGTTACCCGATGTGACCTCAGAATCCTCCCCAACACAATGCTTCCTGGCACTACTAATAAAATGCAGTTGACAACCAGGGTGAGCGTGGAAGAGTTCTTTAATCTTACTGTGTCTTATCAAATGTGCTTGACGAGAGGTGATGATGATGAGGATGACTGCCTGCAGACTATATCTTAATAGAACTGTCTCCCAAGTTTCTCTCCACAGGTTAATGATGAGGAGGGCAGCATAAATGATTCCTTTTTTGGTTTATTTCGGACTCTCTCAGTGCATTGGGAAGGGGGTTCCTAGTTATTAGCATGTTTGCTTTCATAAATGGTCAAGGCGAGAAAATCCAGATAAAAAACATTCTGTAAGAAGCCATGAGGCAGATACTGTCCATTCCATCCTGCAGTGTCCTTTATACAATGACTCAAGTGATGAATGCCTACGTTTGGTTCCAGGAAAAAGTTTGTCTCTACAGAAAAATGTGTATGCTTTCCATTGTCAGAAAACCAAAACTAAGTAACCCAACATGTTTCTACTTGGCCTTCACTGCCAGGAAGCTTGTGCCAAAACTGTACTACCCAAGAGTTATAATTAGCCTAAATCAGGTGTCCAAAGACATCAGCTCTTTAAAAAAATTTTTATTTATTGATTTTTAGAGAGAGAAAAGAAGGGAATGAGAGAGGAAGAGAAACATTGATTTGTTTTTCTACTTGATTCTTGTGCCCTGACCGGGGATTGAACCCACAACCTTGGTGTATCAGGACAATGCTTTAACCAACTAAGTAAGCTACCCGGTCAGGGTGACATCAACTCTTTTTGATTTCTTCAGATATTCCCAGTTTTCTTTCATCCTTAAATAGTTTATTTTAAACTGATTAAATGTGCAAGTGTCTTTGATTCCATTAGAAGGGTTGGGTCACCTGACCTTTTAAGTTTTCTTTTGACTATAAAATTTCATGAAATCTTCAATAAAATTAAATCATTAGAGTAAAAATGATCAGTTCCAAAAAGGACCAATGGCCTCTGGCATCCAAATAAACAAAAGAGAGAGGAAGGAATTTAAAATGTTTTAAGAACCTACTGTAGGTTAGGCAGTCTACACTTACAACTAGTGTTCTTGGCTTCACTGGCCTGTGGGCACAAATGTGGCCATGTTGCCACTTATAGCAACGCCTGCAGCTCAGTGTCCCCACCATGTCCTCTGTAGCAACAGGGCTTCAGAGTTCTTCCAAATGATTCCTGAGGTTCCCTACAAGTGTCTTATAAATATCCCATTAACTTCAAGGTGCTGCTATCATGAATATAGGATGTTGGCTTGTCCCCATTCCTGCCCACCCTGACCGATTCTCTAGTAGGCTCTCTTTCCTACCTAGGGTGACGTCTTCTGGGAAAATCCCAAACCTGATAACAATTTTGGGTGCCAATATATTCCTTTTTCCTTGGTTCTGTTTCATGAAGGAATTTTTTTTACAAAACAAACCATTTTCCCATCCCTCTAGTTAAATAAAAACGGGTATAGTATGTGTGAAGTCATACAGGAAAAGAGTATCGAGGGGGAAGATAATCGTTTTTAGATCCAAGCCTTAGGAGCTTCAACTCAAGCTAGCCTAGAGGAGTAAAAAGGAGACTGAAGAGGAGTCAGAAAGGGGGGAATGAAATGCAAAAGGGAATGGTATTGCAACCCTCAGTGTGTTTTGCAAAGGAGGATCTATCCTTACCACATGTAATAGCAAATCTTCACAGCAACTTCAGGCAGATATTATGACTCCTATTTTATAGAAGAGAACCGAGGCTCAGGAAAATTAATTTTATTTGCCCAAGATCACAAAGCTAGTTAGTGTCAGAGCTGAAGCTCAAAGCCAAGTCTGTCATGCTCTTTCCATGACACACCTGTGTGAAATGGATCGCAGAACACACCTTTCCTGTTCCTCTAATTTGCTCATATCTATTTCCTGAACCTACAATGGACTATTTCTATTATAATGCTTCCAAAATCAACTTCACACTCTGACAAATGCCAAGGACAGCAACCAACGGCTTAAAAATCAGACTCCCAACCCCTTACTTGGGCCACAGCAGCCAGGAGGTCAGGACTCACAGAGCAGATTTGAAACTGAGAGAGAGTTCGGATAGGTTTTGCTTTTTAGTGTTATTATTTTCTATGATAATTCTAAAAAATGCAAATGTGCTTCATAAAAATTATAAGCCACATATATGTGGGACTGCTGGCTTTACTGGAGCATAAGAAAAGAATGGGTATTAGGGGATTTTATTTTTGCTTATTCTAGCTATAAGCCAACATCAATACATAAAGTACGACTAAGAAACTCTATAGTGAGACTTTCTCTTCACTGAGAGAAGTCTCTCTCCATCTGTATCATCTGTGTGACTGACTTTTCCAGAGGTGGAGTGGGGTGGGGTAAATTAAAGAGACTAGAAATATTCAGAGTGTTGTGAGAAAAATATTTTTTGAGAAAAAGTACATTTTCTAAACATTGTACTAGGTTCCAGCCTTATGGCAGTGTAGCCCCCTTGACTCAGCAGGAGGCCAACAGAATCTCCAAGCTCCTGGGCATGTGCCTGAAGGAGCCCTCGCCGTGCTGGCTCTCCAACAGGTGCTCGTCCTAGATCCATTATTAGGAGGCACACACGAAGGAATCCCATGCTGCCAGGAAACTGTTTTCCCAGAGCCATAGAATTTTAGAGGCTGAAAACACCCTGAAGACCTAGCCAGTGTTTTTAATATTTATTTTTAAGATATGGACCCCTTTGTGTGTATATGTAAACATAATGAGTTGAAAAAATATTATCTTGACATTTGACATCTTAATCCCTCGTAGGGAGGAAGCTATCATTGTTTGGAAAATAACTGGGTAAACATACTTGAGACATGACATCAGCAGGACTCAACACCTCAGAAGAGAAACAAGACAAAGTATTTTGGGTGAGAATAGAGGAGGTCATGAATAAGTTTTTGTTTTTGTTCCTGAAAGTAGCAAAACATACTTTTTCCCACCCCTGCACAGGCACTGTTCTAATTGTGTTACTTGTATTAACTCATTTCATCCTCACAACAATCCTGTGAGTAAATATTATTATAGTTCCCGTTTTGGAAGTGAGAAACTGAGGCACAGAAAGGCTAAATAATTTACCCAGATCCTTCAACTAGCAAATATGGAGCAGGCAGGGAGTCAATAAAATGGCATCTTAAAAACAGTAATGTCTGTTATTCCATATGAAGTTAATTTGCCTTGCTGCAAAACAAAACTTTTTCTGCATTCCCAAGCCTGCCCCCACCCCTACCCAAAGTGTCTTCTGTAAAGTCAACAAATATTTGGGTGATTGAGTTAGTTTGGAATTGTGGAATTCAAAGAGAGGGCCAAGCCCCATGTCCAAGCGTGGTGTAATTCCAAGGGGTAACGCAGCAGGCTGACGGAGGAGGCCATGAAACTACATGCCCCACTTCCAGGAAGTCTCAGGATCTTGGGCAGGGTTTTAGCCTTTGGAATTGGTGGATTTTAGACCATTTAACCCAGATCTCAGAGGGCAAGGAGGCCCCACATGATATCTGGGAACACAGAGAGAATAGCGCTCCTTCGGTTCAAGCTGGGTAGGGCCAGTATGCCGCCCGCATAGCCTCCCTCTTGCCCCAACAGCAGCCTCTAAGTCACCACACAGACCATCAGATTTCACAGATTTTGGGCTCTTCTCAAACTGATGAACATACTGAGAAGAACACTGAGCCCTAAGAGGCTACAAACGAGATTTTATTTAATTTTGCCCTGACCAGTGTTTTTAAAAGTAAGTCATCAATATTTAAAATGAGGGGATTTTGCATTTTAAAGGTCAAGATTTCTTGCTGCCTTGAAACCTGGAACTGTGTTCTCTTCCAGCAGAACCACACTTCCACAGAGGTGGGTCTCACTGCGCAGCGCAGGGGGCATGAAGTTTCCAGACTGACCCCCAGGTGCTCACCCCATCTGCTTCATTTGTTTACCACCTGATTAAGGGCTGAATTTCAAGCTACTAATAGAGCACAGACAACAGAGTTAGTGTCAATGCAGACCTGAACCTAAACCTCTGGTTTCCCGGTTCAGAGCTTTACTGTATTATAAAGTGTGGATTCCAGCACCAAAGTTTTTCTTACCAGTGTATCCTGGTATCTAGTACAGTGTTTGGCACATCGGAAGAACTCAATACATACTTTTTAAATCATGGGTAGATGAATGAATTGATGAAAGCTCCTAGTGTCCAATGAGCGGAAGGAGGTGTCCCCCCATTTCTCCTACCACTGCCACCATCACCAAAACCCCTCACAGACAAAGCAAGTGTCCCTGTTGATGTTGCCTTTTAGAGAGAACCTGTCAGATCAACTGCTTTATGTCTGAAGCTCTCCACCTGGGGAAAAAATGCACCACCCCTTCTTCTTAAGGATCAACCATTCCAGCCAATTCCCAGGGTCGTGCTTCTCAGACTGGGGCCCTGAAGGGGAGAAGCCAATGTAAAGCAAAGGCAGGGGTGTGGACAACTCAGAGGGTCTTCAAGAGATGGGTGGAACCCAAGGAATCAGACACTGAGTCATCATGATAAACCCCAGAACCCAAGGCACAGCCCTGGGCAGCTTTGCTGTTGGCTGGATGGTATTTTAAGCCTTAATTATTATTCTGTTTTATACTTGCAGTCTCAGAGCCTCACTAATAAAGCGCTTTCAAATGTTTGGGAAGTCAGTCGTGTTCAAGTTTATCCTCTTACTGTTTGGTTGACAGGAACTATTTGTAAACGGAGCACGCTGCCATTTACCAGCATTTATTTGCAGTCATATCACAAATGTTTTTGAAACTTGTGTTTATCTATAATTTGACACATCAAGAGGACTTTTGCTCTTGGCCCGAGCTCCTGCCAAAGCAAATGGTTATGTGTTAAAGTTGCTTTCATCAGACCGTCACAGACCTAATGGCTGACTCTCCCGTCTCCCTTGCCATCAGGGTTGCCCGAGCTGATGCTAAGAAAGCAATTGAACACATATGTGACAGGTTGGAGAGCTCGAGTAAGAGAAAAGGGGGTGGGGTTGGGGGGCAAGCTCAGCATGGACTAATGTTTTAAATAAAGGTCTGTTTTCAGAGAAGCTGGCTCTGACATCCACAAAGGCAATTTGGCAGAAGACCTAGTTAGTCTCTCATCCACCTCTGTACTGATTATGATGACTGCACTTTGCTCTGTTGCTAAACTCCGAGGAAGATGTGTCGGCACCCGAAGGCATATGTTTCACTCGGCTTGCTTACCCACCATTTCAGTTAAGCCCTGGGAAATCCTACCTTGGCCGATTTGTGGAGAAAAGTTCTCCTGGAAAGATGAATGCTTTTTGTGATGAATTTTGAAAATCATAGTACTTCATGGCTGGAAGGGGACCCTCAGAGATGATCTAGTACAAACCCTAGCTTATCTAATTCATGTATTCATTCAGCAAATATTTACCAAGCTTCTTCCATATGCCAGGCACCCGTCAACATGATGGGGAAATACTGGGAACAAAAGAGACAAGGCTCCTCCTTTATGGAGCAAGTAAACAGATGGCATAATTTCAGGGAGTTTTAATTTCTATAAGACAAAAGCATAATAACGTGATAAAGATGATTGGAGAAGTGTTTTTTTTTTCAATAGGGAGACCCGAGGAGAAGGCAAGATTGGAGCTGAGGTTAAGTGATAAGAGCCTAGCCAAGCGAAGACATCTGGAAAGGCAGACAAAGGGGAGAACAAGTGCAAAGGCTCTGAGACAGAACAAGCCTCGCCTGCTGGCAAAAAGAAAGCTGCCTGTGAAGCTCGGGCTTCCAAGGTGAGGTTGGAGAGGAGCAGAACCAGGCCATGTAGGGCCCTGGGGTGATGATGAGGCAGAAACAGTGAAGGGACTGACCGAATGTCTGTCATACAGCACAGGCAAGCACTAGTCTCTCCCTCCCTATTCAGAACTTTTTAACCCAGCACACATTATCCCTAAAATAAAAGCCACTATCCTTTCTCTCATTACATTGTTCCACCAGAATTGTGCTCTAGGACATACAGGATATGGGAAAATATATCTTGGCACAATGCAGGGAGATTAATCCAGGAATATGTCGCCTTCATGATGAAAATCATTCTGGATCAAAATGATCTTTCAGCCCAAGTTGTTTTATGTGCTTGCTTCTTCACTTGCTTTTTCAATAGTTTTCATCCCCTATAACCCAGGATGGTAGGAGAAGAAAATCCCTATATCCAGCATTTCTCTAGGTTCACCCATTTGTGAATCACCTTCAGATCTTCTGCCATATCTGTGTCCCGCCTCTATTAATATTTTTGTTCAAGCCGACTTATTATTTTATACTTCTTTCTACCTACCCCCAATAATATCCATAAAACCATGAATCTGATGTGCTAGCTATTTTGTATTTTATTACACATAAGATAAATATGATTTTAAAGTTAAAAATTCCATTTAATGGAACTTGCAGGAAGTTGCTATGGCTGAGTCAGTGAGTGAGTGGTGAGTGAATATGAAAGCCTAAGATATTACTATATACTACTGTACTCTTTATAAACACTGTGCACTTAGGATACACTAATTTATTATAAATATTTTTTCTCTTCAATAATAAATTAACCTTAGTTTATTATAACTTTATTAATTTATAAACTTTTTAATTTCTTTCACTTTTGACTCATAATAACACTTAGTGTAAAACACAAACACATTGTACAGCTGTACAAAATATTTTCTATTTTTATAACCTAATTCTATAAGCTTTTTCCTATTTAAATTTTTTTTTTTACTTCTTAAACTTTTTTGTTAAAAACCAAACACAAACACACACACCGGCCTAGGCCTACACGGGCTCAGGATCACTGGTCACTGTCTCCCACCTCCACCTCTTGTCCCACTGGAGGGTCTTCAGGGCAACAACATGCATGGCGCTGTCATCTCCCCTGATAACACTGCTGCCTCCTGGAAACACCACCTGAGGGACCTGCCCGAGGCACTCCTTGAGGAGGTGTTATTCTTTTCAGAAATATGAAACCATTGTGGTTTGCTTGGTTTGTTTCTTTTGCTACCATAGATTTGCTTGTAAACAGGTAATGTATCGTGAACATTCCTCCTATTAATGAAAACTTTTAGGCGTTGGGATCAGATTTTAAGGAGCTTATTAAGATCTGCAAAAGCTTCTGCTAAACCCTTCACTGTGGCCCTTTTTCTTCTGCAGTTTGCTTTTCTCTTGCCTCATCTTCTGCTATGCATTCCTATTCCAGTTCTAACACCTCCTCATTAGTCATTTCCTCAGAAACGACTTCTAGGAGCTCCTCAATGTCATCCTCACACACACCCAGGCTAAGGTTGTTTGCCGTTGCAACCATAGCCTTGTTGATTTTTGCAACCTCCTCATCCTTGGCAAATCCTTTAGAATCATGGACAAATCTCTTGAGTGGTTTCTTGCAGATGCCATTGATACACTCCTTGCTGACATCACCCAAACCCAAGCAAAGTTACAGATGCAGTCACAGGTGGTGCAATCCTTTCAGAATTGCATCAGTGTCTTCTTCAGCTGCAGCAATAGCTTCAGGCAAGTGTCCTCCTCAGGCAGAAAGCCTTAAAAGCTGCCAAAATTTCTTGATACATTGATTGTATCCAAGAGGTGGTATTTGGAGGAGAAAAGCCACTCTGATATTGGGATGAAGATCACCAATAAAAGGAAGATGTCTGGGAGCATTTTTGATAATAAGCAAAATGATGAAAGGTATGTTATTTTCCAAACAGTAATTCTCCATTTTACGGGCATAGCAATTCAGGAGAGCATCTTGGAAGAGGAGCTGGAACATCATGACTTCTTATCCATCCTATACTACACTGAGAGTATGTGCTTATTGATATGCTTGAAGGCCCTGGGATCTTACTGTGCCAGATCACAAAGGGTTTCCATTTGTGGCCTGCAATACTGCCCCTAGACAAGACTGTTATCCTGTCCTTAAAAGCCTTTATACCTGATATTGACTTGGCCACCTTATGAATGAAAGTCCTTTCAGGCATCCATTACCAGAATAGGGAGTTTTCATCCATACTGGATTATTTGGCAAGTAAATTTCCTCTGCAACCAGCTTATCTAGAGTTTCTAAAAATTCAACAGTTATCTTCACGTCAACACTTGCAATCTCACCACTCATTCTAACATTATGTAATGAATAATAATTCTTCAGTCATTTAAACAACCCAGAGCTAGCAGCAAATTCAGCACCACAGTTGGGTCCAGTCTTTTCTTTTACCATTGCAAAAGTTTTTGTTTTGGCCTTGGTCATGGTGCTGAGAGGGATAAGCTTCTTTGTCTTCAATCCAGGTCATTAGAAGTTTCTCCAAGTCTCATACAGACCCTCCTTGAATGTTTCTTAGCCTCATTGCCTTCAAGGAAGCAGATCCTTTAATAGCTTCTGTCACTTTGTTCTTGTTCTTCAAGATCATAGCTGTGGTGCAATGGGACAAGCTTGACTGGACAGCACTATCACTGATTTTCCACCCTCATAGACCTTAATCACTTTTAATTTTATTTCCAGGTCAATCACTGGACATGGTCTCTCACTGACAACAATGGATTAATGATGGATTTTGTATGTTCAGGGGCCATAATGAACAAAACAACGTGAAATTAAATCAATTGCAAGAGAAAGTGATGCAATCAAGAGATGCAGTAAACGTAAGATGCATGAGGCTGCTGCTGGCATAAGCGATCATACTGTTTCACAGCAAACTTTTTTTTCAATAGAAAGAGTACACTCTAAAATAACAATAAAAAGTGTAAGTGTAGTAAATACATAAACCACCAAAATAGTCATTTATTATCAATGTCAAGCATTATCTACTGCACTCAATTATGTGTGCGATGCTTTTATATGACTGGCAGCACAGTAGGTCTGTTTACACCAGCAGCACCACGACAGCAGATGCTGCATTGTGCTGTGATGTAATGGTGTCAGTAGGCAATAGGGATTTTTCATCTCCATTATAAATTATGGAACTGCCATCATACATGTGGTCCCTTGTTGACTGAAACATTGTTATGTGGCACATAAATGTACTTCATTCCTTTTTATGGCTGAATATTACATTGTATGGATACACCACTTTTATGTATCCATTCAACTTTTGATGGACATTTGGATCCTTTCCACTTTTGGGCTATTAGAAAACATGCTGCTATAAATATTTTTATAAAAGTTTTTGTATGGACATGTGTTTTCATTTCTCTTGGACATATCCGTACAAACGGAATTATTGAGTCAGGAAGACTCTATGTTTAACTTTTCAAGGAATTGCCAAATTATTTTCCAAAGTGGCTGTATAGTTTTACAATCCTACCAGCAAAATGTGATGGTCCAATTTTTTCCACATCCTCACCCACACCTGTTACCTTTTTTATTTCAGCCATTTTAGTGGGTACGGAGTGGTATCTCGTGATTTTGATTTGCATTTCCACAATATCTAATGATGTTGAGCATATCTCCACATGTTTGCTGGCCATTTTTACATCTCCTTTGGGGAAAAAATGGCAATTCAAATCCTTGAGCCATTTTTAATTGAGTTATTTGTAGTTTTATTCTTGAATTGGAAGAGTTCTTTATATTTTCTGGATTCAAGTCCTTTTATCAGATATATTATTTGCACATATTTTCTCCCATTTTGGAGGCTGCCTTTTCACTTTCATGATGATGTCCCTTGAAGCACAAAAGATTTTAATTTGGATAAGGTCCAATTTACCAATGTTTAATTTTGCCCCTGTGCTTTTGGTGTCATACCTAATAAGAATTTGCCTAACCTCAAGTCACAGAGCTTTACTCCTATATTTTCTTGTAAGAGTTTTACAGTTCTAGCTCTCACATCTAGGTCTATGATCCACTTGAGTTAATTTTTTATGTGTTATGAGCAGTAAGTCCTAATTCACCTTTTGCATATAAACATCTAGTTAGTTACCCTAGCACCATTTGCTGAAAAGACCGTTGTTTTACCATTGAATGGTCTTGGCACCCTTGTCAAAAATAAGCTGGCCATCAATGCGAGAGTTTATTTATGGATTCTCAATTCTGTTCTATTACCTATACATCTATCCTATGACAGTTACCACATGGTCTAGATTATTGTAGGTACTATTAAATCTTTAGATCATTTTGAGGAGCATTGCCATCTTAAGTCTTCCAAACCATGAAAATAGAAAAATTTTCCATTTATTTTGGTCTTCTTTAAATTCTTTCAATAATGTTTTATACTTTTCAGTGTGCATATTTCAGACATCTTTTGTTAAGATTATTCTTAAGTATTTTATTCTTTTTGTTACTGTGAAAGTGAAATGACACTTTAAAATTTTATTTTGAATTTCATTATTAGTGTATAAAAGTACAACTAATTTTTGTTTACAGGATGGGGCAAGATTAGTTTTACAATTATTCATATGGAAAATCATACAATAATTAATAATAATACAAGAATAAACTCTGTTTTATGTACTCAAAACTGTAAACCTACTTGTGCCCCACTCTGTATTGATCTCATATCTGCAACCCTGCTAATCTCATATATTAGTGCCAATAGGGTATGTGTGTGTGCCCTTTTTTTGCTAATTGACCTGGCCATAATCTCTAAAACAGTGTTGAATAGAAGGGAAAAGAGTGGACACCTTTCTCTTATGCTTGACTATAGGGATAAAGTTTTAAGTCCTTCACTATTAAGTATGATGGTAGAAGTATGTAGTTTATAGATGACTTTTATTATGTTGAGGAAGTTGCCTTCGATTCCTACTTTGTTAGGTATTTTTACTATGAAAGGTCATAGTACTTTGTCAATGCCTTTTTTGAGTAAATGGTATTATCATGTGTTTTTTGTTATTTATCCTACTATTATGACATGTTACATTGGTTAATTTTCATATGTTAAGCCAACTTTGCATTCTTGGGATAAATCCCACTTTGTCATGGTGTATAATACTTTAAATATGTTGCTGGATTTAGTTTGCTAGTACCTTGTTGAGGATTTTTATATTTAAATTCATAAGGGATATTAGTCTGTGGTTTTCTTGTGTTGTCTTTGTCTCATTTTAGTGTCAGAGTAATACTGGCCTCATAGAATATATTAAGAAGTATTTCCTCCTCTCTATTTTTTGGAAGAGTTTGCAAATTTTTATTTTTAGACATCTGGTAGAATTCAATAGTGAAGTCATTTGGGCCTGGGCTTTTCTTTATGGAAATATTTTTTAATTAATAATTCATTCTGTTTACTCCTATAGGTCTATTCAGAGTGTCTATTTCTTCTGAGTCAGTTTTGGTAGTTTGTGTCTTTTTTTAAATGTTTCCATTTCATCTATGTTATCTAATTTGTTGGTATACAATTGTGTGTACTATTCCCTTGTAATACTTTTTATTTCTTTAAGTTCAGTACTGAAGTCCCCTCTTTTTTCTTGAGTTTAGAAATTTGAGTTTCTTTTTTTCTTTTCTTGATAAATCTGGCTAAAATTTGTCAATTTTATTGATCTTTTCAAAGAATCAAGTTTTGGTTTTATAGATTTTCTCTACTGTTTTTCTAATTATTTTTCATTAACTTCCACTCTCACCTCAATTATTTTCTTTCTTTCACTAGTTTGGGGTTTAGTTTGCTCTTCTTTTTCTAGTTTCTCAAAGTGAAGCTTAGGCTTTTGATTTAAGATCTGTTTGGCGACCTTCCAGTACTAATCCTATAAAGTCTGTATTCTTTCTTGTGTGGAGCTGCTGAAGTCTCTGCTTGGTTAGCTTAGTGTTTAGTGGTTAGACAGAGATTTCCTTTAAAGTCTTGAAACAATATGTTTCTCAGCCTTCACCAAGAGGTTCTCTCTGTTTGCTGGGGCATGATTTCAACACTCCAACAGGTAGCTGACAACTTTTCTTTTGCCTTCACTGTCTGACTGTGCAGATCTATCTTCAAGTCAGTCAGAGGCGTTATTAGGATCTTCTCATGTATTTCCTGAGCATGTGCTCTGCCCTACATATATTCCTTCTAGATTCCCAGGAATATGCCACAGCTTTGCAAATTCTCCTACAGACATCTCATTTCCCAATCTTTCCTTTAAAGTTTTTTGGCTGTTGATTTCTTGTTAGCCTCAAATGATATTGCCACCATAGGCACCTGTGATGTTAAACAATTGCCATTGATTGTTTTTTACAAATTTCTTAGGGACAGGGCTGTTTGAAAAGAGCAGAGTTCTGCATAAGCCAAATAAAGACAAGCTCTAAGGTTGGAACTCTTTACATTTTTTGATGTTTTTTTTAAAAAGTCGGGTTTACTGTGGTTTATTCAAATAGAATGAAATTCACCCTTTTTAAGTATTCAGACTGATGAGTTTTCACAATGCCTATATTCATATAACCAATATCACAATTAAGATATAGAACATTTCCATCAGCCCCAAAACTTCCCTTTTGCTCCTTTGCAGTTAACACCCTTCACTAAGCACAGACTCTAAAAAACATTGTTTCTTTTTCTTTTCTTCTACTTTTGCCTTTTCCATCATGTCATATATGGAATCATATAGTAGGCGGTCTTTTATGGGATGTACATTTTTAAAAGTGTGTTCCTGCTGCCTTGTGGAGAATGAATCAGAGAAAACTAGAGAGGAAGTAGTAGGAACAGTTAGAAAGCTACTGCCCTAGTCTAGGTGCAAGATGGTAGAAACTGAAGTACATTGATAACAGTGGAGATTAAGAAAGGACTCAAATAATAGGGAATGAGGGACATGGAAACCCCACAGGTGACTCCTAATTATTTGTGTTACTGTGGCCTTCACTGTTGTCAATGACCTGGGGTTACTGATAGAGGAAAATATCAAGAGTTCTATAAATGAAGCACACAGGAAACCTTATAGGGTAAGGGAAAAAAACATACTTTCTATAGCAAGCTATCAGAATTTCCACACTTTAAAATGTAAACCCATTCACTCTTTCTCATGGGCGCCCAGAGTTTCCCACACAAATACCCATTTCTACATGCACTCAAGAAAATGCCACTATCAGGCAGCTCCACCATGAATTGTATATCTGTGGGCAGAGTCATAAGTAGAGCTTTCATCTTACCCCCTTGTACTGACAAGCTGAACAGGAGACACATTGCTTTGCCAGTCTTTCACTTAAGAGAGAACCTAATTAGATCATCTTCTGGCTTTGATCAGAAAGGGTCTTCGGAAAGTTTAACGGGTCAAAATGAACTCAATTGCCAAACAGAGACCAGTGTGCCAAAAATAAAGCATTAACCAAAGCCAAGAAAGCAGTGTTGGCTGAGGCATGGCTTGGTATGGGGCTCTAGGTATTTCAAACAGCCGGGTTTGATGGAAGCAATTAGGAACAGCAGTAATTGCCTGTCAGGCAACATTGCCATTTGCTGAGGGCAGAGCTGATACATTTAGACACGAAGGCTGCTGGGCCTCCATTGTAGCCTTTTGCTTTTTAGAGTTTGTCTTCTGGTTTCCATTACAATGAAGCTCAAGCTGCCGACCCCATTAAAATGTCAAGGTGGGAGAGAAAGGGGATCTTGAAGTAAGTCTTTCAAGGCTATTGCCATGGTTGGTTTTATTTATGGAGTAGGGTTCCTGTACACACTTATTTTACCTTTTCTTCCCCTTAAGTGATGAAAGAACCGAGTCCCTTAGCCCCATCATCAGGGAGCTAAGGAGCCAACTTTTGTTTTCTCCATGGCAGGGCTATGGTCCGGTCATGCTCTACCCTCCTCTCTTCTTCCCCTTCCCTAGAAGAGTGAGTTCAGGTGCCACAGGAACTTTTCTGCACAAGTCCCTAACCAGTGACTCTCAACTCTTCATCGGGTTTTAAATACCTAGTTCTACAACTACAAATGTTATGGAAATCTGCTGTTCCCCTTTCTCTCCCTTTGTTCAGAAATGACCCAACACAAGCAGCTGTTCTTACGTCAGATTATTTATCTCAAATTCAGGGTCAAGAAAAGAAAGAAGGGTACCCATCCTCAGGAACAGAGAGGGCTGTGATAATACACATACTGTGTCTGTAGGGAAATAGGAGTTTGCCAGCAAGGAGATGGGCTCCTGGGTTCCCTGGAGAATGCAAAAGAAAAAAATCCAGCCTCTTTCACAGGCAATATAAGCATCAAATCATGGTTCTCATCATATTATTTATACAAGCTGTGTACTCTAAACGTGATTTTAACTTTGTTCTGTTTACAGCTGTATATATAAGGCATAGAAGAGTACCTTGCACATAGTAGGCCCTTGGAAAATCTTTGCACATTGAGCTTTTCTGGACCTCAGCATACGGGTCAGAAATATGGGGAATCTATTTAGTTTCTCAAGTCTTTCATGTCAATGCGCCACAGGCTAGGTGGATTAAAACAACAAAAATTTATTTTCTCACACTTCTAGAGATGGAAGTCCGATACCGGGTTGTCAGCAGGGCCGCGTCTCCTCTGAAACCTGGAGTGCAGAATCTTTCCTCGCCTCTGCCTTGCTTCTTGTGGTGGCTGTCAGTCCTTGGCATTCTTTGGCTTGCAGCTGTGTCACTCCAATCTCTGAATCTATTGCCACATGGTACTTTTTCTGTGTGTTCCTTTCTCTTCTTCTTATAAGGACAGCAGTCAAACTGGATTAAGGGTCCACCGAGTCCAGTATAATCTCATCTGGACCAAGTATACCTATAACAACCCTATTTCCAAATAACTTCACATTCTGAGGTACTGGGGGATTAGGACTTCAACTTGCCCTTTTGAGGGACATGATTCAACCCATAATTCCAGTTGTCTAATCCATCTCATCACTTGTTATGAGGACTCAATAGGATAATGTCTTTGGACATAATGTCTTTGTGATAAAGTCTTTGGAAATTACAGATTACTATCCATATGGCCTGGGGAGTTTCCTTCTCTTACCATTTACTGTGAGGATGTACTAATATTTCATACAACTTAAATTACCAACATTAATACTTAATAGGATTTCAGTTTATTAATTCCATTACATTATCCCATTTTAGCCTGCAAAGTGGCCAGGGAAAGAACTATTATCCCCATTTTAGAGGTGAAAAATGCTGAAGCTAAGATAGTAAACTAAACAACCCAATGAAAGGCATACAGACTTAACAACAGAAGGATTGGTACTAGATCTCAGGGTGTCAGCCTACTGGTTGTGATGCTTTCTAGGTTGCTGTGATGCTGAGACAATAATTTCTCTTTAGAGCTTTCATTTTCTCATCTTTAGGTGGCATGTTTGCAGGGAATGAGTTCATCTCCTGATCCACTGAGACTTGCTACTGCTATGAAATCCCTGTTCAATTGGATCTAACTGCTTATCTTGTGGCATTGGAAAGGTGGGATAAGAGACAAGGGGGCAATAAAAAAAGGGTAAGAAGTAATTACAATGAGTAGGTGAACTTGCAACTCAGCCAACAAGGCATGAATTAAGTATGGTATATGGGATAATTAGCAGTCATTTAGTGCAGGAAAATTGCTACCAGCTGTTCAAAACCCAAGACTGAAGGGCTGATCTGTAAGTGGTTATCTGAACAAGCAAGCAGACAGCTCCAAAATGAAGCTGTGCCCCAGGGTATAGAGGCTATGTTTTATTGTCCAGAGGCAGTCTTGCTCTGAGATGAATCCATTATGCTCATTAATTACTGTTGCACAAATTTACTGGCCTGGCCAAAAGCTCCTAGGGAACACTGGATCATGGATCTGTGGACAATCAGACCAACAGAAGAGTAAATAAGAACGGCAGAGTCCTGAAACCCATATCTCAGTGCTTTCTTCTTGATCTCCTTGATCTCCCACTTTCTTCTTTATAGCCCAGTCAACAAATACAATCCTATCCGCAGTCAATGTTCATTTCCCCATTGAATCCCTGAGTACCTCTCAATATATTAGCATAAGCACTGTTTCAAAGAGTCTGATATCTATCTTTAATTTTGCACCCAAACATAGCCAAGATACCTAGAGGCCCTTAAACAACAATTAAAAACATAGGCAGAAAATGTACAAGATGACCCTGGATGACTTATTACACTCGAAAGCAAGGACTCTGTCAAAGGCTATGAGAATCAAGTCAGAAAATCAAGATCATCTCAAAGAGGCTTCCACTGACTAAAGTGGGGTAATTTGAGCATTGACACAAATAATATCACACCAAGGAATTAAAACACTTCATATATGTTAAAATCTGTGAGTTCATAAGATACTCAGTCATCTTTGGAGCTTGCTGGGGAACCAACATATTACTCTGGAAACTGGTAAATAAAGGAAGGAATCAAGCAGTTAACTTGATTTTTCTGTAGGACCTGTACCTCAGATAACACACAGTTGATGAAAGTTTTTCCTTATAGAAGAGTTCCCAGAAATAAATGAGGAAATGATATTATCCATTTGCAAACCCCTAACTAAATAATGAATCTAGGCAAAGATAAGTGATGGCCACTAACAACAACAAAAAAGAGACAATGAGATGTTTTGTTCCTCCTGATATAAGTATGTATCACTATTTATAAAGGATCCTTGGAAAAAGCTTCATTAGACAAGCCTCTAGATCTGACTACCAATTTACAGAAAATGGAAAAAAAAAAAAACCCAGAGAAATATGTCAAATGATACTAAAGGAATGCAATCAGAAAAATCTAGAATGTGGGAAATTTCACAGGACAAGTTATTTGATTTCTTCAACAAATAAATTATAGGGAGAGAAAGAAGTGAGGATGGAAGGAGAACTCTGACTGACTGAATTGTTAGCCTCCATTATTCACCCTTTTCCACATTTCATACCCATGTGACAGCTGCCTCATGAGAGGAGTGTACTTCTCTGCCCTGGACCCCTGGCTTGGCAATGAGAATTGTTTGGATGATAGAGTGGAGCAAAAGTGACAGTGCAAAGCTCTGAGCTAAGGTGCTAAGAGGTCTCTTGGGTTTCCACTCACCCTCCTGTATACCTGCCTTACCTTGGGAAGAGCTTCCTTTCAGTAGCTGTTCATCCTTCAGTCTGGACAGTAAGTATATCAATAGCAGTAAGAATGGATTGAAGGCATAAAGCCACAATCCATTATTCTAGCCAAGACATACAATCCCAAGGAAGGGAGAGCATCCTCCCCATTTCACTCAACCCCAAGGCCTGCCACCACCACCACCACAACAAAGACTACATTAAAAGTTCCTGACTTCTCTGAAGATGGAGTAAAACCAGAGGGAACTGATTTAAGAATAAGAAATAAAGAATGAAGTATCTCATTTAAGTCTAGTATAAATTAATTTTAGTTCCTGATTTTTAGTTGCTTGAATAGCAAAGACAATAAAATACAACAACTTTCCCCTAGGACAGAATCCTTAACTCTTGTGGCAGAGAAAAATAAAATGTGTTATCAACATCCCTGTATTAAAATCTTTCTGTGGAATGTTTCTGGGTAGAGATCTGAGCATGTGAATGGACAGAGATAAATGTTCCTTATAAGCAGCTCTCCAGCAAAAAGAATGAGTGGTTTGCTAACTTAAGATAATAATTCAGGCCCCCGGTCTCCGTTCCTGTCCTATATAAAGTCCTGAGGAAGCATGCTGGCTCGTGTCATCAATTTGATAGGACCTTCGGATTCAAATTGGGGGCGGGGAGGATCAAACACACTTTCTCAAGAAGGCAGAAGGTTTGCATAGTTCAATCTTTTAACTTTCCAGAACAGAATTTATTGTAGAAGGTTTGCAGTTTGGAGCATGGCAAGGACCATGTGAAAGATTCTCTGCTGTAGGTCTGCATTTTTTTGCCAGAGGAAAACAATTGGGAAAAACCCGAAGAGGACAGGGCCACATTCAGCCCTCAGCATAGCTCATAAACTCAAGCCATCAACCCAAGAGCCAGAACCACTTCAATTAGCAGTCAATCCAGAAGTTGCAAGTATGTGATGATCTCTCCCATTCCAGGAACTTCAGAGCTTATAAACTGTGCAAGGTCGTAATTTCTAAAAATAATTGCAGCAATATTTTCAGCCCCACATCCTCTTCCAGAATCTTGTCACTCCTCATTTAAAGGTGAACTCTATTTTTTCTCCCCTTGAAATTGGGCAAGACTTTGTGGCTAATTTGAACACAATGCAGTGGAAGTGACATTGGGTGGCTTCCAAGACTAATTTATATCTCTCTCAAGATTCTTGTGTTTGGAACCCACACATCATGGCACGAGGAAGCCCAATCAAGCCCATGTGGAGAGACCATTTGGCGAGTGCCATGTGGAGAGAAACCAAGGCCTCAAGCCAATAACTGGCATCAACCACTGGATATGTGAGAGAATAAGCAAGCCTTCAGATGAGTCCAATCTCCAGCCAGAGTCTCCCAGCTGAGATCCCAGGTATCCAGGAGCACAGTAGGGTTTGTGCCCTGTCTGAATTTCCAATCCACTGAATCTACAAGAAACAGAGAATCGGGATATAAACGCAGCTTCTGCATCTGAAGGGCCAAGAGCCCCAGTGCTCTGATATCTTGCTGTTGGTTTTCCATCATAGTCACATTGGCCTCAGGAACATGTGAATAAAATGACCAGAGGAGTTAGTCCTGTTTGGAAGAAGATTGTAGATGATTTTTCAAGGATTCTGAGGCATGCTATGGTTGGTTGAGAGGTATGTAAGAGAACATAAATTGGGACAGTCAAGGCTGAAATGGCCACAGGGAATCAGGGTCACAGAGCATAGGAAGAGCCTCCTAAGAAAAGGCTACACAACAGAGATATGAGCGAAGAGAGAAGGGAAAAGAGAGCCACACACTCACCTGAGAAGAGTCCATAAGTAATCTAATGAAGAGTTTAAAATTCTAACAACCAAAGGTTTAAATCCCCAAGAAGAATAAAACAACTCAAAAATAAGTTATCTTGAGGACTCCCATGTGCCCAAAACTTTCACTTACATTAACTCAATTTAACTTTATAACTCTGTGAGATATTTACCATTTTATCACTTTTCTCTTTTCATTTTTATTATAAAAGATAGTTTCGTTGTGATTTTTTAAATTTAAAAGTCTTAGAGTAAAAATTAAGATTCCTCTTTTGTTCTCTTAACTCATTTGTTCTCCCCATCACAAAAGTACCTAATATAGCATCTCAAAGTACCTACTATTACACTACATCTTTGTAGGTGTAGCACTTGTGTGCTACATCTTTCGAGAGCTGCTTCTTTCTGTGTGTGTATAAATATATGTAACATATATGGATGTGTGTAACATATATGGATATATATGTATATATACACACACACATAGATGTATAAAATATATACAGTTGACCATTGAACAACACAGGTTTGAAGTGCATGGGTCCACTTATACGTGGATTGTTTTTCAATAAATATACAATTGTCTGTCCATATTCCTGAGTTTTACATCCAAGGAGTCAGTCAACCTTGGATCAAAAACAGTCTATTCAATCTGTGATTGGTGTTGGGAACTTGTGGATGTGGACGGCCAACTGTATGCATTGTTCTATGCCATTGTATAAAAGATACTTCAGCATTCTCATATTTTGGTATCCACAGGGATCCTGGAACCAATTGCCTGCAGATATTGAGGGATGACTGTAAAGTTTTGGGGAGTCAAACATTACACAAGGACTTTCCACTGTGTGGTGGGTCAGCATCCCTAACCCCTATGTTGTTCAATAGTCAACTGTATGACTATATATAAATATATATCTATATATGCACATCCATTTAAACAACATAAATGTGAGCATACTTTTTTGTTTGCTTTTGTATTTAATAATATATTGTGGACAGTATCCTCATACCAGCACATACAATGCTATTTTATTGCTTTAAAAAGGTTTTTTAAAATTTAGTCTTTACTATATTTTTTCCATTACCATTTAGTTCCCTTATAGTCCCCTCCCCCCAGCAGTCACCACACTGGTGTCCAAGTCCATGAATCCTTTTACCTTTTTGCTCAATCCCTCCATGCCCTAATCTCACCCACAACTAGCTGTCATCCTGCTCTCCATCTATAAGTATGTCTGCATTTTCCTTATTAGTTCAGTTTGTTCATTAGATTCTACATATGAGTAAAATTACATGGTATTTGTCTTTCTCTGACTGGCTTATTTCACTTAACATAATGTTCTCCAGGTCCATCCATAATTTCGCAAAAGGTAAAATTTTCTTTTTTATAGCCAAGTAGTATTCCATTGTGTAAATGTCCCAAAGTTGTTTTATCCACTCATCTACTGATGGACACTTGGGCTGCTTCCATATCTTGGTGATTGTAAATAATGCTGTAATAAACATTGGGGTGCTTATGTTCTTTCAAATTAGTTTTTTAGGTTCCTTCAGATATATTCCCAGAAGTGGGATCCCTGGGTCAAAAGGCAGATCCATTTTTAGTTTTCTGAGGTATCTCCATACTGCTTTCCACAGTAGTTGCACCAGCCTGCATTCCCATCAACAGTGCAAAAGGGTTCCCCTTTCTCCACATCCTTGCCAGCACTTGTTATTTGTTAATTTATTGATGATAACCATTCTGACTCAGGTGAGATGATTCCTCATCGAGGTTTTAATTTGCATTCCTCTGAAGATTAGTGACATTGAGCATCTTTTTTATATGTTTATGGGCCACCTGTATGTCCTTTTTCTACAATATGGATATACCATCATTTATTTAGCTTTCCTCCTCTGATGGACCTAGCTTTAGATTATTACATATAATAGTGCAACAGGAATCTTTGTACTATATCACTGGATGTATGTGGAAGTGCTTCTCTGGTACTGATTTCTAAAAATATGATTTCTGGGTCAAAGGCATGTGAATTTTAAATTTTGTAGTACCCTAATATTTCATACAATAACACACATTGAAAGAGGTTACAACATTTGTTTTGTACAAGGCCACACAAGTAGAGAGTGAGAGAACCAAGATGCAGACCCAAGTTGGCTGATTCCAAGTCCTCTGCGTTTTCTGTGGTGTCACACTGTCACAGAAGAACCAGAGCTGAATCACAGCAAATGCCCATTAAATTGAGCACTATATTTTCTTAAATCCCTGCCAAGTCCTCAAGAAAAGGAAGGAAAAACAGAGCCTTCATCATTTTCTACATGACTTTTAAGCAAAGTGACTCACTTTGTATTAGTCAGGATACACTTACTGCTATAGCACATAACCTCCCCAAATCTCAGTGGAAAAGACAATAAAAGTTTATTTCTTATTTGTGTTAAAGCTCAGAAGAGAATGGTGGAGGGAGAGGTGCTCTGTTCCTTGCAGTCATTCAGAGACCCAGTCCCTTGCATGCAGTTGTGTCAGGTTCTAGAGTAATCAGAAGGACATGGACCTCTCTCTTAGGCACCATGGCCAGGAGGTGTCACATCGCTTCTGCTCATACGTCACTGGCAGAACTTAATTGTATATCTGACAAAACTGTAAGGAAAGTTCAGTATTAAAGTCTAGCTACATGCCCCATAGGAAAAGAAAACATGGTTTAGATGAATACATGGCCTTGTCTCTGCCATGGTAGGTAATTAGAAAATGTGAAATATGACGACACTGTGATGATTACCTTGGTGTCCACTTAACTGTGTCACGGGGTGCCCAGGAGATTATTTCTGGGAGCATCTGTGAAGGTGTTTCTGGATGAGATTAGTACTTGAATTAGTGAACTCAGTGACATAGACTGCCCTCTCCATTGTGAGTGGGCACCATCAAACCCCTTGAGGACCTGACAGGACAAGAGGTGGAAGGAGGATGCATTTGCCCCCTTTTCCCTCCTGCTTGCTTGCTTGAGTTGGGACATCAGTTTTCTCCTGCCCTTGGGCCTTCCCACCTCCATAATGTCCTTGTCATCTCTATCCCTATCCCTGTCTCTGTCTCTATCTCTATCACTACTTCCTCTCTCAGCACATACAGTATGTGTATATATAAATTAACTGCCCAGCTCACAGAGCTAGCAAGTGATAGGGCAGGGATTCAGACTGGCCAGGTCCAAACTCCCTGGAATTTCCTTAGGTGGCCTTTTAAATTTCAAATCAGACACTTTCATCTTGTGTATGTGTAGGTGGGAAGGGGAACAAAAAGAAACAGTATCCCTTGTATTACCAAAAACAGTTCTAAATTCAACTTTTTTCATATAAGTGTATTTGAAAATTTTCCATGAATGTTCTTTATTGCATCCTGGCTTTGACACCAGACCTAATTAATTATCTCTGGACCCCCCATTATTTTTTGTGGCAGCTACGAATTCCTCCCTAGAAAGAAATCCTTCAAGTCTTGCCCTAGGAGGGAGGCTGGGGGAAAAAGGAGGGGTCTTGTTCCTGTTTGAATCAGCTGTTTACTTAACCCTGTGGCTGACTTATAAACAGGGTTTTTGTTTGGGGGGGGGATTGTTTGTTTGTTTGTTTTTAAGGTTAAAGAGAGAATCAAATTGATTCAATATAATAACTTAGAAAGGAGAAGGCCAAAGTCTGACCAGGGCTCCAAAAGTGCAGGAATGCATCCATCTTTTTTTTTTTTTCATGTATTTGGGTTTTCTTTCATACTGTGTTAAAGGTGGCAAGAAGCAGGAGGAGGAGGGGAGAATGGGTAAAGTGAAGGAAGAAGAGAAGGAAGAGGCAGCTCCAGGCACATTGCCCAACTCCTTAGAGACACTAAAGATAAGATTCATGTTTGTTATGCTTGGGGAAGAAACAAGCCTGATACTCATCTGATAGTCTGAGCTAAAGCAATACTAAAATAGTTACACACTGAAAATACTGGAAGACTTGCAAATCAGTTGGTAAATATCCTTTGCTCCCAGTCTTACAAGTGTTCTACCATCATACCAGGTGCTTAGTCTACCTCCCGTGACCAAGACCTCCACAACACCCAGCAACCAAAGGGGTATCTCAGTATTGAAAGGGTCTCTGGTGACCTGCTCCATCACCAGGTAGTTTTGCCTGATGTTCCTACAGGTTCTGAAATATATTGACTATCATGCCTGGGCAGAAATTCCTACTCTGCAGCCTGCGAATGAGGCTGCCATTCTTCCAAGACTTCCTTGCTTTGTTCACCTCTCACTATCCCTGGCTGAACATGGCTGATCTGAGAATACCAGCCCCCAGGTCGGCTTGGATACTATCGACCAACTTGCCTTTGGTCACCCACTCAAGACATACAAAGCTATAGGGACTGTGTGCCACCTCTAAGCTAGGAATGGAAGGAATGGATGGACTGAGAAAATAGGGAATAGGGCAGAGTCTGTAAAATTCTCAGAGTAAGAAGAAAAACCAGAGGCCTTCTTGTTCATATAACAGAAATTCATAGGATGACTCCCTGTTCGGGATGCGTATAGTTTACATGACGTCACAGTGTGTAAAACTCTCACATACATTATCTCACCTCACCCTCATGACAAATATTTTGGTAGGCAGAGCAGGGATGATGACTCCCATTTCACAGACAAGTAAATATAAATCCAAAGAAGAGATGTGACTTGCCAAGGTCCTGAAGCTAAAATTTGAACTTTGGCATGTAGATGCCAAGTTTAGCTCATGGTGCCTTGTTAGTAATACGTGGGGACTGTTATAAGCTCCCAAGGAAAATGATCAAGTAGAGTCTGACATCAATCAAAATCTCTGGGCTTTTATAGCATGTTACTCATTTCAATTTTATTTTGCCCTCATTCTTTCAGATGTCCTTTATGTGAGAACATCAGAGGACACATCCATGCCTACATTTTAAAATGAGGAAATGAGATCCCAATGACATTCAGCAATTGACAAGGTCATGCACACGTTGGGGGACAGCAGAACTAGGCTGGCGTGTCAGTGTTCTGAATCCCTGTCCAGTGCCTGTCACTGCCCTGTACCATCTACTGTTCACACATCTCATGTCTTCCCAAGGAAGGAGAGAAACAGCCTGGGTAAGAAAATATGGAATCACCAGCCACTGATTCCCCATCAGCACGAGGAGAGCTGGAATGCAGATGATCTACGGCATGAAATAAGCCAAAAAGAATTTATCATTGGTGAATGTATACTTAGGTAGGAAATGTACCTCTTCCATCATGTTTTGTTCGGTTTCCAATAAGAAGTGAAAAAGAAGACTGAAAAGAAATGAATATTTACTACTTCCACTACATTATCTCATTTAACCATCAGAACAACTATTATGTAAGAATACTTTTATCCACTTCATATCAATGAGGAAACAGTTCTGATGCATTTCCTAATTTGCTCTCCCAAATGTTAATGAACTTGGTAAGGGGATGCCTCTTTAACATGGTGCTTTGTCGTTTGGAGGGAAGAGTACAAATTCTGGCTCCAACCTCGGAATCTGTGATCCAGAGCCAGTTACTATTTTGCTCCCTGACACTCAGTTTCCTTATTTCTTAAATGCAGATAATATACCCCCTTCACAAGAAGGTTATGAGGATTGTGACCAATAGCTAATGTTTGTTGAGTGTTTACTACATGCTAGGAGCTGTTCTGCATCCTTTCCATCTATTAGCTCACCAACAACTCCGAACATCTTTATAGGACTGGATACTGCTTTTTAGCCCCACTCCCCCAGGTGAGAAATCTGAAGTCTGCAGTATTTAAGAGACACATCCGAGTTATTAGCTGGAAGGGTCAGTACTTGAAGTCAGGGTGTCTGACTCCACAGACCACACACATAACAGGAGCTCAATAAATAGTGTCCATCTCATTACCATCTGGACTGGTAGCTGAAGTGAGCCTGGGATGGGCAATTCACTGGGACCCACCCACCAGACACTTAAATTGCCCACCTGTGTACAGATGTTGGGGAGAGGCAATGGGTCTTCCTGGACACAGAGGTAATGTAAGCAAGCAACGACAGGCTTTAAATAACCTGACAGCGGTCTCTCGCCGACTCCATCTCCTAGTCCAACAGGGTCCCACGCCATCTGTGGGAGGTTTGGGGCTCCCATATTACTATTTGTCTCTTCTCTAGGCTCAGATGGGAGAATAATCTCAGGGAAAACAGTGTGGGGCCTAGAAACATTCAGAAAACTAAGTATCTGTTATTAAAGAACAAAGTATTTTTAATAAATAAATTGAATGTTATGTGAACATATTCAGTCTCTCTCTCACATACACACACACACATGTATGCATGCACACACACATAATTTTCACAATTTTTCTTCTCTCTTTCATGGACTTTGCAAACACTCTCTTCAGCAGCTGGCAAGCTGTTCCTCATCCTCCCACTTAGCTGAATGCCAGTTGTCAACCCAGCCTCTCAAAATGGTTTCAGTTTCCAAGAGACAGCTTGACTCAAAATGCCATCTAGCCTTATGCCAGGGGAGGACTTGGACTCATCCAGCAGAAAGGGAGAGAGGAGATGTCAACCAGAGCCATCATCATAGGAAAACTCTAGGGACATGAGTGTCCACAGGCACTTCTGAGGTGGGCCTGCATCCTCTGAAAACTACCAGCCTGTCAGGGAGTGTGTCATGGGGTAGGAAGGGTCTTCAGTATTACCCTCTGGCCAAAACCTACCTTATAGTTTAAACACATGAGACAAATCATGCATTTCCTGTCACTTGTCTGCATCTTGTTTTTCCTCACTAAATGGTGCGTCATAAGTACCTCACTTTGTCTTAAATCTTATACTATTTTATCAAGAAACACCAGAGACCCAAGAGGGACAGTCTGAAAACCTGAGAGTTCTCTTACTTACTTTTTTCCCCTAGTACCCTCTTGCCTAACAAGTTTGCCTTTAATGCACTCACGATAATTCTCTGTGGAAATGTCTGTGCTACAACACTCCTTCATCTGGGAACAGACCTGGATCCAACCATGGCCATGGGGGTGGATGGGCGACCAGGTTGGGCTAATCACAGCTTCTCCTCACCTGGGTATAAGAGGTTAGTCCAAGAGGCGGGTGCATGACCCAAACCAAACAATCAGAATCCCTCTCCTGGATTTTCCAAACCAGAGCTGGGACGGAGAAGTGCTCCTTCGTACTTGGTTGCAATATTTTGAGAATGTGAGCCAGTCACTGCCTGCAGCTACAACTCCAGCCCACTGAAGAGAGCTGCCCAGGCCAAATGGAATAATAATTAAGCTGAGAGGCCAGCTTCTGTGGGGTCTCCTGGTTCTCCACTTCCTGGTTTTGTGAGCTAATAAACCTTTCTTCTTCTTAATATTCTTCTTCTTCTAATTCTTTTCTTTTTTTCTTTTTTGTATAAGCCAGACCATTTCATTAGTTTTTGTCTTTTTACTAAAATAATGGCCAGGGTTTGAAATGTGGTAGGGTGGGAGGAGCTGATAAGTCATCTAGCCACCCAAGCCTTGTAATAATATAGTAGCCAAAGATGAACAGATTTTTAGAGTTTATATCTCAGTTAGAAAAATGTGTTGCTAAGTTACAAAAAAAAGAGTCAGTTCAAAAATGACTAAAAAAATAAAGGGAATTTATTGACCCATGCAGCATAAAGTTCAGAAGTGGTTCTCACATACAGAGAGCAAAGCTCAGCTAGGAGCTAAAACACTGTCCCCAGCAAACAGCTAGACCCTCTGCATCTCTCTTTCTATGCCTTCTGTGGTGTCAGCTTCATCCTTGGGCTCCATTCAGACAACAGTGAAAATCTGTGTAAGGGAGCCTGACTTCTGTCCTAATTGTGTAACCTGCAGCCATTTTTAGTTTTAAAAACAATCTAAAAAGTTCAACTATGATGCAAATGCAAATCGTTCTTCCATTTGTATAAAATAATTTCAAAATCATCTATGTGTGTGTCTTTGTATGTGTGTATATGATTATATAAGCATGAAAGCACATGAAAAAGTATATATCTGGTCATTAAAATTGTTTACATAGGGTGGGGAAGTAGAGACAAGGAAAAGATGGTGAAATACTTAGAGGGAAAAGTGTTCTTCATAATAACAGTATTTACAGTGCATATTAGTTGCACTTGCTTTCCCAGCTTGAAAGGGTCATCCGCCATCCTTAGTTTGTGGCTCCTTTATCTTCAAAGCCAGCAATGACCAGTCAAGTCTTTCTCACATCACAACACTTTGACATTGACTCTTGCAACTTCCACTTGAAGAACCCTCATGACTACACTGGGCCCATCCGAATAATCCATGATCATTCTTAGGGTCAGCTGATTAGCAACCTAATTCCATCTGCTACCAATCTTCCCCTTTGCCATGTAACGTAACATACTCACAGGTTCTCGGGATTAGGACATGGACATCTTTGGGGGCACTGCCTCCCATGAGTTATAATCCCATGTATGAAAACATGGATGCATACATACATAAAATTACAAATAAAAGGTAGTCATCAAAATGATAGTGGTCATCACAGGCAGTAAAAGTCAGTGCTTTTTACTCTTTTCCTCAAGTTTTTATACAGTGTCTCATCTTTCTGAGTATTTGCAAATCTATGTACAGAAAAAGCAACAAAGCTAGTTTCGTTGGTAAAAATGACCAATTTTAATAGGACGTGTGACCTGAACTCCCTCAAATACCAGAAGCGCTAGACCTCAGACACAGAGGTTTGGCCTTAGAGAAACTTTGTATCTACTGAGCCCCAATCCCCACCAAACCACCCTCTTCTGTACAACAGGAGATACTGAGCCAAGGCAATGGAAAGACTCCCATCTGCTCATAATCCAATTAGAGATTCAAAGACAGGAGAGCATACGGACTGACAGATGTGCAGAACCTACTTTCCAGTGGCTCCGCATAGAGGTAAGGAGGGTGGGGAGGGGTGAAAGCAACTCTGAAGGTCTTGCAATATACACCCCAAAGCAAGCCACCAGCCCCTCCTTTTCCCACAGACCACTCCAATATGTCTACTAATCTTCATCACCCTCCACCTGTCCCTTTCCACGTCCTTGGCCGCGCTTTGGTACATCCCTTTTCAGGTCTCCATTTCCTGGTCCCTCCAAGAGCATCCTCCCCGCACTAATTCTACTCTCTGAAAGGCAATCTATGATCTCAGCATTGACTGAATCATCAGATATTTATTGGGTGTTCAGTGAAATATATGATTCTGTGGTTAAAACTTGGGAAGACAAAGCAAAACAAAATTAAATTCATTTTTTTCTCTGCAGAACACCCCAGAGCCCCTCACATGCTAATATGCACTGCAATGCCCTGCATTACTCCAGACAAAAGGTGGCTATAGTAAGCAGAAAATTCACCTACACGTGGAATCATATTATCAAAGGATAACTAGTGAAATTAGTTCTCTACATGTTGGAAGCCATGTTTAAAACCTCTGATGATGGTAGGGCATGTTATAATCCTAATCTTGGAGCCTGAAAGAGCCTTAGAGATCACCCAGTCCAGCTTTATTTAAAAGCTAAATAAAGGAACAGAGAGGGCAAGAGGCTTCCCTGAAGTCACACAGCTAATTAATGGCAAAGATGAGAATCCCTTAGAGTACCTCCCCACTTGTCACCATTATACTTTCTCCGGTTAACTCTACCATACACAGAAAGGAGGAGTACCCCATGTGGCAGGCTGTGGGAGATCACCAGTTATCCCTGGACACTTTCAGCCTTATCTAAACATTGTTATCTCTTGAAACCATTTCAGACATCATGGTGAAGATGACTTGGGTTTTTTGGTTTGTCATGGAAGTCAGGGAATCAGGCATGTAGAATTGTAACGTTGCTTAAAGGTTTCTTCATTCAATATTCTACCTTAAACATGACAATATAGAAAGATGATTACAGGATTCTTAAAAAGTACTTTATTAGGAAGATTTAATTGATGCATCAGAAGCTATACATGATTAATAAATTACAAATTTATAATTTGATAAGTTTTGATTTATGAGTTTCACCCATGAAACTCTCACCACGGTCAAAGGGTGAGCATATCCATCACCCCCAGGTATTTCTGCGTGCCCCACTGCAGTTCTGCCAGCCCACCCTCCTGACCCCTCCACTCCCAACAACCACTGATATGCTTTCTTTCACTACAGATTAGTTGCATTTTCAGTTTCATATAAGTGGAAACTTACAAGCTACTTTACTTCTGGTTTGGCTTCTTTTAGCATAATTATTTTGAAAAATGTCCATATCATCGCTAATAGTTTATTCCCATTTATTGCAAAGTGGTATTCCATTGTATGTATATACCACAATCCATTCACCTGTTGAACTTCCAGCCATTTCCAATTTTCAGATATTAAAAATAAGGCTACTATGAATGTTCATGTACAAGTCTTTATATGGACATATGTTCTCTTTTCTCTTGGTTAAAAATCTAGAAATGCAATGGTTGGATAATAAGCTAGGTATATGTATAATCTCTTTTTAGATTTCATTTATTTATTTTTAGAGAGAGGGGAAGGGAGGGAGAAAGAGAGGGAGAGAAACATCAATGCGTGGTTGCCTCTCACACGTCCCCTACTGGGGGCCTGGCCCGCAACCCAGGCATGAGCCCTGACTGGGAATTGAACCATTGACCCTTTGATTCTCAGGCCATCACTCAATCCGCTGAGCCACACCAGTCAGGGTTGACCTTTTTATCTCTGGTAAATTATTTTCTCTGAATGCTATTTTGAGGTTAATATAGTCACTGAAGCTTCCTTTTGACTAGTGTTAGCATAGTATATATTTCCTGTCCTTTTATCTTTAACCTATTTTTGTCTTTATATTTAAAATATAAAGTTTCTTATAGGCAGCATCTAATTGTTTTATATTAAATCCTTTAGACCAACTACATTTAATGTGGTTATTGATATAATTAGGTTTAAATCTATTATATTGCTACTTGTTTTATATGTCCCCTTTGTTCTCTTTTCCCTCTCTTACTGAGTTGTTTTGCAGTAATTACTTTTTATGATTTAATTTATCATCTTTTCTGGCTTATCAGCTATACCTCTTTTCATATGTTATTGGTTGCTTTAAAGTTACAATATACAGCTATAACTTCTTAAAATCTAGCTTCAAGCAATATTATAATGCCTTATGTGTAAAAGTTCACAATGCTATATTTCATTTCTATCCTTGCAAACTTTTGCTATTTTTTGTCATACATTTAACCTATACCTATGTAATAAAGCCCAGAATACATTGATGTTATTATTTAAACAATCATTTTCTTTTAGATTTACTTAATACATATATCTATACAGTTACCGTATCTGGTAATTTTTAGGCCTTTGTGTAGACATTTCCACACGGTATCATTTTCATTCTTCTAAAGGACTTCCTTTAACATTTCTTGTAGTGTGAGCATTCTGATGATGAGTTCCTTGAATATTTGTATGTCTAAAAATGTGTTTATTTAATCTTCAGTTTGAAAGACATATTCACTGGGTATATAATTCCTGTGTTGTAGGGTGTTTTTTTTTCCTTTTAGTACTTAGAGATATTATTCCACTACCTTCATGCTTATATGATTTCTAATGACAAAATCCATATTTTTATTTCTCCACATAGTGTGCTTTTCTTTTTCTACCTGATTTCAGTATTTTATTATTAGTTTTGAGAAATTCACTACAGTGTGTTATAATGTAATTTTTCACATTTTTTTATATGTGTATGTGCTTGGGGTTCACTAAGAATCATGATATGTGAGTTTATAGATTTCATCAAAATTAAAATATGCTCTGCCACTAATTCCTTTTAAAAACGTACCCCCCTCCTCTTTTAGGGACTTAAAGTACATGTATATTAGGCTGCTTATACATTTCCTATAGCTCACTATAGGAAATATATAGGATATTCTTTTTATTTTTAAAATTCTTTTTTGGTGTGTTTTATTTGGGATCATTTCTATTGCAATATATTCAAGTTCACCAGTATTTTCTTCTACAAAGTCGAATCCAATGTTAATCTCATCTAGTGTATTTTCATCTCAAAATCTGTAGTTATCATCTCTAAAAGTTTCAGTCAGCTCTTTTTTATATCTGCCATGACTAATTAATATATTCAACTTTTCTTCTAGATTTGTAAGTACATGGATACCATTATAACAATCTTTTAATAACTTTGTCTATTATTTTTATCATGTTTTATTTCTGAAGCAGTTTTCATTCATTATCTGGAAATTTTGGTTGAATACAAGGCAGTGTGAATTTTACATTGTTGGCTGTTGGATAGTTTCATATTCCTATAAACATTCTTGAGCTTTGTTCCATGATACTGTTAAATTACTTGAAGAGAGCTTGATGTTCTGGTCTTGGTTTTACATTTTGTTAAGTGAATTTATTCTAGGGCTAATTTTACCATACTCCTAAAGTAAAACCCTTTAGAAAGTTGATATCCAATTAAAATAAGCCCTGATATTCGATTAAGATGTTAAGATTTTCCACTCTAGCTGGTATAAAGAAGCACTAATCCTGGCCCTTTCTGAGTTGTAGGGAGTTTTTCTTTATTATAGCAGGTCCTCAAACAAAGTCATTTTGTTCCATGTCATTTCATTATGTTGATGAGATACCTAGGAACTTAAGTCTTGTTTATCTCAATTATCTATGGTATTGTAAAACTGTTTTTGTTACACCGCATGTCATTTACAGCTGAAGAACCTATCAAGGATATAAAGTGAGGACCTACTAGACTTTCAGGTAATTCTTACCTCGGTTTTGTATAGTTTCTTCACATGCATGCACTAATTAGTAATTATCTGAATACTTGAGGGACACCATCTTCAGATTCCTGAAATTCTTCCTCTTGCTGTGCAGCTCTCTCCCTCCAGCATTCTGTCCGGGGAGCCCTAGCTGCCTCAGCCTCCCCAGACTCTCTACTCCATCCTGTAAGTCCCATCTCTTAAGTGCCAGGGTTTCCTCTGTCCTTCAGCCTGACAGCCTCTCAAGGCAGAAAGCTGGGTCATTCAGGGCTCACCTCATTTTTACATATCTCCCATGGATCACTGTTCTTTGCTGCTTGATATCAAGTATTTTGAAAACTATTGTTTTATAATATTTTTCTGGTTTGCTGCTGGTAGTGGTGTGGCTTTTTCAGGTGGGAGGGTAAATCCAGTCACTTTTGCTCTGCATTAAGTGAACATGGACACCCCTGATTATACTTTAATAAGGTTGTGCTCCCTCAGGTTTTCACTGCTGCTTTACTCCTGTTCACTCTTTAAAACTTGATATTTTTCCTCTTTTCTTTGTAAAATTTTATCTTTTGATTACAGTTTACATTCAATATTATTTTGTATTAGTTTTGAGTGCATAGCATAGTGGTTAGGCAATAATATACTTTTCATAATGGTCTCCCAATATTTCAAGTACCCAGTTGGCATTGTACAGTTACTACACTATTAATGACTATAGTTCCTATGCTGTACTTTACATTCCTGGGATTATTTTTGTGACTACCAATTTATAGTTCTTAATCCCTTCACCTTTTTCATCCAGCCCCTCAACCCCCATACACTCTGGCAACCATCAGTTTGTTCTCTGTCTCTGTGAGTCTGTTTCTTTTTGTTTATTTCTTTTGCTCTTTAGATCCACGTACAAGTGAAGTCATATGGTTATTGTCTTTGAATTTTTTCACTTAGCATAATACACTCCAGGTCCATCCCTGGTGTGGCAAATGGTAAGATTTCATTTTTTCTTATAGCCGCATAATATTCCATTGTACTTCATACATACCTACCACAATTTTTCATCCACTTGTCTACTGATGGGTACTTGGGATGTTTCCATATTTGGGCTATTGTAAATAACACTCTAGTGAACACAGGGGTGCATATATTCTTTTGCATTAATGTTTTGAGTTTCTTTGGATATATACCTAGAAATGGAATCACTGGGTCACAAGGCAGTTTCATTTTTGATTTATTGAGGACCCTCTGTACCGTTTTCTATAGTGGTTGCACCACTCTGTGTTCCCAACAATAGTACACAAGGTACTATTTTGCCTCTTCTCTCCCCATCCTCACCAACACTTGTTTGCTGATTTATTGAAGATAACCATTTTGACAGGTGAATTTTCCTGGAGATTAATGATGCTGAGCATTTTTTCATGTCTATTGGCCATCTATATGTCCTCTTTGGAGAAATATCTATAAAACTTGGTATTTTTCCATTCAGTTGTTCTTCACCCTCACCCTTCTCTCCATGGGGATCTCACCCCAATATTTCAAGTAAACCTATGTATTGATGAATCCTAAATATCCATCATCATCTCAGTCTATTCTCTTAGCCAATGATTTACTGGTAATCTTTTGCTAGATGTCCCATAAGCTGCTTAAACTCAATATTTACAGAATAAATAGCCCCACCAACTCCTACCAACTAATTTAAATCTCCCTGTAGCATTTATCATACCACTTATAGCTAGTAGTTTGTGTTTCTCTCTCTTCCCCTCCTTTAATTGTTAGCAGAGATTATGTTTTTGTCATTGCTGTTTTTCTAATACCTAGCACAGTTCCTAACACTAAAGAGCTTCTCAATAAATATGTGCACTTGCATTAAATCCCACATATAAGGGGATCTGTCAGAGGCAGAGGAGATAAATATTCTATGCTAAAAGCTATCACACCAAACAGGACCCAGTCTTCCTCTCTCTGAAAGAATGGGTTGGGAAGCAGAGCCATTCTGGGGCACTGACTGACTTTTCATTTCTGGCTGATGTGAAGGAGATACCTGAGAATAAGCAACGATGGAAAATTAAGTGGAAAGAATGAAAGGGAGCCAAATTTCTGAGCTCCTAAATGTTAAACATTGACTCTTAGAACTGTGTCCAAATTAACCACTCCTATTGCTCCCTTCTGTGCTGAATGTACTTATGTCAAATTCATTATGCATTGCTTTTTGAAGTGTTCTTGAGTCATTTTATGTGAAGATGTTTCATCTCATCAATCACTATAAACTCCAACTAGACATAACAAAACCCATTTTCTTAGTAGCTTTGGGAGACTTTAAGAGCAAAGACTATGTCTCTTTATCAGACAAGATACAGCCCAATGATAGGGACCATGGCCCTTTTTTTATTTCAAGGGGAAAGTAATTTATAAAAATATTAACTATCTATACAAGAAGTGGAGATGCAGGGCTGGCTTGGGGTACAGAGCCCACATCTGGTCATAAACCTCATTTTCACCACATTTTCCCAATCCATGCTACAACCATCTTCCTATCATACTGAGGAGCTGGGCTGTTTCACATTGGCAAGGCAACTTCAGCCTTGCTTAAAGTTTGTTTGCCAAAAAATCTTGGCCCAGCTTCTCTGGACACAGACGCCCTGGCAGACCATGTTGGTCTGTTTTGGGGGAAAGTTCTCAGCATGCTCTGCCTCTGTTCAAACTGGCTGGGTGGAGCTAGAGTCCACAGGGGATTTGAGAACAGGCCAGGCAGGTGTGAAGGCCTTTTCTAGCAACCCAAATATTAGAAAGCCTTTTCAATCATCTTGTCTGGTGCCCATGTCTGGTTCCTCTCAGAGAAGGGGGCTGGGATGGCTCAGCCCTCTAAATTCCAAGACCTAATGTAATAGAGAGTGTGAAGTAATTAGACCTGCCTTAGAAGACTATTGTTATAAAGAACAGTCCAACTTCTCAGCAACCTCACTGAACTCACATTCTGTTCTAATAAAGTTTAATAAAACTTTTGAAACTGGAGATGCAAAGCCAGAATGTCTTAAAATAAAGATTAAAATGGTGTTTAATAAGTTAAAACAACCATGGGATATCATTATTTGCCTATACTGATAATTTTTTAAAAACTGATAATATACAGTATTGGCAAAAGTTGAGAAGAAATAGTAATTCTCATACACTCTTAATGGAAGTATGAATTGGGAAGTATAAATTGGGACATTTTAAAAGGGCATTTTATAAGTATATATCAAAATTTACTGTGACCATGCCTTTCAACTCAACAATTCCAGTTCTAGCTATTCGCCCTTGAGAATTACATTAACATGTACATAATGATACACACTCAAGGATGCTCAATTCAGCACTGTTTCCAAAGTCAAAAAGTTGTGAACAGTCTAAATTCCTGTTAATAAAAGTAAGGAAAAATTGTTCTATATACCCACATTATGAAATACTATACTATAACCTAAAGAATAAAGAATTCCTTTGTATTATGACAATCTCTTAAAGATATTATTAAATGACAAAATCCATTATAAGACAATATGGATAGATGATTAAATTCATGCAAAAAATAAAAGAAGTTTGGAGCCCTGAGCAGTGTGGTTCAGTTGGCTGGGTGTTGTTCCACAAAGCAAAAGGTTGCCAGTTTAATTCCCAGTCATGGCACATGCCTGGGTTGGGGGTTCGGACCCATGTTGTGGGACGCATGTGAGAGACAACTGATCGATGTTTCTCTCTCACACTGATGATTCTCTGCCTCTCTTTCTCCATTACTTCCTGTCTCTCTAAAAATAAATACATAAAATCTTCAGAAACAAACAAACAAGAAAAAGAATCTTGGAACTCTATTATGTCTATGTGTAAAATACTCTTAAACCAAGCAGCGTATACAACTGTTTACAATAGTTAATGCTGAGACTCTGGGCACCAGTGAGTGGATAGATGATGGTGGGGAAAAAAGAATGATGAAGAAAGTTTTAGATTGAATTCTACACTTATTTTGAAAATTAATGAAAGGAAACAATATTAAGAAAAACCCTAATTTCTATGTGACATTCTTGAAGAGATGGGAGTTCAGGTCTTCTCAGAAGCAGTGTTTTTCCATTCTGGCTATATGGTAGAATCACTTGGGAAACAGAAAACATTTGGTCTGTATTAAAGTTCGATAGAAAGCAAAGCCTAAGGCAATGGTTATAATACTTGGCATTTTAATTGAGGGGTGAAAACCTAGGACAATGATGGTGAGGAGATAAGCAGGCAAAGAAAGATGCAGAGTAATGTTACGTGGTTTTACTTTGATGGCCAGCATGTCACCAAAAGTGTCGAGGAGACAGAGCAGTTGCTCATCAGGACTTCTCCAGATGTGTAAGGAGCAGCCACATGTTGGGGCAGTCCACAGAAGAGAAATAGGGGGGTGCGTGGATCTATCTATCCAGTTCCCTCCTATCTCCCATTTTTCATTAGTCAAGTTTTGCCTAATGGTGAACTGCTTTCCGAACGTCATCTAGGAATCCTGCTACTCAAAAAATGCCCAGAGGTGTGGCATTTTATCCAAATCTACATAAAAAGGGAGGTGACAGAGGGTCTAGAGTTCAGCAAATGGGTCATGAAATTCTTGATTCTTGAGGTTTTACCTGGAGCTCAATTCAGGAGGATGGGAACTGAAGAGCTGGTGGTAGTGGTGAGTATTTAGCAAGGGCTGAGCAAGGACAGAAGCAGCAAAATGTGGTCAGAGAGGCAGAAGCCTTCGGACAGATGGAAAAGATCAAGGGGAGGTAAGAAGGTGCATAAAGCTTATGTCCCCTGTAATTCTGACCCTACGTCACTACTAATTAAATCTGAATGCCTGTGAATTTGACTTATTTGAAACACTCCCTGGATTATTTGAATGTTCATCTGGCCTTCAGAACAAGTGCTCTAAAGCATTCATCAAAGAAAAACCTGGCTTGGAGCAAATCTCATATCAATCGTACCCTGTTTTTTTCCTTTCAACTAAAAATTGGCAAAGCTACCCTGAAAGATATCTCAGAAAGCCACTGTGCCTCAGAAGCTTAAGGTAGCTCAGGGTAGGTTCTGGAAGATGCAAATACGTTATGACCTTCACTTCCTATAAGACAAAAGGTCACAGAAATTCTTTATAGAAAGTGATGAAATTTTCCATTAGGTTACATTTAAACAGCAGTTTTGCAAAGGGTAGGGAGAAACAGCAGGTTTCTCAGTTAGACTGGGTTTTGTTTGAAAAGAAATAATCAGTTCACTGCCTTGGGTTTGGAGGGCACATCGTTTCTCAAAACAAATAATGTCACATTTTATTTATTCTACATAAATTGTGCTCTAACCATGTGTATCCAAATGAAACCAAAACATGAATGGATTTCTTGGGCTTTTCCTAGATATTTATTTTCTGGTACAAACCTCCAGTTTTTACAGTTCTACCCAATCTATTGCATTCTGGTTTATCTATGAATAAGAGCAAGCACTTCTCTGAAAAGAAGTCAAAGGCAGCTTTTGTAGATGGCCCTTTGTTAGTTCAGCAATCATAGTAAAGCTTACTGCGAGTGATGATGAACTTGTAGGCAGGCTACCAAGAAAAAGATGCAGAAGCTGAGAGAGATGTCACTTAGGCGTATTCCTCCTCATATCCGGCCACAGTTTCCCCATCTACGAATGATTGCTAGCCCTTGATAGTGTGTTCAGTCCTTCCAACTCTGAGATTTTACATTTCTAAATTCCTGGACAATTTCCCATGTGCATCTGTTAATATACAGAGTTGGCTGTGAATTCTACCCACAAAGTGTCCAAAGTCTTAGTGGTCAAGAAAAATTATTACAAAATAAAGTAACCAAAATGCCTACATAAAACAGACTTGCATACTGGGTGCATTATATGCTGCAAAACAATGTAGAAAGACATGGAATCCTCCTCTGGGAATTTGTAATTCATTCTCTGTTATCAGCAGAGATAGAGGGAAAAGTGATAATGACAACAGAACCCATATGTCGAGATAATGTATGCCAATATTTTTAGAGTATATATTATGGTATATTTGTTGATGATGATCATGAGCTAAATACAGATGAATTTTTTAAATGACAAATAATAATGAGGAGCCCATTCTTTATATGTAAAGCATCTCCTTCGGTCTTTCTTTACATATCAGCCAAAAAACTTATTGATATCTGCAACTCAGATTCACAGAATAATAGGAAGCCTTTTCCTAGAACATGCATGAGAGGAGCATATATTCCCACACTTCCTATTTCACATTCTCATAGTACTCCTGCTTCTCCTTTTTAGTAATTAAAAAAATTACTTGTAAAATCATTTAATATCTGTCCTTTCTAGTATGTTACGAGAATCATAGAAATATAGGCAGAGGGTCTTATGTACCTCTGATTTCTCTTCAAATAGGCCAGTGCCTAGTATATAATGAACACTCATACATATCTGTTAGGTAGTTGTGTGAATAAATCAAGGAATAAAATAATATCTACTTCCAGAAGACTGGAGGTCGTGACTAACCATAAAGTATGTGCTGACCATTTAAAGGACACTGGATCAAGAACCAGGTAATGGTAGAGGAGAATAATACAATTCAACCAGAACCCTTGTCTAAAGCTACATACCACTCTCAAACACAAAGTTTTAAGCCTGAGATGTTTGGCTATGAAGGCATAAAAAGGAAACATTATTATGAGCATATAAAAGAAGCACACTGCTCTCTGCCTAAAGAGAAGAACATGATATCAGGACTCTTTTTTTAAGTATCTTAAGGAATAGTGACCAGCATAATGGAGACATCTTCACTCACTTCACCTGAACTCAGAACACAGCAGTTGCTTGAGTATTTGACAGCTAGTCCACCTTGACACTTGTTTTTTCTTGGTGAGTTGTGATTGGTGAGTGTTCCTGTAGCCTGTTTGGGGCTCTACTCAATGTAAATTGTTCTGATCCACAGCCTCTGGGCTGGAAATATTCTCAAAGGCATTGAAATCAAATAAGTGTTTTTTCTGGTACAGTAAAATGAGGAAGACCTTTAAAGTTTTTGTGTGAAGTTGGGGAAAATTTTGCATCATTTCTTTCAGCACACCATGGAATACCAAATGTCCACTTCCAAATGTTTTGCAAATCATGATAACCATGAAGGGGCTCATCTGTAACTGATATCGCTCCAGTATTCGAGAGCACTAATATCAAGACCTTCATTGAGGATAGTTAAAACATCTGTGAATAAAATGGAACTCTGTTTTGATGAATCATTTAATAGTTTTAAGTAGATTCACAAATGGAAGAAAAACATGTCTCCTTTAGCACAGTGACTGGTGGCACACAGGAATATCTCAATATCATTACTACAGCTGTAATTTTATTTAATCCTCTCAGTAATAATAGAACATGAAGCTTATTTATTTCCATCCTACAGATAAAGAAACTCAGACACATACAGATTAAGCAAATTGCCCAGGGTCATGGAACCAGTGAATGGCACATTAGCTACTTAAGCCCAGCTACTTGAGACTACAAATTTAAGGACGTTTTCACTATAACATTACTGCCTCAAAAAACAAAACAAAACAAAACAAAAAACCAAGGTCAATTGCTTTTGAGATCCCAGAGAACCTAGCATGAATAAGTTATAAGATAAAAAATACTACCCTTGACTGTGAAATATAGTTAACCCTGGACTTCCAGTCAAGATGGAGGCATAGGTAAACACAATTCACCTCCTTGTACGACTACAGAAAAAACTACAACCAGACCTCAAAACAAATAACACGCAGATTCATCAGAAAATTGAGCTGTATGGAAGTCAGACAACCAAGGATTTAAAGAAGCCACATACATCCAGATGGGTAGGCAGGGCAGAGATGTGGAGATAGGTAGAGAGGCAAGGAGAGATGCAGAGATAGTGTGGTGAGGAGAGGAGTCAGAATGGGTGGTCCCACATTCATGTGTGGTAGATAAAAATTGGGACGGATACCTCAGGAGTGAAGGATCCCAGCCCCAGGCTAGACCACACAGCCCAGGGTTCTAGCGCTAGGAAGATAAATCCCAACAACTTCTGGCTATAAAAATCAGTGAGGGTTGGGGCAGTGGAAGAAACTGCCAGATTTTCAGGAGACTTCACTTAAGGGGCCCACATGGACTTAGAACTTACACAGACTTTCCGCTCCGGGATTCAGCACCAGAGCAACAGCTGGAAGGGCCCCAGTTGCATGGGGGGAGTGGGAGAAGGGACTGGAAATGGGGCAAATGCCATGCAAACCCCCAGTAACCAGGCAGCAGCACTGGCCCCTTTCCAAGTCCTTTCCCCACACAGAGCCACAAAGCAGTGAATTGGGTTGCCCCACCCTGGCAATTACCTAAGTTTCCACCCCTTACAATAAACAGGTGCCTTTTCTGCAATAGGCCACACTATTAAGACAGGAAATCAAAGCAGCTCTACATAACAAACACAGGGAGGCTGCCAAATTGAGGAGACAAACAAATATGGCCCAAATGAAAGAACATAACAAAACCCCAGAAAAAGAACGAAATGAAACAGAGATAACCTACCTAACAGATGTAGAATTCAAAACACTGGTTATCAGGGTGCTCAAAGAATTCATTGAGTATGGCAACAACATAAAAAGACCCAGGAAGAAATGAAGGTTACATTAAGTGAAATAGAGAAAAATCTACAGGGAACCAGCAGAGGAGGAGATGATGCCTAGATTCAAATCAATGGTTAGGAACATGAGGAAGAAATAAGCATTCGGCCACAACAGCAAGAAGAAAAAAGAATTTTAAAAAATGAGGACAGTATAAGGTGACTCAAGGACATCTCCAAACGCACCAATATCCATATCATAAGGATGCCATAAGGGTAAGAGAAGGGGAAGAGCAAGAAATTGAAAACTTATTTGAAAAAATAATGAAAGAAAACTTTCCTAATATGGCGAAGGAAATGGACATACAAGTCCAGGAAGCACAGTGAGTCCCAAACAAGTTGGACCCAAAGAAGGCAACACCAAGACACACAATTAAAATGCTAAAGGTTAAAGATAAAGGGAGAATCTTAAAAGCAGCAAGAGAAAAGCAGAGAGTTACCTACAAAGAGTTCCCATAAGACTGTCAGCTGATTTCTCAAAAGAAACTTTACAGGCAAGAAGGGACTGGCAAGAAGTATTCAAAGTGATAAAAAGCCTACAATCTAGATTACTCTATCCAGCAAAGCTATCATTTAGAATGGAAGGTCAGATAAAGTGCTTCCCAGGCAAAGTAAAGCTAAAGGAGTTCATCACCACCAACCTATGATTACATGAAATGTTGAAGGGGTTTATTTGAGAAAAAGAAGATCAAAACTCTGAATATCAAAATGGCAACAAATTCACAATTATCAACAACTGAATGTGAAAAACAAACTAAGCAAACAACCAGGTCAGGAACAGAATCATGGACATGGAGATCATTTGGAGGGTTATCAGCTGGAAGGGGGAAGGGGGAGAATTGGGGAAAAGGTACAGGGATTAAGAAGCATAATTGGTAGGGCAAAATAGACAGGGGGATGTAAAGAATAGTATAGGGAATGGAGAAGTCAAAGAACTTATAAGTATGACCCATGAACATGAACTAAGGGGGGAGGGATTGCTGGAAGGAAGGGGTTACTGAGAGAAGGGGTCAAAGGGCAAAAAATTGGGACAACTGTAAAAGCATAATCAATAAAATATATTTTTAAAAAAGAAATATAATTAACCCTTTAACAAATGACTAATTTCTCAAGCACATTTAGTAGCACTAGAAACAATGGAAGCTTCTGGTGATATGTGCCATGCCTAAACTTAGGAGTCTACTGGTATGTATCATTAAAGATGATATTTGTTGCAAGTAGCAGAAGTACCAGCTAAAAGTATACTCAGTAATAAGGAGGTATGTATTATCTCACCAAACAAGATGCCCTGTGGTAGGTAACTACAGAGTTATGGTTGGAGTTAATTCAGAATTTCAGATGCCCCTTTTAGATGCCCCCCAAGAAAGCCAACCCAAATTTCCTTTCCTCTATTTAGCAACAAAACCCCTCCTCCTTTCAGAACCTGAATGCCTGATAATATTACCAAGGACCAGAGACCCTAAAATGAATGTATCTGCATTTTCTCACAAAAGTCAGTATTTCATTATAAGAAGTTCTGATACCAGTTGCTGAGAGAATAAAATTCTTTTCCTATCTTTATAAGAAAAAGAAAATAAAAACAAATCAAATTAAAAAAAAGAAAGATAAGGTGGTTGAATACAAGAATCTTAGATCCTTTGATTTTCACTTGTCAAAGAAGCGAGGTTAGTATTTTTGTTCCCTAAATAACTGGACAAGCTTACTAGCCTAGAAAAACTAGAGTACGAATAGTCACATAGCTCTGCCTGAATGAGGGTTAGCTAACGCCATTCCCAGAGACAGAAAAAAACATTGCTGTTTTCCTTTTGAATTAACATTAACTTGTATGAAAACACACACATGCACAATTATATTTAGAAATGTTTTAGTCCTGACTTTTCAGCAGGGGTAAGTGCCTCAATTTCCTGCAAATCATTGTCAAGTGTCTAGACAGGAGAAGTGGAAGCAAAGATAAGAGATCATGAATTTCAACAGAGGAGCCATAAGCTAAACCCAACTCAGCTGTGCTTTTTCATTTGGCAACAGTCTATAACCCTCTGATAGCCACATATCTTACATGTTGCCTTTGACTTCTGATAAGGAAGAGGAAAGTGGGAAACACTGATGAGTGTTGATGATAAACACCCCTGGATGTGCATTTTTCCTTGCTGTTTTTAAGTTAACTGAGACCCAGAGAAATCCCAAACCCTACAGGCCTATCTAATATTTGGAGAGGTTTATGAGCATTTGAAGCAATGGATTAAGATAAATAATAATTTAAAGGGTTTGTGACTTGTTTAGCACCTTAATTTTATACTCACTTCTAAGTCAATCAAACATGCTTTGTAGAAATCCCTGAAGTCTTAATGGCCTTTGCAAAAAAGAGTTTTACAATCTCTTAATCTTTAAGAACTGGATAGGCCCTAGAGGTCAGCAACATCCTGTGCACACACAGTAAATTCACTACGGGAATACCTGAGATCAGTAGCAAACTTTCTTCCCTTGGAAACATTCAGAGAATACTTTCTGTGAGGATGTAATCTGTCACTGTGCAAGAAGACTTGAACACGTCTTTTGCCTCACCTACCCTCATTCACTCATACATCCATCAAACCCTTCTTTGAGTCCCTTATTAAAAAGGGGATGGAGCCAAATGGGTGGGTAGTAGAGTTAGGTTTTCTAGTTTAGAACTCACTAGCTGTGTAATCTGAGGAAGTTATTCAACCTCTTGTGCCTCAACTTCCCTATCCGTAAAATGGGAATACTGACAAGACTTAGCTTTCGGGATTGCTATGAGGGTTAGAGAGTTACAAATGCACAACACTTAGAACAGTGTTTGGCATATAGTAAGCATTTAATGAATTTTAATTACCACTATTAAGTACCAAACTTGATTAGTCTTTTATAGTCAGAAGAAGATAGATGAAAAGAACCCTCTAGGAATGATGTGAAGAAAACTACCAACTACTTAAGAATTAAGAAATCAGACAACAGAGTGGTACATAGTTCCTAGCACTTGTCTAGATATAATAAGCTTCAACAATAATTTATAGCCCTGGCCTGGTAGCTCAGTAGGTTAGAGCTTCATCTCAATACTCAGAGACTGTGGGTTGGATCCTCCATCAGGGCATATATAAGAATCAACCAATGATTACATAAATAAGTGAAACAACAAATTGGTGTTTCTCTTTTTCTTTCTCTCTCTCTCCCCGAAGTGTGTGTGTAAAAATAAACAAATAAAAATAAATTATAAGACAGTACTAATTTAGGTTAAACTTAGAACAAATAATTAAACAGGAGTTCAAAGAAAGGAGGGTCACTGTGGACTGAAGAGCCCAAAGAAGATTTCATGCAGGAAGCATGACTTGTCCCGGGCCCTGTTGGACAAGAAAGGAAGGAATGAGAAAAATGGATACAGAGGTTATTGAGAAACAGCATCACAAGCAGAGAAGTCAGGACAACTGGGAGATAGATTGGACTGAACATCTAGACTAATTTTCAGTGGTCAATACCAGAAGCAGGCTTGCCTTCATCCTTATTCTCTGCCTTATAGTTTAAAGGTAGGCCCCTCTGCACAAGCCTCAGGTTGCCCCTGGGTTCATCCCTTCCAGTAGATTTCACATAAACTGCACCAGCTCAACCTTCTTTCAATGTTACTGCTTTCTTGTCTCTACCCAGCTTCTGAGCCTTTAGTGTCCACCTCACCCTCAACCCCATTCCCATTGCTTTCAGGACAAGACCAAGCACCTTGGGCTAATATTCAATGCTCTTCACAATCTGATACTACACTGCCTTCAGTCGTGTCTCCCAGGGTACCTTTCCCCTCCTTTTCCTCATAGCTCTTCCATCTATGCCTTTCTTTCATGCTTCTGTCAATCCAAACTCTAATATGAAATTACCTCCTTTCTCTCCTTAACCATCTAGTTCATCATTACATCTGTGTACAAATTATTTGTGACCTTTCTGGTTCTTTGCCAATTTTCTATTCTTTTAAATTTTTAACTAACTTTCCAATCTTTGCTGTCTTCCTTAACTCACCACATTTTCTCTCTTTGTGCTGAGAATATGTCCATTCCATACACCAAGCAAGTAAATTTGTAGTATTCCTTCAGCTAGAATTTTAAATTGTTATTTTAATTGGAGGGAGGTTAGCTGATTTTTAAAACTGAGATCTTAGTTTTCAACGTGGACTGTAAGTTCCTCAAGGCTCTGAGTCTTCTTGCAAGCACAGTAGTTGATTAATTACTAGGCATGAGCAGAACCAGGAAGGTTAATTTACAAGACTAACTGCAACTACCCAAATGGGGACAAATAAGGCACAAGAAAAAGTTGGATGCCAAGGTCAGTGGGTTATAGATCAGGGTCTCTGGAAAATAAAACATGAGATGCTAAGGATTCTGCTGTTGTTCTGTATTGTTTTTGCTTTTGCTTTTGTTTGAGAGTCTGAGATTTGCATTCAGGAAGTTAATGCTCCTGGATTAATACCTGTAGGGCATGGGGGTCAAGGGGTGAGTGAAGAGAATTGGGTAGATGAAGAAGCAAGAAGTCAATATAGTTGTAACAGAGTCCTCAGTCAATCCCATAGGGAATCTCTGGAGCTGGAATGACCTTTAAGTTGTTCCAGTTGAAGTAAAGGGGCCAGGTATCTGTAGGTCCATTTAGACCAATGTTTGGATGTGGACTGGAACTGGGAAAGAGGAATAACTCTGGGTAAGGCAACTTCTTTTGGCAGTTCATGGGGAGGGAGGCAGCTGGGAGCTGTCAGGAGCCAAAACTCCTTGGCTTCATCCTAAAGGCAGAGTCTCATGGTATTCCACAGAACCCACTGCAGTTGGGTGATATGACAGCATGAGCCATTGGTCTTCCCATCTCAACCTCTGTGCTTGACACTCAGCTCCATCTGGGGTGATTCTTTCTCTGGCTGTTTTGTCCTACATGCCCGACCCGACTTTAAATGCGTTCTTTTATAAACCAAAAATCTAGTCCTTCATACCGTCCTTGTAATTACTTGTTCTACTTCTAGAAGGAAAAAACTAAAAACTGCTTATTAACTGGAACAGAAACTGATCAGGGTCCAAATCATCAGCACTTGCTCTGGAGTCAGATGAGTAACTTCCATCAGATGATTTCCGGAGTCTCAGATGAAGGGTCTCCGAGGAGGCTCAGTCTTCATGGGATTCATTTCAGGCAGGGCTGGCAGGATAGGACAGCCTTGGGGTTTCAGCACTTCCCAGAAACACCAGCTAACCAAACACTTGGAAGTGTCAAGAAGCCAACAACAGGGAAGAGCCTGTCTTAGCATGAGGAAAGGAAAACTGATGTAGCAAGAGGTAACAAGGAGCCGTCTGAACTAATCTGCTGATTTCTGACCACCTCGAAGGGCTGCTGCTTCCACTTGGGTGGCCTTTCCCCCAATCCATCACCCCTGTCACTTCTCATATTTAGGCTTTTTGTTATTAATGATGGTGATATTGATTTGAGAAATTTAACAAACACAGAAAAGAACCAAGAATAATGAAACAGACATTTAGGTATCCCTTCCTGGAATTAACTATTGTTAACTTTTTGTCATATTTGTTTCTATTTTTAATTTGAAAAATATGTGTGTGTGTATGTGTGTGTGTATACCTGTTATATATATAACAGGTATAATTCAAATTGCCTCTGTTCCTACTTTCCAATCATGACTTTGTTGTGCACCAGTGCAGTTAATTTTAATAATTTTAAATGCATATGCTAGTACCCATGAAAATATAAAATATCATGCATGGTTTTTAAGTTGACATAAATGGTATATTATATTGTACTATAATTTGCTTTTCTTCATTAACTCTTTTTGAGAGTTTTTCATATTGCTGTATACAGATTTAGTTCATTTTTAATTGATTATGATGGTCCATCAAAGAAGCATACTATATTTTATTTCTTCATCCTTCTATTGATGCACCTTGAAGTGGCTTCCAAAGTTCCCCTTTTTTTTTGCTTTTTTTTTCTGTTCCTGACTTCCTTGACAGCTCAAAATGAATGAAATGTCTTTCTCTCTCTGTCTTTTTAAATTTCTCGCTGAGATTGACCAGGCCTCCAAAGAAGAATTCCTGCTGTATCTTTGTTCTTTGCCCCTCTGCCTCAGCCCTGACAAACACCAGGTGCTGGTTTCTAGAATTCCCATTGTTTTCTGAGTTGGTCCTGCCAACAGATCTCAATCCTAGTCAGACCTAAGGAATGGATTATGGAGGTGACAAATGTAGGCAAAATAAATCAGTTCATTTGGCCTCAAAATAAAATTAGAGCTATTTCTGGGAATTTATCCCAAGAAAATAATTCAGAAAGAAAAAAAAACTATTTACATGAAGATTTTTATTATAGAATTATTTTTAATGAGAGAAAATGAGAATCAAACTAGTCAACAATGGGGAGTCAGTATAAATCATGGTACCACAGCTCAATAGAATATTAGTCATTCTTTTACAAGGATAATTCTGAAAACTCCATATTAGGCAGAAATGCATGAAATTGCTCTATCTAGCTCAAAATAGTTGAAAACCAGCTCTTTCATGTAATCCAACTTAAGAGTAACAGGAAAACAGATGATGGTATAATGTTAGATAAAAAATGCAAAAGTAAAATCACTTCTACAATATATGAAAATATTCCTGCATTTGGACAAGAACTTGAAGGAAGCACAGCAAAATTAAAAATGGTTATACTGAAGAAGGAAAGTGGGAAAGAGCTAAAACTTAGACTTACATATCTAGGATCCTATAAACATTATTATTTAACTGCACACACAGAGCTTTTATTATTTCTACTTATAGATGAGGAAACTGTGGTTAGGAATGATTAAATCAGTTGTTCAGTGTCATCGGTTGATGGAATGGCAGAGCTAGGAATTTGCATCCAGGCCTCTTTAATTCCAAAGTCTTTACTCCACCCATGTCCCTCTCTGGGAGGATGAAAGAACTATCTTTTCCTTATAGTTCTCATATTACTTGCATAATAAATATAAATCCAAGTTAAAAATTCCCAAAGCTGGAGAGGCTAAGGCAGATAAGTCATGAAACATTTCTTCCTGTTCCTGTCTGGTCCAGAGTGACAGGGCATCTACTAGAACGGTTCTTTGATTTTCCAAGTTTGCCCTGAGGGTACCTGGTGTAGAACAGAAGGCTGCTGGGAAAAGGGTGACAGTCAACAGACAGAGCTAGTTGAATGGGGAATGAGATAAACCATATACTGCCTAAGGCCACTTGATCAAAGCTCTTCAATAAAGAGACCCCTGCTATTACATGACTATCTGGAGCAAGATGAAAACCATTTGTGGGTGTGTGGATGCTCTCGGGGAGAAGTCTCCACATTCCAGCCTGAATCAATGAACAGAGGAGCGCAGGACTAGAAGGTAGGACTTTTGGGTTCCTTAATTCAGTTTCTAAGCAGGTGTGTGTCCTTTGGTGAGTCACCAAACTTCTTGGTTTTCTCATCTGCAACATGAAAGAGTCGTTCTTTCTACCCACCCAGAAAGTATAGTCTGATACCTGCAGAAATCATGTGTCAGGCTTCTGAGTGTTGAAGAAAGTGCATATTCCTCTTACTTTCACACTTTCAGTAAAAGTGGGACTTCCACCAACACTTCGGCTTTTCTCACCACCCACTAATGTGATCACTACCTCATGTCCTGGATCTCGTGTGTTGGAGTACTCTGTCACAACGGTGCAAACAGGCTCTGTCCATTCTTATGTCATCTACCTGCCAGCAAGTGGGACGAGTTGCACTCTGTGCTCCCACCATTAGGCAGGAAGCATGCCAGGTCAGGCTATGATTCTGCCTCCAAGGGAAGACCTGGAGACTCAGTGCCCTCCTTAGCATTCTGTTCCACCAGTTACTAGCTACAGCTCTCCAGGTAACTGGCTGGCTAAACGTCGCCTGTGCAGACCCCAGGGAGGGCACCAAAGTTTAAGCTCAGGATAAGGGAAGAGAAAGGAGCAAGATGCCCCATTGTGACTTCAAGGATGATTTATATAGTCCAGCATAGAAGGCCTGCAGCCCCAAATTTGGAGGTTCATAAAGCTGATCCTGAAATTTGATCTTCCCCAAGCTCCTTGTATCTGTTTGCCACTGGAAAAGAGCCCAGAAGAGAAAACGAATGGATAATTGGCATCCCCAAACCTCTAATACAGAACCAAGGTATGGAAGAAATACTAGCCCAAGATCAGGTATAACCCCCTCATCAAACTGTTACTATGAAAATAAAAGACTGAAGGGGTCAGAAGAGAGAAGGAAAGCAGACGGCAAAACTGAAATAACATTTCTGCAACGAGCTTTGTGAGGGACAGTGTTGAGTTAAAACAGGAATGCCAAATTCTGAATTCCAGGATCTAAGGGGAGAGTGAGATGTGGGTGTGTAAGTCTAACTCAGTCAGGGATATGCCCAGGTTCCCGGGGCGCCAAGATGCATGAAAACATGGCAGAGGTAAGACATATAACTCTGTTTAAGGCATCACATTGGGAAGTGGGGAAGCAGACGGGTAGGTGGACTCTCTTCCACCCCAGAGAGCCTGAAATCAGATGCTACCACCATTATCTCTAAGATAAATGATCACCAGCAAAAAGCTAAAGCATTGCACCCTCAGTTTTCCCAACTGTAAAACAGGAACTGTAATAGTGTCTCAATAGAGTTGTTGGAAGTATTTAATGAACTAATCCATTAAAAGCACTGGCACAGTTAGCGTTCTAAACCACTGGGCTTCCCACCCTGACACGCTAGATCAAAAGTTCTGAGGGGGCGGGGCCACTGCTGCACCTGCTAATTTGCGAATCCCCAATGCCTAATGCAGTGTCTCAAAAAGTGTTTATTGTTTTTTATTGCTGTCATCAATATTGTGATATTGGAGAAAGGGCTTGAAGAAACAACATTTATACCTTCTTTGTTCTCCCTAGATGACCTTCCCTTTCATTTGAAGCTGGCTAAATACATTGCTAAGGGTAAGGCCATCTCAGGATTCAGTTTTTCCCTGCTACTTCAGGAACTACATGGGGAGATGAGAACTAACCTCAACCAACATAGCTGGAGATTGGTCTAATTCTTGCTCCCCGAGATGGGTCCTTATTTGAGTGATGTGATTTAATATGATTCATTTTATTTCATTTGATTGATTCGAAAATTCCTTTCTTATTCTCATTCCAAATTCTCCAAATATCAAGGGGAAGAGAACAACCAGGTACTAGGAGATAATCTCCACTGTCATAATAAGTGCCCTTACGTAGTTGGTAGTACTGGGAGATGAAGGGGCCGCTGGTGGAGTCAAGACTACAGGAAGGTTATTGACTACATTTCATATGCTGTACTTTATATCCCCACAACTGTTTTGTAACTACCAAACTGTGCTTCTCAATCCCTTCACTTTTTCACCCACTATGTATGGTGCCAGGTGGGTACTGGAAATACAGGGGTGAATACCTTGTAAAGTGTGTGATTGCCTAACCACTATGCTGTATACCCGAAACTAATGCAAAATAATATTGAATGGAAACTGTAATTTTAAACAAGACTGAAAAAAAAAGAGAGATGGTTTGTCCAATTTAGGTAACTTACTTTTTGAGAATAAAATGTATCTACCTATAGCCAGACTAAACAGTTGGCAATGAAGGTTTTGGATCCTGGAATCCTGCCAAGGAGAGGAAGCTTGGGTTTCGTTCCTGGTAGACCAGTACCAGGAGCCTAATTCAGTCCCTAGTTATCATTTAGGATCTGAATTCTAGGTAGACTATAGGTAGGTCCTTTCTCATTCACTAATTCACTGTGTTATAGCCCCTGAGTCGCCACAATCACACGTCTTTGGTGGCCAGGTCCCAGGTGACCATCTGCAGGCTGGCGTAGCATCAGGAGCATTGTAGATGTTTTACAGATGTTCAAGTTTATACACAGAGGTTGTCTGTCTAGACAGCTAGTCAAACCTCTTCACATCTCCCATGAGCCCTGCCCTGACTCTGCCTCCATCCAGCTGCGGGAATGACTGACACTTTGGAAACCTTAGAGAAATATACTTTCTAAACATGGAATCTTGAAGTGAGAAAATTGAATGGGGACCATAGAACCCCACTAGAAAGGGTTCACAAGTGAAGAAACATGTTCAAAACCTCCCAGTCTAGCAGACTAAGAACTTGAGCTCAGGTATTTAGACACTAAAGTCAGTGTTATTCCACTAGATGACCTAGATATTGAGAAATATCTTGGCTTTCTCTGCATTTAAGAGTATTGATTGTCTATGAAAACAGGATTTATTAAGTCATCTTTTACACCTGCTAGTGGGCACTATCGACACTTAGGGATTCTGACTCTCAAGAAGTCGACATTTCTGAGCTGTCAACAATTGTCCAGGAAGCAACTGGCTTGAAGCATATGAAAATGAACTGTATTAGTTTGCTATGTCTACAGTAACAAAGTACCATAAAATGGGTGGCTTAAACAATAGAAATTTTTTTGTCTTATAGTTTTGGAGGCTAGAAGTTCAAAATCAAATTGTTTGCAGGTAGGTTTCATTCCTTCTGAGGGCTGTGAGAGAAGGATCTGTTCCAGGCCTCTCTTTGGTTCATATATGCCTGTCTTTTCTCAATGTCTCTTCACATTATCCTCTCTTTATGTATGTCTATCTCTGTGTCCAAATGTTCCCATTTTAAAGGACACCAGTGATATTAGTGTAGGGTCCACACTTAGTAAAGGACCCTATTTCCAAGTAAGGACACATTCTGAGGTACCAGAGGTTAGGAGTTAAACATATGAATTTTGAGGGAACACAACTGAACCCATAGCAAACCCTGTATCAGTATTTCACAAATTTTATCCATTTGTATATGTTTCATCATCACACCTTTGCTTCAATCATATGCCAGCTCTATGATTACCTATGACCCCTTAATATTCAAAAATCAAATACTGAAATAGATTTAATGTAAATGGTACCTTGGATCTCCTATAAATAATAAACAAATGCTTTTCTAATATACAGGCTGGGGCAAAAGTAGGTTTACAGTTATTCATATGGAAAATAATACAATAATTAATAAATAATACAATAAACTCCATTTAATGTACACACAACTGTAAACTACTTTTGCCCCACCCTGTAATTAGCATTATTATTAAAATTTATAAGTCCTTATACCACCTAACATTATTTCATGTGCCACCATTGGTATGCACATTACCCTTTACAAATTCAAATGGCTTCTGAGTGTGTGGGTTTGCATGTATTCAGTATGAAATGGGTTTTTATGGGCATTTATTCAATGAAGCAAATCCAGTTTAAGAGGCAGTAGTTCCTGCTATTCCAAGTACTCCAAAGCAATTCTCTGCATCTCTCCAGCCTCATAGAAATGGCCCACCTAACTCTCTGTATTGTATGGTAGGATCACAAGATTCTAAAACGAGAAAGCAGAACAGGGAGGGTCCACTCTTCACCAGCCTTCTCTCTAGAAATTTGTTCAGCTGCTTCAAGTGACATATAAGAGAGCTGTAAGTTTGAAGAGATAAAACTTATTGGCTAAACTGTTTCTTAATGATTTATTGAAACTTTTTCTGTAAAAAGCTTGGCCTGGAATAAGCTGATCTTAAGGATAACAGTGGGGAAGAACATCAGCCCCATAGCCTTCCCAGCTCACCTCCTACTCATCAGACCACTGGACAAATCCTCTAGAACAGGATAAATATGCTCCAGGAGACTCTCCCACATCCATAGTAGACATGGCCAATACTCTATGGACCTCTTTACTACGGGCCTAGAAGGGCCTCAAAATCATTTTCAACACAACACTCCAGGAAGCCACCACCAACTTATCAGCATTATATGCAAAGAGGAAACCTATACGTCATCTCCTGTCTGGTGCCTATTTATCTGGCCTCCACAAAGGGCCAACTCTACAAGTAGTTTAGGAAAAGCCCTTGGCCTCCTGTACTTCCATCCTCTCTATTCCCTTCTCATATCTGACTCTTATTCTCCAGGACTCAGCTTAAATGCACCTCCCCGAAGAGACCTTTCCCATAGAGGCCTTAGCTACCTAAATAAATGCCTAAGTGCCTCCCATTATTCTCCATCTCAGATTTTTGTTTAATTCCTTCATATCACTTTCCATGACTTATTTTACCATTGCTTGGGTATTTATTTTTTTAAACAGCTTTGCCCACTGGACTGTAGACTCCTTGAAAGTAAGGGTTACATTGGTCTTGTTCACCATTCATCACTTGCATACACTATGCACTCAATACATATTTGTTAAAAGGAAAATAGAAAGGAAAGGGGAAAGAAAACAAAGGAAAGAAAGAGAAAAGAAAAAAGGGGGAAGGAAAGGGAGGGGAGGGTTATCTCATTTAATCCTCACAGTAACCCTAGGAGGCAGCTACTATTATTAAGCTCATTTTTCAAATGAGAACACTGAGGCGTGGAGGAGGGCGGCAACACGGTCCTGGCCCTTGAGTAGTTCACCATCTGGCTGAGAGTCTGAATGTAAAATGATGATGATGATATTCATAAGACTAACAAGAGTAGTAATTTAAATACAGGTATAAGTGAAAAATCGGAAGACCATACATAAGACAGAAGATGTGTCAGCTGCATGAGTGGTGTGTACATGCGAGTGTGTGCAATAAAGCTTCTCACTCAGATGAACGAGTGCTTTTTTTCTTCATAAATGGGATGGGTGTGATCCAGGGTCACTGATGAATGTTTAACAACTAGATTTCCAGGTGTAGTTCCTGATGAATGTTGGCTGATATTTTATTTACATTAATGAAAAAAATGAAAGAAAAATAAATAATTAAAACATATGTCAAAAGTTCATTCATTGTGAAGAATATAACTTCTTTGTTGAATTAGGTAATAGTTTTAAACACTGGAAGAACATTTCTTCAATTTTTTCTGCTATTCACAAAGTTAATTCTACAGTATGGGGCAAAAATAGGTTTACAGCTCACAGTACACAAAACACAGAGTTTAATCTTGTATTATTATTTATTAAGTATTGTATTATTTTTCCACACAAACAACTGTAACCCTACTTTGCCCCACCCTGTATATACACAACACATTCTTCAGTTAAATCTGCACCAGTACTTTCTCTTTCACTCCCTTATGTCTATGCCAGGAGATAGCAACCTATAACCTATGGGTTCCTATTTTTATAAAGCTCACTAGCTGACAGTTTTTTTCCCATTTTTTAAGGATTATGAATAATAAGAAGGAGAAAGAGGAAGGGAAAGAGGAGGAAAGGGGAAGGGAAGAGGGGTAGCAGTAGTAACAAAGTAGTAGCAAAGTCTAACATATTTACTCTCTGGATCTTTTTAGAAAAAGTTTGACAATCTTGGTCTATATAATCAACAAAACAATAAATCGAGCCTTGATTTTGTAGCATTGCTGATTTCTGTAGTGCAAATACTCCCATCATGGTTAATTTCAAGCTGACAGAGTTGAGAGGACATGTATAGTCATACATCATTATATAGTTATTTCCACCACAAGGAAATAATAGACATAAATAATCTCTAGAACACAATCATAGGTATAGTGAAATAATTAGGAAGTGGTGAGTTTTGAATATTTATTACCTTTAAAAATAGCTGTATTCCATTGTTAATTTATAGGATTATATTTTTAATAATGGCTATTTTTAACAATTGCCTCACATGAAATTTTAACAACTGCCTCTTGCAAAACAAAATGAGCTGGCCCCAGCATCCCACAGTGCAATCACAGCAGCGGCTGGTTGCCCTTCACGTTAATGTTGATGCTACAACAACCCATGCATTACTGTAAACTAGGCAGGTCTAGCTGGTAGGACATCTTTTAAGAACACATTCATTACAACTTTGTTTACAATTGTCAATATTTTTTAAAGATATAAATATCTACTGGTAGAAGAACAGATAAATAAAATATTGTACATTTGCATTCTGGAATATTGTATTACAGAATTCATGCTATGTCACAGTGGTAATGTATTATCTAATTCTATATGCATCGGCAGGGATAGATCTCAGAAACAAAATGTGTAAAAAGGAAGTTTCAGAAAAATATGTACGGACAATGTAATTTAGGTTGTTTTAAAAAGCAAAGAACACAAGCCCGCATAGTATTTTGTGGATACATCAAGTGTGGTAAAGGTGTAAAAAAAGGTGGGGGAGGATGCCTCCTAAATTGTGGTATCGGTTGCCTCTGGAAGGTTAGGAGGAACGACAAAAAAGAGGGATGGAATGGGTGAGCAATGAGAACTTCAACTTGATCTATTTATAATTTTTGTTTCTTTTTTAAAAATAAAGCAAGTAGAACAGATGTTGGCAATTATTAATATTGTATGTTAGAAGTAAGAGTGCTTATTATATTCTCTGAGTTAAAAATTGAAGAAACATAATTTAAAAAAAAATCCAGCCATAGTCCAAAGTGCAGATAACACTCAGCCTCCTGTCACCAAGCTTGGCTGGGGAGCCTTGTCTTTCCTCACACAGGGCCCCCACCCACTGCGCAGAGCCCCAGATGTACAGACCCAGTGGTACTTGCCCACCCTGCTCCAAGATCCAGACCTTCTTGCTCTCACCTGGGAGCTCACATTGAGGCTGGGGTCTCCCAGACACTGACAAAAAAATACAGATGCCTCAGCTGGAGCTGGAGAACTACCCACTGGAGTCCTGGTGATTCTGGAAATATATACACCAACAGAGTCACAAGCTTGAGGTGTCCCCATGCCCTGTTCATTGCCACTGTGCACACTAAGGCCAGAGCCCAAGTCAACAATCAGGGAAATCCAAGCAGTGCCAAGAAATGTGACTGGGGCTGAGTTGGTCACTCTGCTGATGTGGCGGTTGTTGCAAATCACTGATGCAAGTTGACAGTGGTGGTCTAATTCTAGCTTGTTCATTAGATTCATGCCCACTATCCAAGTTCTAGGATGGTAAACCTGACACTGAGGTGTGTGAATTGGGCCAAGTTTTAGTCTGTCTGTCACTTCAGAGACCCTTTTGACCACCAGCCCACTGTCCCCATTCTACCACCAAAATAATTTTAATTCATGGTATAATGTTGGGTTCCTATTTCAGAGACTTGGCAAAGACCAACTTCAATCCACCTGGATACATTTCAATTCTTCTGGGTGTCTGGGAAGAAAAGTTTCAAAGGCTTCTCTTCCAAAGGTGCTTAAAATCCAAATACAAATTTACCTATTCTTCTCTCTAAATCTCCAAGGTCCAACAAGAATTCTTGTAAAACAAGTACCCAAATTTAAAGGTACCAGCTCTAGACTATGGGCTTTCTTTACATTTTCTCATTGAGTCCTCATAACAACCTTAAGAAATTCACATTGTATATTAGTCCCACTTTATAGAGTGGGAAAATGAAATCCTGAGTGGTTAAATTACTCTCCCAAAACCACACACTTAATTAGAGACAGAGTCAAGACTCAAATTCAGAAGTAGTGAATGTCCACTGTGCGCTGCTGCGTGCATCCTTTCAGAGCCATTTCTCTGCTCCTTCCTTCCCTGCCTCTGAACCTTTTCTCAGCTGCACTTCAAACTGCTGGGCCACTTCTGGTGTTCCAGCCCCAGCTGAAGGGAATTTTTTTTCATTTTTAAATGATTGTGAAATAGTAATTATACACAAAGAAATATGTACAATAACATATATGTAAGTCATAAAACAATAGCACAGCTAGAATATTACCAATGGCCATGTGCTCCTGCCCAATCCTATCACGTTCCTTCCCTCTACCCTAAGAGTAACCATTTTTGAGTTTTAGGCTGACCACTTAAAAAATCTGTATGTATGTGTTCCTAAATAATATATTGTTTCATTTTGACATTTTAATCAACTTTATAAAAACAGTATATGAGGTCTGTCCGGGAAAAGTCCAGCCATTGTCAATATAACAAGAAAGGTTTGTACAACATTGATGTAACCTGGCAGCCAAGGAGAGTGGACTGGAATGCACATGTGTGAACAATGCCGACTTCATTGTTCTAGTCAGTGGGGGTGGTAGACACTGTTGAGTGAGCACATGTACTCTGCAGCCATTGCATTCAAAATGGCTGAGTAGAGAGACAAATGTGCACCAAATTTTACGTTAATCTTGAACATTCCTCTGGAAACTATTTGGGTGATTCAGAAAGCGGCAGCTAAGGGCAACTGGTGATTGGCAGCTTTGTCACAACAACACACCTGATCACGCATCACACCTCATGAAGTTTTTTGGTGAAACATCAAATCACCCAGGTAGCCCAGATTTGGTGCCCTGTGACTTCTAGCTTTTCCCAAAACTAAATCACCTTTGAAACAGAAGAGATTTCAGATTATCAATGAGATTCAGGAAAATATGACGGAGCAGTTAATGATGATTGGGAGAACTGTGTGAGGTCCCAAGGTACCTACTTTGAAGGGGATTGAGGTGCCATTGCCCTATGTACAGTGTTTCTTGTATCTTGTACCTTCTTCAATAAATGTTTCTATTTTTTCATATTACATAGCTGGAGACCCTCTGAACAGATCTCGTGTAGTATGTCATCTTTTGTGACTTTTTCATGCTATTATTGGTTCAATATGCAGATGACTGTTTGGCAAAGACTGTTTGATATAATAATAATGCCAAGTATCAGTGAGGATTTGGAGCAACCTGAACTGCTTCTAGCAGCATAAATTAGCAGTATAAGCACATTGGAAAACAGTTGGACATTACTTTGTAAGATTGAGCAAATGCATTTACCATTTCCCAGCCACTGCTCCCCTAAGCCGATGCATCGGGTTTGCATACATGCACGAGGAGAAGACATGTACAAGATTGTTCATAGTAGCATTGCTCATAATAGCAAAAATTGGAGGTGAAGTGTTTTTGATCTTGGCTATTATTCCTATATTCTTTCTCTTAATGAACTATTTTTGAACTAGGAAATATACTATTTGTGGTAGGAAAAGACATGATAAAAACTGTTTTATCTGTTTCATTAACAGTAAAGCAATCTGGAGTACTGCTAGGCTTTTATCATTGCATGATATATTCAGGTTAAACATTTTTAAGATGCTAATTTCTAACTTTAGGAAATCAACAACAACATTGATGTCAAAATTAGTAAAAAGTTCTCTGAATTCATTTGTCACAGGCTAGATGGGGTGGCAGAGGTGATGGCAGAGGCAGATTGAGGGGAAGTTCCAAGCTCATAGATTTCGGACCCCCAATCGCCACCCTCTCCCACCCCATCCTGCCCCCACCTATTGAGCATCAAAGTGTATCTCCTTGCAGAGAGTGATGTTTGCTGAGTCTGAGAAACTATTAGATTAATTTTTGGCATGTTGTCTATTTAGAAGTATAATAATTTTGACTTCATGTTTAATTTTGAAGGTTCTCTTCTTTAGAAAGAGAACTGAGAGAAGTTTGAGGTTTAACCTTTCCCACCAAATGATTTTTTTATTTACAAAAATAATAATTTTCAGATTCTTTAAAAATGAGCCACATGAGCCCAGAATTTCAAAATCTCCTGCTTCTTCAGAGTGACTGAAGGTTATTTTATGGCTTAGAAGTACCAGAGAGATATACACATACAAATACATCTAGTGTTAGAGTAGGAAAGATATTCCAACTTGCAAAACAAAACACAAAACTCACTGTCACTCTTCCCAAACCCAGCTTGCCCCAGCACTCACAGAAAGATGTTCCTGCATTTCATGCCATAATTCCAAATGCAAAAAGAACAGCTAACCCTGTTACGTGTCAGAAGTTAAATTGCCTATGATCTCTGGGTGAGTATCAGTGTCAGTACCAAGATCCAGTCCAGAGAAAAATCTTTGGTCCTAGTCAGGCTGTTTCCTGCTTTTCCATCATTTTTCATATGCGGTTCCCTGAAAAGAAACTGCTTTGCTTTTATTCGAGGTTTTGTCCCCACCATTCCTCAAGGTGCTTTAAGAGCCTTCTTGATTTGACTTCTCATGTAACATTGTTTGCATTTTCATCACATAAAAGGGAGGCCTGACAGCTTACCTGATAACCCGCCATGCCAAGCACATGGATACCAATTACCACCCGGAAGACCAGTCTGGTCTCCACTCGACAATGGCGCCCTTCCTGGTAAGCACTTCCTACAGCTTCCTTAGGTGGCTGGCCGGGCACCACGTTCTGCAGAATAGGCACATCTGCTTCCTGCAGACTAAAGGGGAAGCTTTCCACAAACTTGGGTCCCTATACCCCCTGCCCTCTCTATCCCCTTTCAAGTGTAGCCAGAGGCTTAGCCTCCATCGTTTAAGCACTAAGTTCAGAGAGGAACAGAGGGGGCTCCATAAAAACAAGGCCAGAGGATGCTTCCAGCAACTCCAAGGACTTCAACTCTTGCTGCAGAAGATTTGCAAAGGAATGAGAAATTCTCATTGTCCTAGAGACTAATACGACATGCACTGCCTACCCTGTAATTCATCAGATACTTACACACAAACAGATTAGATCAAAACAGTTCAAAACATTAAGTGGCAGAACCTAATACCTTTACTGAGGTTTAAGAACCACTGCATTGCAACAGAATTTTTGTGGTTAAAAAGAAAGTTTCCCCTGAAAAGGCAAGGCTATGCTATTATGAGAAAGCTATGGAGAGCAAACTAGTGCTTTAGGAGTGCCTACAGGATTCAAGATTCAGAGAGATGCTAAGAAATTAAGGCAGTTGGTAATTTACCTCTCATCAATTTAAGTATTCTTTTTTAAAAGATTTTATTTATTTTTAGAGAGAAGGGAAGGGAGGGAGAAAGGGAGAAAAACATCAAATGTGTGAAAGAAGCATCAATTGGTTATATCTGGTATGTGCCCTGACCAGGGGCCAAACCCGCCGCCCAGGGATGTGCCCTCACTGGGAATCAAACTGGTGACCCGTTGCTTTGCAGTATGATGCTCAACCAACTGAGCCACAGTGGCGTCAGGGCTCAATTTAAATATTTTTTGCATCCTGATATACTGTAAGGAAGTTTGTGCACTTAACAGCCCATGTCAGGAGGGATATATAATCACATATAGAACAAAATAAAGGAAAGAGAAGGCTGAGTATCCCTGATTCTTCAGAGGAGAAATTCTCTCAACACCCTGCAAGGCTGCAGAGATGCCCAAATGGCCCTGGAAACAAGCTGAGAAGCCTTCTTTCCTGGGGGCTGCCCTGGGCCACAACACAGCATACATCCAGTATTAATCAGAATGCATTGCCCCAGATCCAAGAGCCTCATTTTCTCCTTGATGCTTTCAATATGCTAGTGATTTAAGCAGAAGCAGAAGGGATTCAAAGTGGGTCCTCTGTGTGCATGAACGAGGCTGGGGAGTAGATGTCAAAATCAAAATGCAGAGATAGAAATATGATGTTCGTAGGCTGTAGATGAATGCATTTGCAATATGATGTTCGTAGGCTGTAGATGAATGCATTTGCAACTGTGGGCAGAAACATTTCTCCCAGAAATCTTCAGGAAAAATTCACTGGCTGAAACTTTAGCAGGAAGCCCTGTTGCCACAGTTGGGCTTCTGTGTTATTCCTGGCAAAATCTCTATGGACATATAGATTCATTCTCAAAGGAGGAATGGTCTCCACAGCTCTGGACTTAAAAGCCATAGTGATAAACTCATTGGAAACAAGGATGCCAACTCTTTCCTTATCAATGCTTCAACTCCCACATTTGGAAAAAGGTGACACTGGCTTCCCCGCAGAGATTTTGTGACTAAAGAATATGGTAAAAGTGACAATGCTCGAAAAAGGGACCATGCACCGTCTCAGTCAACCAAGAGCAGCTTCCTGGTTGTGTCCAGTAGACAGTCCCCTTAGACAAGCAGCCGGGTAACAAGAGAGCAAGTCTACTTTTACAGACGTGCACTACGTGCCACACATTATGCTGGCACATTTTACCCTCTACCTCACTTAGTACTTGCAAACTCCCTGCAAGCATATGTATTACTATTCCTCCTTCATAGATGAGGAAACCAAGGCTCAGATTGGGAAGGAAACTGGTAATGACTGTGCCTCCTAGAAGAGGCTACAAAGGTCAGGTGCTCATTTTCAACACCACCCTCAGCTAGAGTGTGAGTGTGTCCCCTAGTTCTGGCCTACGAGACCGGAGGGGGATCTGCCAAGGCCTTCCGTGAAGGTTTTATCCCAAACAGAAGGTGTGCAGATGAAATCCTCTCGCTTTCCCTCACTGTGCATCCTCATTTCTGCATGTGACCTCTGGAACACCTGCCACCTTCCCACAGCCATGACGGCTGACTTGCCAACTCACCAACAGAGTAGAGGGGAAAGAAGGAAAGTGCTTGTGAGCCTGTCATGGTCTCATAGCCTTGAGCCACTGAATTAACCGACACAAACAGCCAGCCCCTGGATATCTCCTCATGTGAAAAAAGAAAAAAGAAAGAAAGAAAAGAAAAGAAGCAGCAGAAGGAGAAAGAAAAGGAGGAGGAGGAAAAGGAAAATGAGGAGGAGGAAAAGAAGAAGGAGAAGGAAAAGAAGAAAAGAAAAATGCCCTTGGTGCTCCCTGGTATTCACCAAAAGGAGCTGAAAACGTACGTCCACATAACAACCTGCACACAGATGTTTATAGCAGCTTTATTCATGTGTGCCAAAACTTCATGTGTGCCAAAACTTGGAAGCAACCAAGATGTTTTTCAGTAGGTAAATGGATAAATTATACCATATTCAAAAATGCAATATTATTCAGCCCTAAAAAGAAAAGTGTTATCAAACCATGAAAGACATGCAGAAACCTTAAAAACATAATATTGCAGTAAATGAGAAAAGCTAATCTGAAAATGTTGCATACTGTATGATTCCAACCACATGATGTTCTAGAAAAGGCAAAACTATGGAGAAAGTGAAAGATCAGTGGTTGCTAGGAGGTGAGTGAGGGATGAACAGGTGGAGCACAGAGAATTTTTAGGACAGTGTAAGTACTCGCCATGACAATATAATTGTGAATACACGTCATTATAAATGTGTCCAGACACATAGAATATACAGTACCAAGATGAACCCTAATGTAAACTATGGACTCTAAGTGATAATGATGTGTCAATCAAGGTAGGTTTATCAATACAGGGGGAGGCTGAGTGTGCTGGTATATGGAAAATCTCTGTGTCTTTCCCTCAATTTTGCTATGAAACTAAAGCTTTTCTTAAAATAAAAAGTCTTAATTTTTTTTAAAGCCTTTGGGTTAAACAACTATAGTCAGGGCTTTGTTACTGCTCCCCAACCCTCCTAACTGATACACTTCCCATTGCTAATTTGAGCAAACAAGACAGAATGGGACAGTTTACAAGACCAAGGACTACAGACTGCATCAGTCAGAGTCCAGTCAGAAAACAGAAACCACATCGGCTATTTTAAGGGTGGAATATAAAGACTTATTAACTAGGTAGTAGGAGCTGAAAAGCAAAATGAGAACAGTGAAGTATGACATACTTATAGCAGCTGCCACCACCAGGGCTGGGGAGCAGAGGAAGGAAGTTGGATTACAACATAGAAGCCTAGAGAAGGGTCTCTGAGGACCTGGGACACCCATGATTATTGGGGGAAAATAAAAAGGCTGGTACTGGTTTCCTGCGTAGGGAGGCCCATGTGGCTACTTCTGAGAGGGTGACTGCTGCTATTGGAACGAACTGCCCGCGCTAGGCTGAGGAAGCACTGCCGCGTCGACGCAGACAGGAATAGGAGCAAATAGGAGCAAATCATTACTCTCCCCCACTTTAAAACTCCCCTCTAGGACCTGTACTGGCAGACCCTAACAGGGAACTGCTGGCAAAGCAGAAACATGGTTTTGAAGTCCCAGCCCCAGCATCGCAGAGCAGAATCTAGGAGGAAGTACTTGAAGCTTTGAGAAAATAACTAGCACAGAGGGTGTACAGTTTCTGGAGGCTGCTGTAACAAAATACCACAAACTGGGCACCTCCAAACAAGAGACTTTTACTCTCTTCCATTGTGGAGGCTAGGAGCCTGACATCGAGGCACCAGCAGGTCCGTGCTCTCTCCCAGGGCTCTAGAGAGGAATGCTGCCTGTGTCTTCTGGTTCCGGTAGTTGCTGGTAATTCTTGGCACCCCTCAATTGTAGCTGCATCACCCCAATTTCTGCCTGTTTTCACATGGCCATCTTCCCTCTGTGTGTCTGTCTTCACATAGCCTTCTCATCAGAACACTCACTAGATTAGATTCAGGGACCCCTCTAATCCACTATGAACTCATCTTAACTAATTATCTCCACGAGGTCCTTATTTCCAAAGAAGGTCGCATTCTGAGAGCCCACATATGCTTCTGAATTTTGAATTCCGGGGGCATCCTATTCACCCCTGTACAGATTTTATCCTTCTGTGGTAGTGCTGGGGGCTGGAATACTCCAGGGATAATGTGAGGCTTCAGTTGCCCCATTATCTGTCTGAATAAGTGGTCAGTGATATGAATCCAGAGAAGAAAGGCATTTCTATATTTATTAGAATACAAAGCTATTCCTAACTCTGCTCAAAGCTCAGAATGTTGGCTTTTTTTAATGTAATACAATAATCTTCTCCTTTTCCAAGACCAAAGCTAAAAATTTTTTAAATAAATAAATATAATAACCGAGTAAATATTAGCTGAAACAAAACTAGGGTAAATGTGGAAGAAATGAACCCATATTGAAGGTCCACTAGGTGTCATATTCTTTGCATAGTGTCTCTGTGGTCTGTCTGGTCAAGAGTGATGCCAATGGCCCACTGCCTGTGCTAAGTGAAGAGACGGGTCAGAAAGCAGTCGAGAGCGTAAGACATGTATGTGCCAGTGACTGAAGTGTGGTTCAAGCAAAGGTCGCAGCAGATAGCAGTGAAGTGGCTTTAACAGGACAAAGGCTAATGAACAAGAGATAGGGTGTTTAATATATTTAGATTTCTTCCAAGAAATATTTTCCAGACTACCTGGATTCAAATCCTGGCTGTTACTCCTACAACCTGTGTACAAATGCCTTAGCCACCCTGTGCCTCAATTTCCTAATCCAGGAGTTCCTAAAATGGGAATTGCAATAGCATGTATACCTCATGGTGTTATTATAATAATTAAGTCAGTTAATATTTGTAAAATACTTAGAACAGTGTCTGATACATATTTTTGTTAGATAAAATAGTGTTTGTGAAGTAAAATAGACATGGTAAGTGGCATTAGGGTTTGTTTGTGGTATTATAATGATACCCTCAAGAACTGTAATTTGCTGGTTATGTCATATTTATTTATTTTTATTTTTATCATGAAATTTCCTTTCAGCATACTTTAGCCAGGCCTGTAACAACACTTTGTGAGTGTGAATGTGTGTGTATGTGCGTGCTGGGGAGGGGCAGGACGGGTTATGGGAGAGAGGAGTGTAGAGCTGATAGAGATGGGTCAGTCCAGTAGATTTTTGCATTTACCTTCTCTGGCATTTTTGGGAGACCCATCCACATACATAGTCCATGTGGCTCTATTGAGATTACCAGTCACAGTGCTAGAGATTTCTCAAAGTTTGATACAGATATGCCAAGAGAAAGAAGGTCTGTCTGTTTCTTTGACTCCTAAGTTAGTAAGGTGAGAATGGGAGATTGCTAACTGCCTTTTTTCTTATTATATGTAAAAAGCCTGGCAGAGGGCATCTAGAGGAAACCAAAGCCAAGAGATAAGAAAAACAAAGAGCTCCTTGACATTGTTTGACACCCTGGATCAGACAATACCTGAAGCCCTTCTTTGGGTATCCCAGTCACATCATCCATTTATTTTTCTTTGTGTCTATTCCAATCTGAGCTCTGTTTTGGTCCTGTGCTACCACAGGAATGCCATCTAATTCACTTGACTCATCCACTGGAGGAGATATTTAAAATTTCTAAATTAAGGCTTGGGTCAATAAAAAATATGACAACCCAAAAATCTCTGACCCAAGGTTTCCTCAATCCGTATACAAATTCAGGTTTTGTCTTTTTCACATGGGATCTTCTTAGACACTCTGATTCTCAAAGAGTTTGTTTGCACTCATCCCAGGTTGCTGTGAGGCAACCTCCCTGCCCAATCAGGCCCTCCCCATGTCCGTAAAGCCCACCTGGAAGTCTAGGAGGGGCAATGGAGTGCTGATAGCCCCAGTTGGCAGACTTGAGGAAACCTTCCCAGCCCCTGTACCTCATCAGACTTCACAGTGCACTGAGTTGATTTATGAGAAAAGGTTATTAAAGCATGTAGGAGCTCCTGCTGGAGAGAAAATTATCTGTATAAACAAAGTGTTATTATGGGATTCAGGGAGGCCACATACAGGAAAGGTCATTAAAATAAGAAAAAACTGGCATATCAATCTCTTCTAAATCACTAAACTCACATGAGAGAAGTTAAATATCTTTATATCTCACTGGTTCCTTCTTGATCATTAGTCGTTCCAGCTCAGGAGGGAACATTCTCAGATGCTAAACTGTTGAGTACTTTAAATTAGAGCGAATTTCTGAGACATAAGTTGTGAAGTTGGATTTTTGAAAGGGGGCTCAATTAGGGATTGCCTGGTAATACAAAGCAGGCATTTGAGTCCCTGGGGTGTTATTTTCTCTCCTACAAATGAAAGACTAATTTTTTTCCCTCTGCTTCACTTGACAAGATTTGATATTTTCCACTCTTTCTCCTAATGAAGGAAATTCACAACAGTCACACTGTATACAGTGGTGTACTTCACAGAAACGATTTTCAAGCTTTGGGTTAAGAAAACAAATCTCCTTAGTAGATCAGTTTGTATTTTTTAAAAAATGACCTAGGGCCAGGTTCCTCCCATGGACATCATATTAGTAAACAGTTGGTTCCATTAAGATGTTTTACTTAACTCTGGTTCTCTGAGCCACACTCCTTTGTTTTTTCTTTTCTTTACTTTTTTTTTTTTTTTTTTTTTTGGAGATTTCATTGAAGTTGGGGACAGTGAAAGAAAGGCCTTAAGATAGAAGAGGCAAGATCACAGCAATAGGAGTGAGCCTAGACTGGGCTGCCTAGACTCAGGAAAAAAAGTCACAGTAACAGAAGTAAGTCATGCTGGGCTGCGTGGACTTAGGAAAGGAGGTCACAGAGGCAAATGGAGGGCCCTTGGAGACAGGTTCAGGGGGTTAGCCCAGGGTGAGCTGCTGCTGCCCACTGCTCCTCTGGTTGCTAGTCTCCTGGGAACTTTTAGAGCTTAGGATAAAAAAAAGCAAAAGTACACACCTGAGGAAAGGGGGAGGCATGGGTGTGCTCAAGAGAGCATGCTCTTTGTTCTCAACAAGCAGTTTTGACAGCCCACCTCTAACTACTGATCTATACTCTACAAGAATATGAGCAAAATAATGTGCCTTTGATTTCCATTTCACTTGTTCTCTGGACCTTTAATTCTGGAGCTTAAAGACAATAATATTACATCTAAATGTTTTCAAAAGTTTTGTTTGCAATATATAATTTGGTGCAATTAAGTGCTGGTATAAAAAATATTATGATGATATTTTAGCCAAGGATCTTAGTACTACCTGAATTCTTGCCTCATGTGCACACTACTTCTTTTATAATGCCTCTAAGGGATGTATTAAACAAAGGAGGCAAAGTAGAGGGGCACTGACCCCAAATGCCAAAGCAGAATTCAAGCAAACTAGGATCAAATCCATAGAAACCTCCTGTAGCCAAATGACACAGGTCTGAATGAACTAGAGCAAGTAGAAAGGCTATTCTATCTCATCAAAGACCAACCAGTTTGAGTGCTTATCTCTGCAAAGTTTTCTGTGCCTAGAGCTTAGGATCTAGTGGAAAACAAGCATCCAAAGACAGATGGCTGAACCTTCTCCCACTGTAGCAGAACCAGCCCAGTATACCACCCCGAAAGAGATTAGACAGATTTTTAATCATGTACAGTGACTCCAACCAACTCTAGCCATAATTCCCCTTTTGAGAGGTGAGAGAAGACGTTGTAATGTAAAGAAGTTCCAAGACCTCTTCTCCATTCTTAGAAACAAAAATGTGAAAATCTTTCACACCCAGCATTGTATATGTTAACATATGTCTACTTGGCTCATTTAGCAGACCCACTATCTCAATTGCATTGGTGTTGTCTTTTATATAATGCTAGACATAATTAGTCATCCAATGTAATGAGTTTGGACAGACAACAGAACTGAATTATAATATGTACTAGAGTCCCCATAGATATACTCTAAGTCCTCCAAATCTATTTAAAGCATTCATGCTATGAACATCTATAATTTTGCCTCCTGGAACCTTTATATCTTTCCTCTATAGGGAAAATTATAGCTATATCCCAATTTTCCCCACTTTCAACCCATGTGCCCATGTGCTTCCAGATTAGGTGCCTCGACTCTTAACTCCAGAATGGGGTGAATGACCCAGACCTGGACAAAGTCCTGCATCCTGATGGCATTAGTAATCAGATCGAAGACGAACACATGGACTCTCCTAGTGCAATCAGAGTGGACCCCAGAATGATTTCTGTAAATTCTAGGATGAAGATGCTGCTCACTCTTTTTCACTGGCTTTCAACATAGAGGCATGGAGCTCCCAAAGATGATGAGAATCATCTTTCAAGCATGAGAAAGGAGCTATTAAAAATGGAGACAACACCAAGGAAACATAGCTGATTAAAGTATAAAGAAAACCTGAATTCTAGATACATCATTTGGATCCTGAATCAAGCCATGTCTAAAGCTAGCATGTCCATGAATTACTTGATTATAAGATAATTCTTTTCAATGTTTAAACCAGTTTGGGTTGCATTTTTTATCCTTTGTGGGATAAAAGGATGTCATAAAGAATATACATATGTACCTTTAAAAAATTACCCAAGATAGAATAACACCAAAGGATAAAAGCAATTCTATAAGCTCTCACATTAATCATAAAATTAGATCAAAGATTTTTTGAGTACTTACTGTGGGCCAGACAACAACAGATCCATCAACTAGGTACTATTACTTCTCCCCTTTACGTATGAAGAAAGTGTGACATAGAGGTCAAGAAACCTGTCCAAGTTCACTTAGTAGTAAGGTGACACTCCAATACTAACACAGGCAATCTGACTCCAGAACTTCAGTGCATAACTGCTGTATTCTACTGCTAAGACCTTCAAATAAGATACTTTTCAACACTCATCAGGTATACGTCATCTGCCTCAGAGATCAGGGTAATTGTATATTGTAAAAAATCAAAAGGTGGCCTAAAGTGAAAAGGAAGAGCCTCAAATAAAGATATATCTTTAACCTGCAATATAACTAGGGTCCACGAACAATTTTCATGTTGAGAATTGCCTTAAGCATTAATAAGTCTTTTTAGTCATGGGCACAATGACAGGTGTTTCGGGATCTCTCTCTCTTCTCACTCTCTCTCTCTATTTATATCTATATATATCTATATATCTATATCTATCTATCTATCTATCTATATCTATCTATCTATCTATCTATCTATCTATCTATCTATCTATCGATAGAGAGATAGATATATGATTGCACTAGGAGAGTCCATGTGTTCATCTTTGATCTGATTACTAATGCCATCAGGATGCAGGACTTTGGCCAAGTCTGGGTCATTCACCCCATTCTGGAGTTAAGGGTCGAGTGTGTGTGTGTGTATATATATATATATATATATATATATATATATATAGAGAGAGAGAGAGAGAGAGAGAGAGAGAGAGAGAGACATGCCTATATATATCTATATATCTATTTATATATATTTATCCAGAAAATATCCAGCCATGGAATATGAAAAACAGAGACATTTATTGAAGAAGATACAAGATACAAGAAATTGTACATAGGACAATGATACCTCAGTCCCCTTCAGAGTTATGACCTTCTTGAGGAAATCTGGTTCATTGGTAGCAGTTTGAATCAAGTCTTTAGCAACTGCAGCACGATGTTTCTTCTGCTCTGGTAGCAGAAGCTGCAGAATGAATTTTGCCATCACATGTTTCATGCCAAGATCCTACAACAAAATCTCAGACACAGTAGTTTTTGGAATCCCCAGATCTGCCTCTAATTCTCACACTGTCAGTTGCCAATCTTTGTGGACTGAAGCCCACACATGTTCAACATTCTCAGGTGTTCTGCTTGTTGCAGGCCTTCCAGAATGTGGATCACTTTCATCAGATTCTCTACCATCTTTGAAGCATTTGTGCCACACTTTGATTTGTGCTACACTCATTGCATCATCCCCAGAAGCCTTCTGAATCATCTGAATAGTTTCCGCAGAGGAATGTTCAAGCTTAACCCAAAATTTGATTGCAGATTTGTTACTCTGCTTGTTCAGTCATTTTGAATGTGATGTCCACATAGTACACATGCTCACTTAATATGTCTACCGCCCCCACTGACTAGTACAGTGAAGTCGTCATTGTTCATGCATGCATATTCCAGCCCACTCTCTTCAGCTACCAGGTTACATCAATGTTGCACAAACTATTCTCATTATATTAACCATGGTTGGTCTTTTTCCAAAAAGGCCGCAGCTATGGGCAACTAGTGACTGGCAGCTTCATCACAACAACGTGCCTGCTCATGCATCGCATCTCATGTAGAGTTTTTTGGTGTCTTGTGCAAAGTCTTTTGGTGTCTCATGAAGAGTTTTTTGGTGAAACATCAAAACACCAGGTGACTCAGCCCCCCTATAGCCCAGATTTTGTGCCCTGTGAACTTCTGGCCTTTCCCAAAACTAAAATCACCTTTGAAAGGGAAGAGATTTCAGACCATCAATGAGATTCAAGAAAATATGACGGGGAAGCTGATGGCAATTGAGAGAACTGTGTAAGATCCCAAGCTGCCTACTTTGAAGGGGACTGAGTCATCATCGTCCTATGTACAATGTTTCTTACATCTTGTATCTTCTTCAATAAATGTCTCCGTTTTTCATATTACGTGGTTGGATACATTCTGAACAGACCATATAAATATATATGTGTGAGTGTGTGTGTATGTGTGTGTGTATGATGGCAGGTGGGAAAGTGGTGGAAATCAAATGTGGGGGAATGGGGTATAAAAACTAAGGTTTTAATTTCCAGTTGGCTTCAAAATTTCCTGCCCTATAGGGTGGCTCAGGTGGCAGCATGTTCCAGCAGGACCAGCAGTGATAGTCAAATGCAGTCAGATAGAACACCAGGACTGGGAACCTGAGTAATCAGTTCATGGCTAGTAGGCTCTCAGTTCCTGTTATAGGTTAAATTGTGTCCCGTAAAATAATCATATGTTGAAGCCCTAATCCCAGTACCCCAGAAAGTGACTGTATTTGGAGATAGGACCTTTAAAAGGATAATTAAGTTAAAATGAATCTGTTAGGGTATATGAAGAGGAGATTAGGATCCACAGAGAGACATCAAGGACACACACACAGAGTAAAAGGACCATGAGAGGACACAGTAAGAAGACACCCACCGGCAAGCCAAAGAGAGAGGCCTCTGAAGAAAGCAAGCACGTGACACCTTGATCTTGGACTTCTAGCCTCCAGAACTGTGAGAAAATAGATTTCTGTCCTATAAGGCACCCAGTCCATGGTATTTTGTTATGAAGCCCTAGCAAACTAAGGTAGCCTGAAACGGAGAGTTCAGAATAAAAGATATAGTCGGGGCCGCCCAATGCCTGGTAGCTGAGTAGACCTTACTAAAAGCTAGATGAATGCCATAGTTCACAGGCAGATGGAGAACTGGAATACTGAAGTGAATGCCTAGGTAAAGCAAAATTGTAGGGAGAGGCCAATGCACAGCATTTGACAGACACTGGATCAGATACCGAGAGTAAAATTCCCACTCTGCTACTAACTAGCTGTGTGACCCTGTGCATGTCTTTTAACACTCTTAGCCTGATTTTCCTCATCTCTGAGAATCCCCATCTCATGGATGTAGCAAGGATTAAATTAAAAGAGGTAATACACAAAAGACACTCAATGCAGTTCCAAAATGATAGCTGCTCAATAAATGGAAGCCATTCGGTAACTCAGTTTTGGTGGATGCTGCATGTCTAGCATTCACCCTAGTTAGAACCTACAACTTCCAGCATAAATGATTACATTGCTCATGGCTGGTGGGCCCACGTCTTCTGGCCTCCTACCTGCCTTGGTGAAGATTAACATCTTTACTGAGTTGTGCCGGCTGGAGCAGAAGTTCACGGCCCATAACTGAGCAGACTGAGAAGCCAGGACTGAGATTTCCACCCCCATGCCCCCACAGAGAGATTTAAAAATTTATCCAGTAGGGTCATCTTAGAACAAAAGAGGACAACAGCAGGCATGGATTCCAGCATCCTGGTTAGCATCCCCTTCAAAGCACTCTGACCCTTTAGACCTCCCTTGAATATGGTGGGAGAAAGCTCTGAATGAGGAAATTCCAGGGACAATATGCAAGGAAAGGGTCATCATTTTGATATGTAAATGTCATTTGTCTAGAAATACAGCTCTTGAAAAGTCAAAAACATACTAAGAAATAAGCAGGGAATTAGGACTATATATCATAAATGTCCCAGATCACTGCTACAATAAAATTAAAGACTTTATTAGTCAATTATGATTCTAAGAGAGGAGTTTTATAAAAATGGAAGCTAGATTTTAAGAATAGTTCTTGAGATCAGTCATGTTAGGGAAAAAAATCATTTCTCTTAAGACGTTTCCATCAAGGATGACTTTGTTTTCTCTCTCTGATGAATTAAAAAAAACCCATATACAATGCCAAACTATTAGAACAAGACTGATCCTGTTATGACAAATACCACAGCCTCAGCCAATGGTCCACTCATTACACAAGGTATTTTAATAAACATTTCCAGAACCACCGATAGTGGAAAAACTATGAATGCCATTTCCTGTTGAAGGGTCTGGAGCAAATCTAATGGGAGAACCACACATTTGAGGGGGCCTCTGCTGTTGAACCTAATGGAGTGTTTACTCAAAGCATCTCTAGGGAACATGGCTGGAAATGGGCAGGGGCAGAGGAACGAGAATCATGAAGTCAAACAGTCACCAGGAAAACAACTTCAGATGTTAAAATAGAAGGGTGAGGGAAGGACAGGAATTGGAAGTGAAGCCTTAGCATATACGAAACTAAAGCATGAGTGGGAGAGAAATGTGAAGTCAGAACTGGAGCTGCGAACCTTGAATACTGGGGCTTTCTTTATGGGGCCGGGTAAATAAATAAAGAGCACAGGGTTGGATATCAACTGAAATCTATTTCCTGACATACATTGTTGGGAAAACCTGGCCTATGGAGGAAGACACAATTATTCAATTATTTTATAAAACCACCAGAAAGCATTTTGAGTGATATACTGAATCTCCACAAAAGTGAAGAAAATTTCATTTTTAGTATCTTTACTTGTGTTTCCCCTGCAGAGAATTTTGAAAAATGAACTCATTGTTACAATGTGGAACATCCACTCCCCTGGCGTGATACCTCACATTTTCACGGGTATGTGATGGCGGCAGCAGTGGGGACTTATGATCTAGAAGCTCCCTGGTCTCTCTTCCCAAGGGGTAGGAGGCTAGGTCTGACATTCATTGTCTTCATTTCTTAACTGAGGAGAGCTATTCTATTAACAGTCTGATAGCACTATGATCCCTTTCCTTTTACAAGTCAGTTCTGCACACCCAAGGTTTCTCTGAGGAGAGTGGTAATGAGAAAAGATATTTGGCCACAGATTTAGCCTTGTTCTTCAAGGAGCTTTATCAGTAATAATGTTGCCATCTTGATCTCCATCTGTTTGAGTCCTGTCTTACTCATTTCACAATTGGCAATGAACTCAAGAGAAGAGATGGGGTGTTATTAATTGGTTCCCACAAACTCCAAGATGTTGCCAACATTTAACCATTGGGAGATTTCATACAAAGATCTAGATTTCTGACCTTTGTTGAAAACTGAAAGATCTGGCAAAACTAGGACCATATTTACACATAGTACCCACTGGCTAAAGTTGAGTAATGGGGGCCACCTCTCCATGGGGCATGACTATTCCAATTTGCCATACCCCACACCGCTCCATATTAATTACACTCAGGCATTTAATTTAGCCATCTTATCCTGGCATTTATTTTGTATTTCCTACTACAATCAAATAAATGTACTTCTTCAGAATGGTGATTTTTTTTCCTAAGTTAGTGGAATCCTGATTATTGGATAAAATGAGTAGTAAAAATTTTTTAAAAAACCACTATGGTGTGGAAGGTCCTGTTATTTAATGGGTTTGATTGCAGGCTAAGTGCTGTGGCATTCTGGTTCCTGACCTAGTACAGCTACAGGTCTCTTATTTCGCTGCACACGCTTCCAGCACAACAGAGACTTATAGCAACAATATTTTCCAAATTTTAGATAAGACTACACCTGCCAGCTCAGAAAAATCCCAGTTAACCTCTACCAAAGAAAATCCTGCATCTTTAGCTTATATTTTGTGTCTAGACATCACAGGGTGTGTCTCTCTGGCAAAAGCAAAGTAGAAGATTGGAAAAATTATTGAACTAGTTCAAGCAAAACACATGTCAAATGACCCAGGTAATTTCCAGAAGACCAATGTTTTCTCTGAATTAGAGTACTTGGAGAATTGCCCCAACCACCTGTATTGCTTAGGTCATGGAGACTGAGACTGTATTTTCACAACTAAAATCACCATAGTTGAACTAGTCATGGCGGCCTGTCTCAAAAACACAATTTTGCTGCATCACTTGTGGATTAAATTACCTTTGAGAGAATCAGTTGCAGGGATAGTAAAACATATTAATTTGATTATCCTGAAGTAATTTAATCATATTACACAGATACGACTAACATTAAACTTATTCCCAGTTTCATGTTATAAGATAGCAAAATGACTAGTCAATCACCCCGTTGTCTAACTCAAATAATACGAACAGATGGTTTGACATTTTAAATTAATTAATTGACTGCAGTTTGAGATTCCTTTAATATATTCTTATGGGCTAGGTGCTACAGGCTAAGGTTTACCTCTCTTCATTATTTTCCTTTTTTGGAAACTAGCATTATTTTTCTTCACATATGCTGGTTGGATGACTTTTAAATAAAGTTAAATTCCTCCACTGGATTTCTCTCAATTGGCTTTTGGTCTTTTCTCTTTAGAAATAAAGTCTCTTCTGGCTCACCTTCTGAAAATTTCTGACATTGATTTTTTCAAAAGGTGAAGTATCTCCTAACTATCTCTTAGTGTTCCATACCTGGAATCCTGGCCACCATGATATCATTCACTTCAGAAAATAAATGCAAAGTAAATATGACTCCAGATTTAAATCCAGGAACTTGAACAAGCACTACAGACAGAGTGTTTGGCTTCATTTCTTGCTGTGAGTCAGAGCCAGGAGGTTCCCATTAAGGTGTATATGAATTGTATTACTCCATGCTGAAGTTTTTCTATAACGTAATGTTGTAAGGCAGCCAAGTTCTTCTAACAATCTCATGGACCAATATTCAAAACATATCAGTATCTCATTAGATCCTTCATTTGTAAAAAGCTTTACATTCTGCTCAGCAAGTCATAGTTACATAGATACTTTGTTTTAGGGTAAAGTAAAACTGGTTTTAAATAAGTTTATTACCTCCATTGTATTAGTACCTCTCAGGTTGTCACATTCATCTGGAATGAGTTGCCATAGAAAGAGCAGATAGATGCACAGAATTATGCATGCAGCATGCTTTGATAGAGTTCAAAGTAACAGAAGGGGTATTTTCAGGGAAAATTTGCTCTACACCCCCACCACTGTTCAAAACCAGGGAATAAGTCTCTCAAACTAAACCACTTGGCAGGACAAAAACTGTTCAAATAAGCACAAATCATGAGGAAAAAAAGCAACAAATACTCTCTCTTCAGCTTCAAACCCCTCTCTTTTCCTTTTGCTCGTCTCATTTAAAAGAACCCCTGAGGAACTTAGGCAAATATATTTTGAAAAAATTATGAATCCCAAAAGATTTAGTAGTCACAGAAAAGAGTTCACTGCTAATCCCCCTCCCACATCTCCTCCTTATTCTTCAAAAACCACTTCTTCAAATGATAACTTGTGAAGACGTCCCTCATCATTAGGTCATCTCTCACCCTAGTATGTCACCACCTTCAAAGATAAATGACCTGGTAAGAGGATGAAATGTACTGAGGTTCAAAAGCTCCCATGGACTGATGGTCTCAGCACCGTAGCTGAAAGATTTCTTTTCTTGTCTTTCTAAACCTGGTGTTCTGTGCTGAAAGGACAATGATCATGTCATCAGCTCTAGAAGTGAGGCATGAAGGATCAGGGCTGACAGAAATTGGAAGAAAGGATTATAATCACATGTTTTCTAGGGGAAAAAAATCAGACAAACAAGCAAACTGAAAAAGAAACTCTGATAAAAGAAAAGAGTTAACACTGGTCTAGTAAACCTTTAAAGAATGTGTTATTAAGGGGTTTTGTGGAAAGAATCAGATGTTCTCAAATGTCACTCAGAAAAATAAAGTTAAATGGTACTGAAGTATATTAGGAGAAGATAAGATTACATCCCAAGCAAAACTACATGGCTGGGTAAACACGTTCTTCCAAATAGGTCTTTAAAACTGAAATAGTAATAATAATAATAAATTTCTGGTCTAAGCAGGGAATTGAATGAAATTTCTAGCAGAATCTATGCATCATGTTCTCTGTTCTCCCTCTACTCTTCTAATCTATCTCATGAGGTTTCACTACCAACAGGTGACAAGTGGTTGGTCCTTGTGAATTGCTCCTACCAAACATGGCTACATATCGCCTCTGTTTGTACAGGCCTATTTCTTCACTAGATTGAAAGCTCATGAAAGCAAGAACTATTGTCCTACTCAATCTCACAAGATTATACTATGGAAACATGTGTTGTGAGAAATGCAGTGTGCAAATTCAACATGAAAGGCAGAAATTTTATATGTCAAATCATCCTTGGAAATCTCTAAGAAAGGGGCAATTTGGAAACTATTTTTCACTAAGTCCAACATGGTGAGGTTTCTTCTGGTATTGGAACAGGTCAGTGTATCACTACATCTTCTATTTTTATGAAAGCTTTACATTCTACTGTTTGCTTGTTTGTTTGTTTGTTTTTTGGTTGACTACCAGTTGGCTTATGACTAGGACCCATATTTTTTGAAAAATATAAATACTAAAACCTTATTAGGGGTTACAAGATATCTCCACCATGAGAAATATACAAAATCTGATACAGAATGAAGAAAAGATTCATGTCTGTCACCTCATGCTTACTGCAGAATGGATCTCATCAGGAAAACAGAGAACATGCTAGGTGTTTCAGACCAAGGTGACTTAATACAGAGGATGAGTTATACAGCGACTGGAAGACTGAAAAAGCAAAAAAGGTTGCTAAGGTAACCCTGGTAGTAAGTTGCTTGGGAAGCAGCTGCCTTTCTTTGGACTGGGACAGTAAAAGAGAAAAAATGGTGTTAATAGAACCTGGGAGCTTAGGGGAGTGTCTCCACAGAGCTGACCAGAACTGAAAAAAGGAAGGACATTCCTTCTGCTCTCTTATCACCTTTTAATCTCTTTCCAGTGCCTCTGTTTGGCAGAACCTAACCCGAAGCCAGACCTCAAAGAAGTCTGGGAAGTGTAATTTGCATAGTCTCAGCTCCAGTGTCAGAGCAGAAGGTAAAAACCTGGGCTTGAAGCTGAGAGACAATAGATAAAATTATTCTCAGGCATAAATTCAATGAGTGGAATAATGGGTAGAATTTTCTTTCACTTTCTCTTACCACAGTTGAAGTCTAATAAGTTAATGTATGCATAATGCAAATTTACTTTTTCTTATATCCTTAGTTCGTTAGTCCAATACCTTGCTTATAATATGTGATTAAGATACATATTGAACGGATAAATGAATGTCTTCTTGGTTTTTTGGTGCTGAAGGAATTTATTGTTAGTCCTGTGTAACTGCCACTGAGAGATGCCAGAGAAGATACACAGAAACCAACCTCTGCCATAGCTCACTGACATCGCAAATGTACCTGCCCAAACAGTTAGTTTCTACCCCTGGCTATCCACTTGCAATTCGCTATGGAAAAGCTCTACTGCAGCCACACTTGCATAGCTTAACAGTGACATCCAGTGGCTTACAGCTTCATCACTTATCGCAATGCATCTGGAAATCTAATCGGCTCTCAATTATCAACAAAAATATAGAAAGGAGCATTATAAAACCCTAAAAAGAAAAATGAAACTTAAAACCGTTAGATTTACTTTGGGAGGTTATTGAAGATTTGGCTAATTGTTTGAGATCTCACATTCAGTTTTGTTTGCATTTTTCCTTTCCTGAACATATGACTGTTACAATTCTGGTAATGTCTGCTCAGGCATAAGCTGATGGTCAGAGAAGGAAACCAGGGACAGGTAGGGTTAGGACTGGGAATATCAACCATTGAGGAGTTCTAGACCTAACTCCCAAAGCCAGAAGTTCAATATTTGGGGCCCCAAACATACAAAAACACTCAGCCTAGATCCAGGCTGACTAACTAGAGCCTGTCCGCACAGAGTTCCAGGCAGAGGCAATATTTAGAGTTGGACAGATTCTCTGTCATGGTCACAGGGTGTCAGCTACACCAGGAGGAGTCCAGCCAGCAGTTATTCTAGGGAGGAGCCCGGGATCAGCCAAATGTCAAGGCAGCAACTAAACTGCCTCAAAACCAGGATGGTGCTCCGTTCACTACAACATTGCAGGGGGGTGGAAGTGATTTTTATTTGTGGCTTGGGAAGTCAATCTCATTATAGTATAGACACTCTCAAAACAAAACTGAAACTCCATGCATGTTTTAAATTCTCCTCTTTCTTTCAATAGAACAGTAAAAAAAAAAAAAAAAAACCTCCATCATAAAATTTCACACTTAAGTTAAATAGGAATAGAAATCCTCTCATCCCTGTTTTAAAAAGTCTTAGCCTGAAAAGAACTACAATTCAGAATTCACAGAGGTTTGAATATGCTCTCTTTCTTGAAGGAATTTGGCCCAGACAAGCTCTTTCCCCTTTTAACAATATTTTCCAGAGGTAACCCAGCAAAAAATGCATTTATTCATAAATGTGCAGCAGTGAGTTCAAAGCAAATCTCAGTGGTACCTGTAGTTAGAATTATTCAGAGACCTCTTTGATTCTGCTTGATTTGGCAGCAGGATGCTAATAGTGAGTCATGAATATGATTACTACGGCTCATGATGTCAACATACAGAAAGTGATCTGTTGGGGCTTCCTTCCATGTAATCACATACCACAGGAAAGTGGGATATGATATTTTTCTAACTATAAAGTCTAAAAGGAAACTGTTCCCAAAAAGTTTGCTTACCTATCACATCAAAAGGATAAGCAGAATTAGCCTCTTCTATGGAAACTTCCATGCATTTAAATATATATATATGGAAACTTCCAGGCAGAGCTATGAAAATCCACGGATGCTTACAAACTCAAAATGGTCTCTAGTAAGTATGTATTGTTGTAATGACCATGATCATGATGATGGTGATGATGATGATCTTATCTTTTACCAGGACACTTTGTTGCTCTAGCGGAAAACAGGAGTTCTCTACAATCGAATGGAGCTAATTTCAAAGTCCAGCCCCTTAATGATTAGGTTTTAATTATCAGCAATAAAAGGTGATGTCTGAAACTTCGACAGGAAACTAGGTGATGTACATCTTCCATCTTTTTCAATTAATTTGGCCTCACAACGTCTAGTTAGCCAAGAGAGTATAAGGTAGATATTTCAATGAAGATAAAAATTACTTTATTAGTATTTTTTCTAGTGGTTTCTTTTTTCCAAAAATGCTTTTTCCTAGGACATTAGATTTTAATGGGAAATGCAGTATGTGTCTCATATCCAATCAATAAATGCAAGAACATTCACTTACTCACTCTAGTTTACTGTCCATAGCAAAGCTGCCTTTCTGTTTTATTTACTTAACTTTGGGCATTCTCCTACCACGAAGAAGACCACAAGAGATGGAGTAAATCTGGGAAATGCTCCAGCACTCAAAATTCTTCTGTGGCTTATTCTGTGGGATAGGAAAACTGGTGATAACAGAAAGCACTATTTTCAGACCTCTCAATTCAATTAGCTCCTTCTCCACTGATGGCTCAAGTCCGACTGCTGCTCCCTCTGCTGTACAACTCATCAACAGACTCTCCCTGTGTGGGGGAGGGGAGATAGGGGGCTATCTTCATGCCTTCCTGCCCCACCCCCTTCCCCCGCTCACACAGGTAGAGAATAATTTCAAGGGAGAGGCTCACAAGAATCTGGAAAGAGGTCAAAGTTATCTTTCAGGGATTGACTTTAACTCAATGATGAGACTTTTAGATTAATTTCTGTCTTCAAAGAGAGTGAGAAAAGTCATTACTTAAACAGGCAAGGGGGAGTTAAAAGTTTTTAAAATGTGTCTGACTGAAGGAGTTTTTATGGAGTACATAAAAATGAAGGGAGACTTGCAACTGAAATTCTCTTAAACATCTGATTTAGACATTCTATCATCAGTTTACCTGAGGGAAAAGCAACAAAATACAATATCAGATATTTATTAAGGGCCCTGGAACATAGATTGTTTTGAAGTATAAGCGTAAAGAACATTTGTCAGGGAAGCAGAATATAATTCTACCAACAAGCACAGCCAATGAGCTCAAATTCTGTCTTCTCTGAAAATTATAACACAGTCAGGCCCTTTAAAATATCCTTCTTTGCTTATCCAGGTGGGACCTTTCATGTAGCTCCCAAGAGAGAGAAGGGTTCATATTAAATATGACTTCGTATCATATCTCCTGCTCTCTCTGTGCCCAGAGCACACAGATGTGAACCCTTGCTTGCATTTCCAGTAAATCAAGGCAAAGATACTTGACCACTCAGAAATTCTAGCTCTCTGGACCAAGTTAAGGTACCCAGCTCAATGAGACACTTCACATACATGTGTGACCATGGATGAGTAATATCTATGTTGAGTGTTCAATATTGTTTAAAAAGTGATTATGTGATAGTGGATGAGAGAAAGGTAGCAAGATTAGTAAGTAAAAGTAAAGAGTTAAGTTGGAAAATTTAGGGGGAAAAAAGAGTAAGGCTGATGAGACCTTTAAATAAACAAACAAAAAAAAGGGCAGAGAACATGTTTATATTCTTGTGACCACAAGAATAAGCATAAACAAGAGCACTGTTAAGAGTTCAACCAACGAAAAGGATCTGAGGAGGTCCAAGTGGAATGGAACTCTGGTCCCCACTTACAATCCCCTGGGCTATCGACCCTCCTCCACATGTTAATTGCATCATTATGAGACAAGTCAAATGCAAATGAAATAAACAAATTAAGGGCAGAATGACATGTGGACTAGGCAACTCCTCCTTGGAGACAGATCAGGAGAGAAATTTTGGAGGGTTTCAGAATGAGATCACGGTATAAAAAGATAGACTGAGCTTTAGAGCTCAGACATTTCTCAAGCCCTGCAGATGTACCTGCTGTAACTTGCTCTGGCCCTGGTTGGTGTGGCTCAGTTGGTTGGAGCATCATCTTGTAACCAAAAGGTTGCAGGTTCGATTCCTGGTCAGGGCACATACCTAGGTTGTGGGTTTTTCCCCTGGTCCAGGGTCATACAGGAGGTAACCAATTGATGTTTCTCTCCCACATCAATGTTTCTCCCTTCTTCTATCCCTCCCTCTCTCTCTCTAAAATGGAAAAAAAAATGTCCTTGGGTGAGGATAAAAAATTATAATAATAACTTGCTCTAAATTTGGTCATGGTGAGGGTCAATAATTAACAACATGCAACAGGCCTCCCCTTACCTAAACTATCACACTTTAAAATGTCCATGGCTTTTGACCCAGAGAGCACATTTTTAGGGCTGTAGGCCACGGAAATATTTGCACATCCATACAGATACAGATAAATAGGAATTTTGCAATGAAATATCATCTATAATCATCTAAAACTGGAACAACGTAAATGTCCGTGAACAGGGGAATGGTAAATAAAGAATTATATAGCTGTACTGAGAGCAAAGTATAGTGGTTGGAATCAAGGCTCCAGAACCAGGTGGCCTGGGTTCATGTCTCAGCTCCACCGCTTATGAGTTAGGGGACTTCGGCCAAGTTGCTTAGTTTCTCAAGCCATTCATTTTCCCCCAGTGGTACAAAGAAGACGACAAAATTTCCTTCTTTGTAGGGCTATTGTGAGAATTAAATGGGGTGCCACTCTAAAGAGCCAGAACACAGCCTGGCACGTAGCAGGTATTCAATACATTAGCATGATTTTGGTTTTGAACACATGACTACACATCATTTAAAAAGAATAGGATACAGTTGTAGCTCCTGCCATAGAAAACTGCAAAATACATGTGAGGTAAAAGAAAAAAAGTTGCAGAACAATATGTAAAGGATGATTTTTACTAATTTTTAAGTGTACACAGGCAAACACACGCAAGTGTGCATACAAATGCACAGAGCAGAAGGCTCGCCGCAGCAACAATCGTCACTGGAGGTGGCACTGAATTGGATGGAAGGAGGGACTGGAAGGAGAGCTTCACTTTCTTGCTCTCTGTATTCCTGTACTTGGGGAACTGCTTTATAAGCAAAGATTTATATATTACTTATACTCTATACTTTTGGAAATATAGTATGTAGACAAATAAATGAGCAATATGAACAATGAAAACAATTCTGAACAAGTGAATATAGTGTTTTAACAATCTGAGTTTTCTAGGAAAAAGGAAATGGGGTTTCTCAGTCTATAGTGACAGGTCCAACACAAGAACAGGACTAGGATATGGTAATTGAGGTGAATAGCCAAGACAAAAACAAAACTGAAGGAGACACTCATTTATAGGCCATGACTTGCACAATCCATAGGCCTGGCTCTGTCTGACACTGCACTGAGAACATCCTCAAAGTCCAGGGTCTGTTTCTTAGCAACCAGTATTGCACAAAGCTCATATCCGGGACTATACAGTATAGACTTCTTTCTTTCTCCACCCTCATTTTAAAGAAAAAATAACTTGATTGATTTGTAAACCATTGCTTTTTAACAACTGGAGTTTAAGTCAAATGTATCCCAGGTGAAGTCTCCTCAAATGCAGACTGAACAAAAGATCCATCCTCTTCCGTGCTATTCACTCTTCCCCCTGGGAGTATCATCCTGGCAAAAAAGGAGATTATTTGAAAGGGTGGGAGGATCTATAGGGGAAAGTTTGCAGGAGTCTTCTTTTAAAATGCTTGAGTACTAAACTTTGGCCTCTCAAATGCTTCGAGGGCACCGTTTTCCTTTGGTTAGTGCGATATCAGCATATCATCTGTAAGGGAAGCTGGGGTTAGGAACACAGTATGATATTGATCCATAGTGAAATGAAATGTCAAAAACAGAGTGATATTTGTCTATTTGCCTGAAATGTCCCAGTATGACCCTATCATTTGTTTATAGAAGACATTCAATCTGATTGGTCAATGTCCATGCTTTCTTTGTTTCCATGTTTGTAAATAATTTTGACTATAAACCCTGGAAAAATTAAGACTGTGGTCCAATGAATAGTTTCATGGACAGTCTAACCAGTTGCGCTAATACCTATAGACATTAAGATGACAGTTGAGTCCTCTTAACTGTATGGCAATACCACTAGATGGCTACAGTTCCTGAATGACGCACACCAAACGTGATCCATTTTTCAAGTATAGGCGTTCATTATCCAAGGGAAACCGATCTCACAGAAAGGTCACATAAAGTAAATCAACTTAAAATGTGGACCAAAATTTCATATTAAGTGGGGGGCAGGGGGAGGGATTTATCTAAGAAAATAAAAAAATTTTTAATGAAATTACTTTCATTTTTATTTTTATAATTTACAAAATTTAAGTTACACTCATAACTATCTTCTAATTATTAGGACAAAGAATGAATCACCTTCTGACTGTGTTTGAGAGATGAAATTTCTCTAATAAATGTTTTGGGAGCCTAATACAACACCCTTCATTTCAAGACATTAATTACAACAACATTAATAAGCAGAAGCAAAACAAAAACAAAAACAAAAGTCCTGACTGGTGTGGCTCGGTCTGTTGGAGCGCTGTCCCATAAGCTGAAAGGTCACAGATTCAATTCCCAGCAAGGGAGCATGCCTAGGTTGTAGGTTCGGTCTTCAGTTAGGATATGCAGGAGAGGCAACCAGTCAATGTATCTCTCTCTCTCTCTCCCTCTCTCTCACTCTCTCCCTCTCTCTCTCTCTCTCTCCCTCTCTCTCACTCTCTCTCATTGGTATTTCTCTCCTTCTCTCTCTCTCCCTTTCCTTGGGTGAGGATAAAAAAATAATTAAGGAAAAAAATGAAAACAAAAACAAAATCACACGCACATAATTCTTAACCCAAGATACTTGCCCATTTGGGTTGTCTTTTTTCCTTATTAATCCACAAAAACTTTTATTTTTAATATTCTAGATATTAGCCCTTTTTTGGTTTTACATATTGCAAATATTTTCTCCCAAACTTTGCTTTCTTTTTTACAAAATAGTTTTATTGAGGTATTGCATATTATAAACATTTCCTCCTAAACTAGGTTTTCTTTTTTAGAAAACAGATTTACTGAGGTATGATTGACATAAAAGAAATAGCACATATAAATGTGTACAATTTAATGAATTTTAACATGTATGAACACCTGTGAAACTAGTGGAGGAACACCAGAGTTAAAAATTTTAGCTTTAATAATAGTTAATAGGTTTAGTAATTACTGCATGTAGAAAGCTATTGTTCTAGGAACTGGAATGCATGACTGGACCTACCCTGACTCCAACAGACCTGCAGGCAATTCAACCTTTGTGCCCCAGGACTGCAAACAATTAAGATGGCACCTGAGCCATTGTGCCCCAAGGAGAGAACATCTACCAACCAGGAAGCAGATAAAGAATCACTGGTCAGCAGATGAAGGGATGCTAGGAAAATCATTGGACTTTAACTTTTATCTAATTAACCTTTTTCCCTGAATTCCAAACCCCTTACCTACCCTTTTCTTCTCCCTATAAAAAAGATTGGCTTGAGATGAGATGTTAAGATGGATTTTAGGGTACATAGCCTGCCATCTTCTCAGATCGCCAGCATCTGAATAAAGTGCTCATAAAGATTCAAACCTTCTCTCTGTTTACTGGTTCTGGTAGTGAAAGGCAGCACAAACGCCAGCTTTTCTGGTTTCAAAACCATCACCACAATCAAGATATGGAACACATAAATCATCTCCAAAATTTCTTCATGTCCCTGTAAAATCCATCCCCCTTCATCTCCCCTCCTCCTCACCCCCATCTTCAGGTACACACTGGTATGCTTTCTGCCTCTACAGATTACATATTCTAGAATTTTATATAAAAGGAATCATACAATTTGTACTCTTTTTACCTGGCTTTTTTCACTCAGTATAGCTAATGTGAGATTTATCAGTGCCGTTGCTTCATTCCTTTTTATTGTTTCTCTGAGTAGTATCCCGTAGTATGGAAATACTAATATATTCACATGTTGATAGACACTTGGGTTGCTAATACTTTATATTAGCAGTCTTTTAATCTTTATTCATTCTAGTGGGCATGAAGTTTACATTTCCCTAATGACTAAAGTTATTTCGCACTTTTTCATCTGCTAATAAGGTGTCTGTTTGCATTTTTTGCTGATTTTTAATTGGATTGTTGGCCTTCTTATTACAGAACTGTAAGAGTTTTTTGTATATTCAGATACAACTCCTTTATCATATAGGTGCATAGTGAGTATTTCTTTTCCCCAGTCTGTGAGTTGTCTTTCAAAGAAAAGTTTTGTTGTTTTGTTTTTCCTGCACATCTCGGAAGTAGCAAAGCATGTTCTGGGGGTTGGTTGAGTAAATCCCAGAATCTGAGCTCAACTGTTTATGCTATCATTTGAACAAGATTACTCTCTGTTTCCATCAGTGAAGTATTTACATAACATCCCCCTGGTGTCAATTAAATACTGCCTAGAACAGCACAAAGGCCCTTGGTTCACTGTCATAAAGTTGTCGGCTTTATAATACATATAAGCTTCTCAAAAGCAGCGAGGTTGTCATGTTGAAAATCTGCAACTGATTTAAAGTTCACAAGTTATAAGCCCTACTTCATAAAGTGAGCACACCCTCCAAAAGACAGCTTCAGAGACTATCAGCAGACACTCGTAACTTACTTCACTTAACCTGCGGCTGCTGTTGTGCTTTTAGCTACATGAGGCCTGTGTGAAAGCAATTCACTTCCGTAGGCGGATCCTGAAAATTTTCATTTTTAACATCCCTGATTTCACATCTGATCCACATAATTGTCCTTCTAAATTTATTCAGTGTCCAAAATGTCCCTCCAAGAAGCCAGTTAAAAGTATTTGCTCTTTGGCATCAATTGCAATAATACGATAGAGGACAGGAATCAGGAGGGAGAGAGGGAGGGGGAGGGAGGGGAGCAGAGGGGTGGGGAGGAGAGGGGAGGGGAGGGGAGGGAGGAGATATGAGAGGGAAGAATATTGTCCTCCAGAGACTGAGTTCTATTAGGCAGAGCAAAATGGCAATGACGCTGGGGGAACTATCAAAAACATCCCAAAGAGAAAAATCCACTTTAATGGGAGGCACAAATCCATTTTTCTGTAATAACATTGGGTAGGATAATAATCTGAAGTGTAATATGAGCTGGCATGGTTTTTCCTCCCTCCAGCCTTCCTTTGTTGGCACTCACTCTCCACAGAATGCCGACTAAGAGTAAAAATGCAAATAGTAACAAAATAATTGATTTCTTGGCTTTTGAGCTTTAAAAACCAAGGGCTAGTCTAAAGAACAAAGTGAGGTTTTCCCTCCCCACTCATGCCTTCTTTCCCTTCGAGCACTCTTACAAGATAACAGTTCTCTGAGCCAGCATTGTCCATTAAGGGACAATAAAGATCCATGATGACCAAAAGCATTTAAACCCCAAATGGGACCCTGAATTGGAAAGGGGAAAAAATCTACAAAGGACATTGCTAGGAGGATTGGAAGTTTTTAGATACAGTTGTATAGATATAGATGCACATATGTAAAAGCACTGTGTTAATATTAAATTCTCAATGTGATAAGGTAGAAGAATGTATTGTTCTTGGGAGGTACAGGGGGAAGTATTTCATGGTTAAATGGCATGATGTAGACAACTAACTCTCCAATAATTCAGGAAAGTGTGTGTGTGTGTGTGTGTGTGTGTGTGTGTGTGTGTAAACAGAGAAAACAAGTGAGACAAAAAGTATTGGTATATCTAAATAAAAGATAAATAATGTTCATTATGTTAGTCTCATAACTTTTCTGAAGGGTGAGTTTTTAAAAATTAACACACTTTTAGAAATGGAAGGAAAGAGAATCAGAAAGGAAAATAAACTAAGGAGCAGCTGATCAGGGTCTCTCAGCAAAGGGGGAAATGATGTAAGGCTCAGGTGTCATAGTGGAGGGGACTTGTGCCCCACTTCCACCTGGATTCCTGGGAGACAGCGGCATGGCCCGGGGGAACAAGGTAAAGAGGGCTGCAAGCAGTGCGGAGGGCCAAGAGGGCTCACACCACCCAAGGCAGGGCGGGGCCACTGAGCACTGCATCGGTGGTAGAGCACTGCGGGGGGGGTTTGTGCCTTGCCTGCCATGGGCTCATCTCCCTGATGCCGAGATTCTGTCTGCCACTCCAGGAAGAAGGATGGAGAGAAAGGAACTCTCAGGTTCCTGAATTTAAACCTGGAAAGATTGAGTTTACCCACAAGTGACTAATTTTATGTTTCATGCCACTCAACAGAATGGGGCTTGACCCTGAGATGAGGGTCAAAACAAAATGGAGTGTCACATGTCTTGTACACCTGTGTTCCTGTGGCCTGAGAGTCTAAACCCACAATAACAGTTTCTCTCTAATAAGCATACATTGCTTGAAGGTTGGTAACTTATTCTAAACCTTGGACATTGGCAATGTAATCTGTTTTCTATTCCCAAGAATTCTCTGCTATTAGTATTAATACACTGGAGCAAAAAGAGAGGTGACTTCACACTTATGAATATCAAACATGATTACTCAGATTTTTGACTCCAGCAGCCAAATTCCGCTTCTGGGAAGTGATTCTCTGTTTAAATGACAAGCACTTTTAAAGTGAAATACACTTTTTAAAACGAGTGTGAGGAAAGGGTCTCTAAAATCAAAACCCAATTTTGGTGATTACACGGTTGTTTCTTTGAGCTTAGGCAAGGCACCTCGTGTACTCATAGAATTTTGGAAAATTTTACAGCTACAATTATCAGCTTACATTGTTTTTAATGTTAGTCCTCTAAAAAAAAACACGAAAGATATTCCTTGCAGTTTGTGTCATTAAGCTAGATTTTTACTTGGCAGCACTCAAGGTGGGGATTCTTGCAAGATTAAAATAACAATCTCTTCTCTGTAGATTTTTAGTACCTTGGGGATTCAAAGATCAAGTTGCTTAGAGACCTCATGGAATTTGCAGAAAAAGCAAACTCTAATCTTGACATCTGTAATTAATGTTTTATCTTACTCTAAAAATTCAGCTTGCTGGCAGCTTGGCTGATCTTTGGAGCTGAATACTGCGCTTGCCGCACCACATCCCACATGACGTTCCATCCCCAGGGTGGGTAGGGTGCTTCAGAGCTCGCTATGGGCTCTGCTCTGAGGAGTCAAAGCATTAAGCTCTTGCTCTTGTTATGCAGTGGCTGCAGATGCCTCGGCTTCCTTTGAATCAAGCTCCTTGCAGGTTTCCTAAGCAAGGTTAATGCTGGCCTGGTTTCAGCACTTTGTATACTGGGGTCTCAGACCAATGTGTATGTATGTGTAAAGCACAGGATCAGCTGAAGGGTGTGGAAATATGTGAAATGCAAAGATATCTGTATAATTCTGGCACAGTTTAAAAAATATATCTTTTCCTCAATAACCTAGGCCGTTGGCTGCTTAGGCAACAGTGTTATATAGCCCTGACTGGGATGTGTACATACCCATACACACACACAAATATCATTTTTAATAGGAATGAGATATGTGTTAGCTCTAATTGCTCTGCTATTTTTTCCACATATTTATATTGCAACTCTTCGGACCAATGTTCACAAGCACTTGGCTAATGCAGAGATCAAATACCAAATTTAATCACCAAAATTAAAAAGAGAGAATCTATCTTCCACCTCACCCTTAAAAGGCAATTACTTGCCTTGACTAAGAAGCTGAAGTTGTCAGAGGGAGCATCACAGTCATGCTTTCACTCATTCACGAATACATATTGAACTCCTACTCTGGGGCCTAGCATCTCCGCTGAGGATGCCACAGTAAACAAGGCCGAGTGGATCCTGCTGCCTCTAACCCAACATGCTAGGAGGGGGAGAGAGATGGTGAGTCAGAACAAAGTTAGTAAAATAATGATCAGGTGGTGATAAGAGCCTAGAAGAAACTGAAATGGAGGGACATCTTAGAGTGGTTGCAGGGCTGCCTCAGATTGAGGGATCAGGAACCATTCCACTGGAGGTGACTTCTGAGCTGAGAGCTGACTCACAAGTGTTTAGGACATGCTCTGTCTTCTGATTTTTCAGGTCATGTTATGGCTTAGCCATGAGAAAAAGATCTCACTGCCACGCACTCAAATGCAGTTATTAGAACAAACATCTTGTGGATGGGGTTCTATATTATCCCCTCAGCGTCCACCTTCTTCCTTTTTAAGCTTCATTCTAAAATGATATTATACCACTGGAATCCACTTTGGAAATGTAAGTAGCAAGTCCAGACCCATTAGCTGTGAGTGATACAGAAACCCCAAAAAGATGTTCCAGCAGAGTCTGAGCTGGCCTTTTAGACAAAAATAATGAGCTCATTGCTGTGCTGGCAGTCATGGGCTTGCATAGCATATCTCAGCCTCTATCATCCAAAATCATCCAACAAAATGACTCTTTAAGTGCTTATGATGAAGAACAGCTACCAACACACCCAGGCAAGCATTCTTCCAATCATATCTTCCACAAATTCATCAGCCAGCAGTTTCACACTTGGGGTAAGGAACACATATATTTCTCGCCAGCAGTTTATCTATTGAGATGCTGTAGGATGTTCGTAGTCTATCATCTTGTACTTCATGACTTATGATTTATAGTCAACAGAAAGAGCCACCTGAAGGCGTCACAATGCAAAGTTCTAAAAAATGTTTACACAAGAAAAAACCCCTAGTCATATAATCTTGTGATGATCATTTATTTACTGTCCCAAAATATTTTTTGTATGTAAAAAAAAAGAAACTTAATGAGATGAACTCTAATTCTAATTCAGTTCTAATTTTAGTCTTTAAAGATTCCATGAAAATGATTCAAATAATATTTCTGTGTAAGATAAGTTATAAAACATTTTTACATGCAAGAAAGAATAACACCTGAGCATTTTGAGCACTGTATCCATTGGAAATACGCTTGGTTGCAATTAATAAAAGAGTGAACAGTATCTTAAACAAATAAGCATTTTGTGTTTTTTTCAACAAAACAAAAAGTCTGAAGGTAAGTTCAGCTGGCTTTGGTTCAGCAGCACCATGTGTTCAGGTCAGACTATCTTTGATCTTTCCCTCACTTGTAGCCTCAAGTTCACAAAATGGCTGCTACAACTGCAAAAGTCATACCCTCGCAACTGGTCAAATAGCTTGGGGGAGAGGGATGCACTGCCAGTTAGGTTTGATCTTTCTACCAGGAAAACAAAGTATTTCGTAGAAGCTCCTGCAGCACCCATCCCCTTTGGTCTCCTGTGTCCCAGCTCGAGGTCCAAGGGTGACTACAAGAGTGGAGAATTCAGATTCTCTGGCCTGCAGGGCAAAGGTCCCTTCAGTGGCTCTAGGGTCAGCTACGTAGCCATGTCCATTACAATAATTTCACCATTACATCTTCTTATCTCTGCATATCTCCTTTATTACAACTCTCGGCATAGTTATACCTAGGGTTTCACTAAAATGCATATGTGGAACCAATATCAAACTATTAAATAATTGAAATTTAGAAAGACCCTGGCTTCTAGGAAAAGTTAGCAGGGAAAAACCAATACCAATTGAGTCAAAGAGGAATGCCTCAACATTTGTCAAAACAAATTAAGGATAAAAGTTGGTTAATTTTAAAAAATACCTTTCTGATTATAAATGAAGTACAAGCTTATTAAATAAGAATCTTATATTGTTAGGAATTGTAAAGAAAAAATAACCCCTGGTATATTTGGTATATGCTCTTTCAAATATTTTTCTAAGCATTCTACATATATTCTTCCTTCCTCTACTCCATTCCTTCTGTAACTATGCTAGATTCTTCTGAAATGTACTTTCCTTTACTGAATATATTATTATCCCCCTTTTATATAGTTGCTGTGTCACATTCCACATGTAGGGGTTAAAGAGTACAGACTGAAGGCAGATTGCCTGGGTGTCATCCCTGTTTCTATCACTTAGACGCTGCATAACCTTGGGCAAGTTACTCAACCTCTTGTGCCTTACTTTCTTTATCTTTAAAGTGAGATAATAATACTACCTACACAGACAATTATTTGAAAATATCAGATGAGTTAACTCCTATAATTAACTAAGGCAGGAAAATACTAAGTGCTCCATACATGTCAGCTATTTTTCTTGTACAGGGATATGTCAACTAACCTCATTAACCCTGAATTAGTGGGTAATATTATCGTTTTAAAATATAGGATTTGATTTATATATGGCCCATCCATTAATGTCCTTGAAAATACATCTTTGGACACATGTCCAATGATTTCCTAAGGGCACGTGCCCTCAATATAATTGTTGGGCAAAAAAATAGCCAACATTTTGAAACTGGACACATATCCACGCTTCCCCTCAGAAAACTCATTCCAGGCCATGTAGGAGTGCTTGTTTTTGTGTACAAGACAGTCTGTTTTTCCACACCATTTCCTAACCGGTCAGTGGAAAATCTCATTACTCTAAATTTGCATTTCTTTGATCAGTAAAAAATTTTTAAATGAAAAGTGTTTTAGCCATTCGAATTCCTTTTTTCAAAAAAAATTAAAGACTGGGTCCTTCAAGGCTTAATTAATTTTTTTGTAGGAGCTGGTTGGCCTGTATGTTCTTTAAATTAAAAACTCCAGTGACAAAGGTGAGTCTGACAATTTTCCAAACATTTTTTTTTATATTCTCAATGACTGCTACCAAATTTTCCTCAGTTTGAAAGGAATATCTAGTTAAGAGAAATTTTTAGCCTTTGTGAGATATGTATCTTAGAAATGACTATGAAAAGAGAAAGAAAATTATTTTAAATGAGAATAAGCTTCTGAATTAGCTGATTATTTTAAAATTTTGATTATGTATTGATTTGACCCATATTGACAGGGACAAAAGGTTGGACTCTACTGCCTTGTTAAATATTCCTGTGTACTTCTTTGGAGGAGATACAAATCACTTAAGGCAGCTTTTTCAAAACCCTTTTCTAGGACGATTTGCCTCAGTATCACTTGGAGAACTTAAATACCTGATTATGGAGTTTAATTCTCATGCTAATGAAGACAATCTCTAAAGATGCAGACTGGACAGTTGCATCTTTTACAGGCCCTCCCCAGAGGATTCCTGCACTAATGTTGGGAGAACTTTGGAAGATGCCGGTTTATTAACATTAGTTCATTTAATTGTTCAGCCATTCATTCAAAGAATACTTGAAATAATTACTGAGAACCTACTGCAACAACAATAGCAATGGAAACAAATATCTGGCCAATAGTCACACACAGATCTGTGGCAGTTAGAATTGACTAGACAGGTCTGGGGATTCAAGGAAGGGTCTGCTCACCCAAGGTCAGAGTTTCTTAATAGTACCTATGCACTGACTAGTCCACCAGCCTCCATGATGGAGGCAAACTCTGTGTGTGTGTGTGTGTGTGTGTGTGTGTGTGTGTTTATAGCAAGGAGGATTGTGTACTGTGCATTTTATTTCTAGGAAGAAGTTCTATTGATTTTATTAGACTCTCAAAAGAGACCGTGACCCAATAAAGCTTAGATCAAGGATCAGCATGCCTTGGACATTAAGCTGGAATATCTAATTCAACCGCAGAAGGCTCATAGTTAGAATGAATGTCATGGAATACTATTTCCACACTGATGGTAGCACACTGATACTCCCACTCAGAGTTATAAAATGCCTCATGCCTTGTAAGTTCAGTCCTCTGGTCAGGGCAGTAAAAGCTTCACGTTTATGTATTAAGACCTACGTTAGGCACTTAAAAAAACATATCACTCTGTTAGGTATCTATTGTTGCATAACAAACCACCCAAGACTTAGTAATGCTATTTACTCACAGTTCTTCAAGGTCAGCAATTTCAATGGGGCTTAGCTGAACAGTTCTTTTATCTAGGAATTACAAGGCCTGGGCTTGGAATCCCACAACATCACTTTTGCCACACTCGGGAATCAAGGCATTTCACAAGACCAGAAACAGATCCACTTCCTAATGGAGGAGCCACAAGTCACATTGCAAAGGGACCACACACAGAAGAATCAGTGTGGTCATTTCGCAAACAATCTACTACACCTGCATGCAGAAGAATTTATGATTAAAATAATATGATGTCTTTCATTTGCTTGAAAAGTGCTCGGAAATAATTGATAGGGCAATAGTTGAAACAAAAATGGTAAAAAAGTGATCATTGTTAAAACCTGAAGATGGGCACATGGGGTTATTTACATTAGTCTCTAGCATTCCTTTTTGGTCCTTTCTTTGGAGCTCCATCTCTCTGCTTACATCACCCATCTGTTATTGTATGCTGTCTACTTTATCCATGACAGCCTGTAGCATATTAATGACAGTTGTTTTAAATTCCTGGTCTGATAAGTCCAACATCCCTGCTATGTCTGGTTCTGACACTTGCCCTGTCTCTTCAGATTATGGGGGGGGTTTTGTTTTGTTTTACTTTTGGAATGCTATATAATTTTTTCTTGATAGCCAGACATGTTGTACTGGGCTAAAAGCACTCCTGTAAATAGGCCTTTAGTAATGTGATAGTGAGGTGTGGGGAAGGGAAATTGCTCTGTAATCCTATGATCACGTTTCAGACTTTTAGTGGGCCTATGTCTCTGGACTGTGAACTTCACAAGTGTTTCCCAGTTTGTTTCTCCCCCTTAGGTGGAACAGAATGGCTGGAGCCGGGTAAAGTTGAATATTTCCCATCCCCAGGTCAGTTGGGCTCTGATAATACCCCAGTATGCTCGGCTCTGGTTAACTACTTTCTCTGGAGTCAGGCCTTGTCAAGCGAACAGAGTGCTCTGTCTTATTTCAAAACGGTTCCTTTCTCCTCCCCGTGCTGGAAGGATGATGAGATTTTTCTCCCATATTTACTGTGGGAACCTTGTCAAGCTCCCGAAGGTAAATCTCACAATATTGTGGGCCTGTTCTCATGCCTGGGGTCCCTAGAGTTTTTAATTCTCAGACTTGTCCCCGCTGAGCCTCCAGCAATTTGTCAGTTACAGCTCAGGTTTTCCTACTGGCTCCTGAGTCTCTGTTCTAAGGAGCCATGCTTCCCTAGGGTCAGTCGCCTGTCTTCCTCTACAGTCTTGGGGGCAAGGATTTTCCCTGTGTCCTCCCCTCTCCTACAGGTTCTGGAAGAATTGCTAATTTTTCAATTCAGCTTTTTACTTTTAGCATGGAATGTGACTTCTAAGCTTCTCACATACAGAACTGAAAACTGAATTCACATTAGTTTCTACTTCTATGTGTGTTTGTTAATTTTAAAAAAATAAAATGGTTAAAATTAAGTTAAAAAAACACATGCTCTCAATTAATCCTTACAATAATTTTCTTCTGCCCTTTATATATGAGGACATTGAGATCGGGGTAGTAATGTGACTGGCCTTTGCTAAGGTGACACATTTAATAATAATGGCTGATATTTTCTAAAGATATACAATGTGCCAGTACCTTTCCAATCACATTGCATATATATTCTTTACTCCTTACAACATTAGGTACCAGGTAGTATTATCCATTCTGATATGAGAAAACACAAATACTAGGAGGTTGCACAGAAACATAGAATAAGTGAATAAAAAAGGACATGGATCCAAGAGCTGTGTCTCTAAAGCCTCCACTCTTAGACTACTCCCTAAAAAGAAATAAAGCTGGGATGATAATCAAGGTTTGTTTGTCTCCAGTGGCAAGACTTACCTGGAACACAGTGGCAGCCTGGGACTTTCAAAGCTGCGTGCTTCCTCTGGTCATATGTTTTCATTGCCTGTCCAAGTTTCTCCCTTTCAAATTTGCACATTGTACTTCAGTTAATGCCCCATGCTCAGTCAGGGATCTGGTTAATTGCACAACCCATTTTCCACTGGGGAACCCCCCAATTTTTTTCTACTGAAGAATATACTGCACCTGCAAGTGCTTCATAAAGCGCAAGGTAACATTAAAAAGTTCACTCATCTTTCAACTTAAGTAGCATTTTAAACCAACAACCATACGAAAAGTTATTTTTAAAGACTTTCAATAGAAGCCAAAACTTGTGGTACAGCTCCTCTTTGTAATTCTTCTCATCAGCATCTGCAACTGTAAATGTGTTTTGTTTTATACCTGCATCACTTATTGCAGGGTGAGAAGCACGAAGCCTCCTGAGATAGGAGGGATTTTGACAAGGAAAGTTTGTTTCCAGGAATGACCTGAGAAGAAGTGCATGGAGCAGCCTGGGGTATCTCAATTGCTCTTCCTTCTGAACTGAGGTGCTCTTGTCACTTCCAAGTGTTCCCCTGTCTGTGTGTCAGAGCCCCTCAGCCATCCCAGCCTGAAGCCATAGCTTACCACTCCTGACTTCGAGGAAGTGAGAAAGTGTAATTTACCAAAATACTTAGTGGGGAAACTAGAGGGAGGGGATTTCATGCCTATGTTATGTGAAGTGTCACTAGGCCTTGCCTGAAGGGGTCTTTTGTCCAACTCCAGCAGCAGCAGCAGTGTCACATCCCAGCTGTAACAGGAAGACTATAGGTGGAGTTTAGGGAGGTATGTGTGTATGTGTATATGTGTTTTAATGTTGATTTAGGAGTTAAAAGAGGTCATAACTTATCTAGAAATATACCCAAAAAAATTGTTTAAGAGAGAGGTCCCTCTAAGAGTTAACTGCTGATACAAAAGGTTGATGCAATGTTTTGCTGGTTGATGCAATGTTTTGCTGAGATTCAGAATTAAAATAGTTTCTCTGGGATCCTAAAATATCCTTTTGTAAGTTGGGCTGTGTGCCTTCCATGATGAAGGGAAAGCAAGTATAATAGTTCCTTCCTCACAGACACAAAACACTGGATCTACTTGTCAATATTATTCCCCCAACCAAGCCAGCTGTGCAGAGGGGATATTAGACGACTGGGGACATTAACTGACTGATTGACACTGACCTATGCAATGTTCTCTGAGGTTTCACCTTCTTAAGAAATCAAAATTAAGAAGCATGAGAAAGTGTAGTGAGCCATAGTTAAAAACTTAATATTTGCAAAATACAGAAAGAGATGGAAGAGAGAGGAGAGACAGAGGCAAAGAGACAGAGAGGAGAGGCAAGCTTCTTGCAGACAAGCTCTTTAATCACCCAGGTTTCAAACTCAGTCAATTACAATAACACATAAAACAGTCAAATATTTAATAAAAACACAGTCGGAACTTGACCTCCAATATACTTTGGTACATTGTATGTATCAGGTTTCCCAGAAACAGGAGTAGTAAAAACAGATTATTTATAATGAAGTATTTTCCCTCTCCATCCAAGCAAACTCTCCCCCTGGTAACCACACAGCTGTTGCAGTAGTCTTTGGGAGCGAGACAATGCTCACTGTCCATTCTTTCAGTTCCCTAACACTAGACAGAGGTAAATCAAAATTCAAACCCCTCTTAGCTTTTAGAATTTCTGAGAAAATAAAAGTCCATACTAGAAGACTGGATTAAGTCAATTAGCCAGACGCTGTGAAGGGATCATAACTGAGAGCACTGGAACTGCTGGATCTTTCATTTTTGAGTCAGTGTTCCTCAGCCTGGAATGTGCTCTAGGTCACAGCCTTCGGCACATGCCCCTGGCAATCGTGGCCACCATTTTTCTTTCACTGTGGGAAAGTGTCAACTCCTTTCTCTGTGTGTGCAGATTTGAGCCACAGGAAACAATCTTTACATTCCACTCACGGGAATGGATGAGGTGTGAGAACATTTTAATTTCACATAAATGCTTCAAGTCTTTATCAGACTGAATTTGCCTTTGTTTCTTTAATATAACTGTTTAAAAATTCTAACCAATAAAAATGATGTAGATTCATGATGGAAAATTTGGAACACAAGAAAAGAAGTGAGAGAGGCCATCAAAAGTCATTCAAACACAGCTACTGTCAGCATTTTCTGTTGTTTGGAAGCCTTTTTAAATTAAAATATGAATTATAAATTTCTCATTATTAAGAGTCATCCTTACATAATCAAAAGAACTACCTGTGAAATGACTTAAATTTCATCATACATAACTGATACTTATAAATAGATCATTATGACAATGTTATCATAATTGTTGTTGTAATAAATGTTTAGTGCAATAAACAATAAGCAACACTGAAAACTGAGAAATAAACCTGAAACTGTACCTACATAATTAGAGGCAAAGGATAATAGAAATAACATCAGCCTTGGTCAAAGTCAAGAAATATGGGTTTGGGTCCCAGCTCTGATGCTAACCTATAGTTGAATTAAGAATAAGTCACCTTTCCCCTCTTAAGGTCAGTTTTATCTGTAAAACAAAAGGGTCAAATTTTATCCCTAAGGTCCCTTCTTGTGTGAAAGTTGTCTGATACTAGGTGGAGTAAAGTCAACAGTTGAACATTTCTTTGCTAAATGTTATCTGTATAGGCAACCACTTTTGAATATTTGAATTACTAATTTCCCTTTTTCCTTTATAGATAAGTTTATCCAGGTGATCATTTTAATTCTCCACCAGTGAAAATACAGCCAAAAAAGAAAATCAGCTTAAGAGTTACTTTGCTAGTCATAAATTCATTCACACTCTAAACAGACTAAATTGAAATAGGGCAGAAATGACATTTGCAATACAGTCAAGTTCCTTGCTGAAGCAAAATATCAGGTAATCCATAAAAAATATCAAGAAGCCCATCTGTGTGAAAGAGAAGAATCACAGAATCAGTATGGAGGACATGGGACTGGTAATGTAATCTTGCTTCATATGTTGAATAGCAAAATCAAATGCGTATCGGAACCATACACATAGGTAAGACATCTCCTTTTACCTGGTCCATTTTAAACCCAGTGAGAAAGTGACACAGGCCGTGGTGAAATTGAAGCATGCACCCAGTCCAAAATGCAAAGGTCCACCAAGTCACTGGCATGAGGAGTAGGGACAGAGCACAGTCAAATCTGATTTTTCAAGAGAGGCTGGCAATCCAGATTTGTGTTTGTATGTCTGTGCGTCTGCGTGTCTGTGTGCTGTGTGTGTACATTCCCAAGTCTCTAATTTTGGTTCAGCTTTTTTTTTCTTTACTCTGAGGGCCAAATAACACAACAGTGGGCCACTAAACCTCCAATTTATATTTAAAAATTGACTTTCTCCATTTTCTGGAATGCATTCTATAGTACAAAGACATACCACTATAGCATTAAGGCAAAACCAACCATCTGGGGAAGGGAGGATGTAAACTACATCACCCTAAAACAAACTCAACATTTAGGCCCAAGGACATCAATTTTGAAAATATTTTCTCCAAATAGCTACATGTTTTTTCACCTATGAATAAAAGAGCTAATAATAATTGGACTGTTTTATCCATAGGTGAGTAACCATGCATCTCTTTGGTTTTCAGAATTGGCATCCTAAAACAGAAACTAACCCTTTTTAAATGAACTTGGGGAAAAAAGCCTGTTCTCAAGGTATGCAATTTCCTTGAGTTCAGTTTGAACAATAAAATTATCCCAAAGCCTCTGACCCCCAACCCCACCTCCAGCCATGAGAAAAGAGGAGCATCAAGGGAAGAGATAGTACACTGCTCTGCTCATGTGCCGAACGTTAGGACACTCGCTCCTCCCTCTTGTTCCTAAAAAACATCTGTGCAAAGTGGGCCCAGGTGGCTTGCAAATATGTTCGACGATGCAGGTCAGCTTTCAGCCCCTTCCTAGCACCCTTTGTCTTGTCTCCTTTCTGCCAGCAAGCATTTCCCTTTTAAACGTCTAATGCTTAGTGAAAAAAATCAATGTTAACAGGTTAAAAGTTAATGTGCTTCACCTGTTTCACCTTCTTCCATTAGTAAACTTGGACCAGCGAAGAGGGAATTGACATATTACCTGTTTGCTTATCTCTTCCATGGAGCAAATTATGAGGGGTGCTCAAGAGTTGTTCATCAAAATGTCAGGTTCCAATTTGGTAAAATCATTACGCCACCTGCTTTATGGGAATTATTGTGAAATTGCACTCATTTTCCCTTTGTATAGAGCCTGCTATGGGCCAAGAAATAACCCACCCAAAACTTTTATTTACAGTTTAAGGCCTATTTGGAACGATGAGGAGGAAGGAAGTTTCAGGAATCGGCTAGGGAAGAACAGTCGTTACAGGATGAGGCTGAAGGGCATCCAGACTGCTTGGGAAGCCTCTTGAGAGTAAGAAGTTCTTATAAGATTGCTGGAGACTTCCACAGTTCCTATTAGTTCAGACTCAGTAAACTATGAGAACAGTTTCACCTGGAGACCATCTCCACTCTAGCCAAAGCAGCAAACATCTGATATTCAGATAGACTTTTTAGAATTTTTTGAAAAAGAAAAAGCAAGTATGAAGTCCTTGAAAGTCATAGAAAAGGCTCCAAATGGCAATCCTTTTGACAGCACAGAACTGGGGTTCCTGGAAGCACAGCTTATACTCAAGATTCAAGTCCTCACCTTTCTCTCTATGCTATTTTCTTGCATGGTGACACTTCTCCTCTCCTGCACTCCTCCCCTGCTGGTCTCCCAACAATATCAAAGTAAGCAAAAGAAAACCGGGGGTCTTCTTGGCTAACAGAGGAATTTTAAGTAGTTTTTAATTCCAAAATTACTCATGCCTTTTTATCTACCACCTCTGCAGCTAGGAGGGGTAAGAGCTGAAAGACAGGCCATAAACTCTGAAGATTAAAAGGATGGAATGCTCCTCAAATTCAGCTGCTGATTTTCCCAAGAATGAGCCATGCTCTTCCACCAATTAACATTGTCAGATATAGCAAATAAAAGTACAGGACACCAGTTAAATATGAATTTCAGATAAGCAGTAAATTTTTTAATAATACATCCTAAAATACCGCATGAACGTACTTATACTAAAGAAGTATTCATTGTTTAGTTGAAATCAAATTTAACTGGTTCTTCTGTATTTTATTTGGTATTCCTATTACCAATGGATTCAGAAAAATGGTTGGGCTGTAAAGCCCAGTAAACTGAAAAAGAAAATTAACAAAATGAATGAACGGCGATTTAAAAATAACCAGAAAAAGGGTGAAGAGCTCATCTTATCCTACCTCTTTCCGCGATCAGCTAGCCCAGTCATTCTCCACCATGGCTGCACGTTAGAGGTGCTTAGGGAACAGTTAACCATTGCTGATGTTTCTGCCCTGCCCGAGACAGAGTGAATCAGAATGGGATTTTTAAAGACGCCTGTGATCCTAATGAGCAGTCAGGTTGAGAACCACTGTGCTTAAAGAAGCAGTAAAGGAAAGACGAAGTGTGATAGAGAAAGCATGACTATTTTAACCCAGGTTCCCAAACTTGGCTGCGACATTATATTCGCCCGGGGAGCTTTAAAAGTTATTGTTGCCTGACACCCACCCTCAGGCACTCCAGTTTAACTGTGTTGGGTACAGGCTGGGCATCAGGAGTTGTGAAGTTCCTCAGGTGTTTTAATGTAGAACAAAGTTTGGAAACCACTTTTGGAAACCTATAGATCTCTATTTCTTAGGATGACAGTAGCACCAATTATTTTTGTGGGAGCAGAAATAAAATCAGACCTTCCAACCATACTTAAGAATAAATTAGATGTTACTTTTTAAGCTTATTTTTCCCACATTGGTTGGGAGATTTAAACCCTATCGATAAGACGCAGTTTTTACAAACTTAACTCTGCCTCTTTCTAGGACACCTGTTAATCCCTTTGCCAGTTTTATAGGTGAAAGGATGAGGGTCACCCAAGACCCTTTGTAATTCTCTGCTTTCAATCACATATAACAATAATGATTACATGCTGATGTAATTCAGAAGCCACACTTCTCTTGTGCACAGAGACTCCCTCTATGCACAAATGGATGGATCCACTATGCAGGGATGGATGTATTCACTTGGGGGGAGTGTGATGCCAACCTCTTGACAAATTCACAAGGAGAAAAAAATAATCTGGGCCTCGCTACACTCAAATGTAGTCATAAGGAACATTGCTTTCCCCTGATCTTTCTTACACATTGCTGAACCCACAATGATCCCTGGAACTGTTAGTCCTCCAACATTAAAAGGTTACTCAACCCCACGAAATTATTCAGCCCTGATCTGACAGAAAGTACCAGAGCATGACTTGTTAGTGCCAAAAACCAATAGATCTAAATTTCCAACAAAGCATGCTTTGTGGGAGGATATGGGCTTTACCCCAGCTGGTTGGGTAATCCAAGAGAGAGAGGAAGACAAGACTGTCAGAGAGGACACCTGATAAGTTCCAGAACTTCAGCTCAGGGAAGTATTTCACAAGACTGACCAATTTATCAAAAGTAGCCAAATACTGCCAACATAGAGTGTGTCATGGGGGAGTTGATGGGGTTCATTTGTGATGAAGCCACAGTCTGAGCATCCTGCCTGATAATGAAGAGGCAAATAAAATGGTAAAACAATGATTAATACAAAGAAAGGATCACGCCTAGTGTCAGGGCAGCCTAAAGTTTTATCACCATGTTAAGAAAAAAAGGGAGATTTCACTGTCTATATAAGGTATGTAAAGCCCAAAAAACACTTTCTCATTTCTCATATTTTGAGAAAACTTTGGAAACAGAAAATTATCTTTTAAATACAAGTAACTAACATTTCTCATTACTGTGCCTTCTGAGCCTTACTTGTGTAGCTGATCATTTAATAACCAAAGGACTTTAAAGATTATTGAAATTGTACACCCTTTTAAATATTTTCTAGTTTGGGAAAATTAACAGGGCAACATGGACCAGATTCGTTTTGTAGGAAATAAATAATCATGTCAAGACATAAAATATTAGGAAAGCATAAGTTTTAAAACTTTAAGTTCATCCAGTGTGGCTCTTCCTTTAAAAGAACTTAAGATCTAAAGGTCTGCATTAACACAAAAGCGACCATTTATTTACTTTACCCAAGGATTCTCTGCTTTACAGGCCTATCTGGTAGGATTATTTACAGGCCTCTCTGCTAGGGTTATTTAAAATGCTTGAATTACAGAAACTACATCCACACATAAATTCTCAGTGAAGATACATTGGTTCAAGAGATGGACACATACTGTCATAGGTGAATGAAGCAATTAAAATTTCAGAGGGTATCAAACACCCAAAACTACCTACTCGGTGCACTGTCTTTGGGACACGTATTTCCTGTAAACTAATACATTTTCAGCATTTTCACTCATGATTAAGAATAGTACTTCTTTTATAAGTTACTTGACTTTGATCTCTCAAAGACATTTTATAGAATCTCCACACAAAGCAATGAGTTGCATTTTTCATTCATTCATCAAACTTTAGCACTTAGCATGTCCCAAGCACTATAGCACTTCCTAGGAGAAGCCGCAGTGAGTAAAACATATATAGGCCTTTCCTAGGGAGACAGACATAAGTTATACAGATTTTCTACAAACTGTTATAAGCTTTCCAAAGGCTAAGCACAGGGTGCTATGAACTGTACGCAGAGGACATGCCCTAGGCTAAGTCTTCAGAAAAGGGGTCTGAGAGGGAATGACATTGGAACTGAGACAATGTTCTTAATAACAGATACCATTCACTGACACAAAAGTATTAGCTCATTTAAACTGCACTCGGCCTATTCAGAGCCTGTAATTAAACCCAGATGCTGACTCCAATACATTAAGTATTATATTCTTAACCATTAGTCATAGGGCCTCTCCAAAGAAAAGGAAGAGACAGAGTATGGTAGTCTGCTCGAATGCAATAACAATATACTTACACAACACGAAATTGATTTCTCACAGTTCTGGAGGCTGGGAGGTCAGTTTCTGTTGAGGGCTCTCTGCCTGGCTTGCCACCTTCTCACTGTGTGAGCACCTGGTCTTTCTCCTGTGGTACACAGAGAAAGAAAGAGAGACCTCTCTTTTTCTCCATTTCTTGTAAGGTTACCAGTCCTAGTGAATTAGAACTCCACCCTTATGACCTTATTTAATTGGAACTGCCTCTTAAAGCCCTTATCTACAGAAACAGTAATATTAAGGGTTAGGGCTTCATCACATGAATTTCAGGGGAACACAATTCTGTCTACAGCTTCGAATGAACTACTGAGTAGGAGGAGAAGAGTATTCCAGATGAGAAATAACTGTGGTGTCAAATGACTAAGAATGTAGGTTATAGTAAATATGTGTGTTTGGCTAATCTAGCTGAAACTAGGACGGTAACCATTCTACCAATGGAATCTGATTTCTATAACAGAAAGATCCTCCCTTCGGATAAAATATTTGCAAATACTGTCACCTAGTGGTAACAGGCAGGAGGTAGCTGATAGGAGAGTATTACCGAATAGGTGTATTCAGCCACTTACCTGGGGGAGGTGATTTATCAATTTCTTCTTTTATTGTGTGCACTCCAAAACTGCTTTTCCTAGGAATAAAATACATTAAACTAAGCATTGTAACACCAAGGTAGTCATACTTCTTTCTGCTGAATTCACTTATACACACATACACACAGGAAAGCAGCGAGACAGTTTCAAGCTCTCAGAGGAAGAACAGGAGCCTAAGTTCAATCCTACCCCACTTTGAGTCATACCAAATACATATAGGTCAACCAAAGAGTAAATAATAGAAACCATTAGTGAATGTGTTTTATTCAGCAGTGTAGATGTGGGTCACTGTACTGGATAAAGAGCCTCAATTAGTTGAGGTAATGTCAGAAAATAAAGGGGATATGTAATGGCTACTGGAAGACAGGAAAGCCATAAATAGCAACTATAATCTTTTGAATAGCTGAAAAATTAGGACACTAGTATTTTTAGGTACATGTATATCAAACTAACTAGAGTGGGTAGTATTCTTGGCAAGTAAAAATATAAATATTCAGTCTTAATTCTAAATGGCTTAGGTGGTAAAACCGCCTGAAGAAGTTAGCTTAACAGGGGCATAACGGTAATATGAAGTGGTGCCAGGAAAGGGACTACATACAAGCTGTATGGATCCTTATTTTCCTCCACTACACACTAGGTTCCCTCATTTAGGATAAACCTTTCTTCTGGTTCAACCAAGGCATTATTCTTGGCTAGCCATCACTAGATTCTATCCCTGGAATTCGGCAAATTTCAGTGCTGGCCTCATAAAATCCTAAATGTAGAATAAGAGCTTGACAGGTTAATTAGTCCACTAAAGACAGACATAAGTATTTTGACTGTATTGCTTAAAACTCTTTATGTTGCAAGTAATATGAAAACTCAAATTGAATCCATTTGAGCAAAAACAAAACCATTTAGAGATAACTCAAGAGAAGCCTCCTATAGGGCCCAAACAGCATGACCAGAACTCTTTTCTTCCTCTCTATTTATCAGCTCTGTTTTTGATTCTGTTTCAAGCGGACTTAAGTTTCACAGACCCAAAATGGAAGCTGGCAACTCTGGGCTGCAAAGTTTAGGAGGGGTTAACAAAACCCATTTTTCCAACAGTCCTAGTGAATATCTTATTTTATTTCATTGACTTGGATTTAGTTACATACATGCATATCTCTGAACTAATTACTATAACCAGAATGATGGGATACTCTAAAGCTGAAGGGTAGGATCAATTTTAAACAATCCACATAGCTGAAAATGGAGGGAAAGATGAATTGCCCAAAGAATAATCACAATGCTTTTTGGCAGAAAAAGGAGGAGGGAATTGATGCTGGGAATTTAACCAATAAAGGTCCACAGTACTGGAATCATGCACCTTTCAGTGAGGACTGTGTCTGCTCAGGGTGAAAAGGAGTATAGCAACAAGGCTCAGGAAGAGCTGAAGCTGTTGCTATACATAGCAGGGCCCGCAGAGATTGCAGACTGGTCCGCCATTGCTATTACTACTGTTAAATAGTCAAGCCTGCCTCCTGGTATAATTATTCATTTTGGTACCAAATCATCACCCGGGGGCTTTGGCAATTCAAGTTACTGATCTCTTCTCAGGGGGCTCTTCTCTTTCCTTTGTCAGACCCTTGTTCTTCTGTTCCATGAATCCATACAATCACTGAAGTCCTGCACATGGCGTCGCCTCCCCGTCTCCCCTCCTCTCCATGCCCCCTCTCTCTCACTCTTTTCTTGATCACTGACATTCTCCTTGTTTCACTTACCACAACCTAGAGTATAGCATCAAAAACTTCATCTCCTGCCCCATCTTATGAATTATGAAACTTTGTAAATTAATCCAGCTCTGTTTTGAAAACTTTGTGTCTCAGAGTCCTGGGCTTATTCTTGCTCAGCCCCCAAAAGACTCACGTGGAGCTTTACTTAATAATATGAAGGGACAAGGATGTCTAAGCCATTCTCTGAGCAGGGTTTATTGTTTGGTAAATGCCCCTTCCACTAAATTCTAAGTTCCCCAAGGACAGAGACTATTCATCTGTGGCACCAAAACCAAATTTAATCAGTTCATGTCAAATTATGCACAGCTTTCAGTATAATGCAACACTATTTCTGATAACCGGAACAGTCACAGTGAATGGTCACAGTGAAGAAATGATGGCCAGTTTATAAGAGCAGCCTATCCCAGTTTATAATACTAGGAATTGTACTGGTGTGTGTGGTGTTGTTTTACAACACCAAAATTCCCTTGCTATGCTTGGTGAACCCACCATCCTGTGTGAAGAGACAGAATTGCATCTTTCATTATATAAACTGATAATGACAGATAGATGTTTTTTCCCTGATCTTTGACATTTAGTGCATGGTACGTGGACTTCATCTGGGCTTGTAGACCTGCAGCTGGAACTGTGGATCTTGTTTTCATATTATAATTGCTTGTTTGTCCTTTTTTCATTTTTCAATTACTTTTAATTTTTCAATTACATTTGACATTCGATACTATATTCGTTTCAGATGTACAGTGTATCTTAAGCAATTTATCCAAACAAGCAAGGACATCTAGAATTCATCTCACTTGGGACATCTAGCGTCCAGTAGTGGTAGTGGCTGTACTACATCCAGACAGTTCCTAAAGAATGACCTTGATTGGGATACGGGTAGCTTCTGTGATTTTGCTAATTACCCCTTCAGGGCACTCAGTCAACCCAGCTCAGTCCTTTAGGATGTGGCCTAGCTCAGTCACAAATAGAAGTCTCCAAAGGAAACTGAGAAGAGGAGAGCAAGGAGGGCGAGGCATCCCAAGACCTGAAGGGAAACCCAAGGAGAGCAATCAGCTCTGCCAAATGTCAAGACGGGCTCAAAAATACAGCATGATCCACACAGCAGTAGCTAGGATTCAGAAGTGCTCATTAAATGCTGGCTATTATCATTTCTGATTACTTAAATTTTTGAATAATCAATAGGCATCAGGTTTACAAAACACAAATCTGTTATTTAAACACATACGCAAGAGCTTGGATTCTAGCAGCAAGACAGTGTCAGTTCAAATTCTAATTCTACCACTGCGCCAAGACACTTTTCTTCTTGGGGCTTTGTTTTCCTCCGTAGAAGAAGAGGATAAAAGTACCCCCCCACAAAGCTGTTTGCAGGCTTCCCGTATTTTGCCGTGTATAATGTGCACCCATGTTTTCGGCCCAAGTTTTTAGGAAAGAAAATCTTTTAAGTTTTTAATTTTTATTTGTTTATATTTAGGGAAAAAACCAATGATCATATTCCAGGGTATTATTTTGCATACATCATTATTGCTTTCTAGAGTTACACTTTTAACACAAGCATAAATAAAAGACTTAAAAACATTTATACGGATACGGAATTGGTACTACCCATGTACAGTGCGCATCCTTATTTTTCCCTCAAAAATTTGGGCCAAATGTGCGTTATACGCGGCAAGGTATGGTGAACGAGACAATCCATGTAAACTTTAACACCGTACTGGCACGGGGAAGGCTCAGGTGCTAACGCCATTATACTAGCAGTCTGTCTTCTAGAGATACCTGTGATTCTGTCCTATGATGTTTTTAGGCACTGTCACACTTATTCAGACTGCTGGACCCATATAATAGGTACCAGACGTAAGGACCCTCACAACCCACACTGGCCAATCCGCCGGTGGGTGTATGAGGCCACCACACTTCAGAACTACCACTGCCTCACCTTCTGGTGACACCGTCTCTCCAGAAGGTACTGTCGTTTAAATAAAAAATAAAATAAAATAAAATAAAGCTCTGCAACTACAAGAAGACACCTTGAAGATACTCAGAAAACCAATTCGGAGCAAACTTGACAAGACGAAGTGCCACTTCTGCGACCACACCAAGCCCAAGCCCTGGGTTCTCGGCTTGCACTTGCGCAGTCGCAGCAGGTGGGCGGGGCACTCTACGCGACTCTCTAGTTTTTTCCTTTACGTGCAGCTGCTGAGGAACATCTCGTGAGAAGTGCGTATTCTCGCGGGAACTGGATTCAAAAAGCCCTGGCGCTTCCTGGGGAGCTCCTGAGTGAGTGGGGTGGTGTCTCGCTGCTAAGTTCAGTTGCCCTCCCGAATCTGGGCGCGGTGAACTCTCGCCGCGAGCCGCCTACAGCAGCCGCAGGGGAAAGGAGTGAGAGAGGTAGGGGCAAAGGGCCTGGAGGGAAGTGCGTGTGGAGAGCCGCGGTGGGGAGCGGCGCAGGAAGGGCTCCTGGTGGTGAGAGAGGACCTGAGGAAACCTGGGGCGCGGGTCTCGGCCGAGGCCCTTAGCCGGAGCAGCTGCTCCTGCGGAACCCTGAGTTCTTGTCCACCAGGCTCCGAGTCGGTTTCAGCTTTCTGTTGGCCGCCTGGCCGCCCCACCACCCGGGGAGTCTGCATGGAAAGGGAAAGCCCGGGGGGCTGCCTGGGCCTCGGAAAGTTAACAGGCACTAGATCTGCGCAGCTCGGTGTGAGAAATGCTGTCAATGTCAAATTCACAGTGGGTTTCGAAGACGACACAAAAGAGGAATATTTCGTTAATCATTTTGAAATGATAATGTTTTGGATGTCCTGGATTAAGTGACATACTATTCCAATGAATTTCAGGGGTGTTTACCTTTTTTAATGTGTCTCTTTGAAAACTAAAAATCACCTACGTAGTTCACATTGTACTTCTGTTGGACGGCACTGCCCCGTGCGCCGCGTGTGGGATTCTGCCCCGGCTGCTTTTCACCCACTGGCTGGCTTAATCTTCTTTAAAACTCTCTTAGGTAGATGTTATTGTCCTGATGTTATGGATGACAAAACAAGACACGAAATAAGTTGTTCAAACGCTCCTCAGCAGTAAGAAGAGATGAAATACTGCCATTTGCGACAGCACCGATGGACCTTGAGAATATTATGCTAAGCAAAACAAGTCAGACAAGGCTAAGACCCATATGATTGCCCTCATGTGTGGGACCTAGCACTGAAACTCATAGACACAGACAACAGTATGGTGGCTACCAGAGGGGAGGGGTTGGGGAGTAGTCACGGGGAAAGGACACCAAGCATGTGGTGACAGAAGATGATTTTATGTTGGGTGGTGGCGACACAATGCAGTATACAGCTCATGTATCATAGAAGCGTACACTTGAAACCTGTATGACCTTATTAACCAATGGCACCCCAATAAAAGAGAAAGTAAGTCGGGTATCCCAGTTCATGTAGCCAGTGAGTAGTGAATGCGGGGCAAGAACTCGGCAGCCTGGTGCCCACAGCTTCCAGTCTCCTAAATGCCTTGTGCACTCTGTGTTTCTGAGGGGCGGGACAGAAGAATGGTTAGGAGGGTTAGGCGCACTAGGCTGTGGAGCTGGAGCCTCGTTCCCGTCTCTTAGGGCCACTTAGTAGGCGATAACCTTTGGGCAGGTTACTTAACCTTTCTGTGCCTCGGTTTGCACATGTGTAAATAGGGGAAATACTTTATATTTCACAGAGTTGTCGGGGATTAAATAAGGTAAAATATGCAAAACACCAAGCCCAATATCTGACACATATTACCTACAGTTATTATTCAACCCTGGCTACCTCTCTTTGCAGATCGATACATGAACTCTTATTCATTAGGTCTCTACTGAAAAGGCACTTCCTAGGGGAAACCTGTCTTGTCTGGATTCCCCCCTACCCTTCCCAAACCCACTACATAGTTTGGGACAGTTCCCCTATGTTATAGGCTCAGATAGCACCATATAGCTCTCCCCGTTGCACTTAATCACACTTGTAACTTTGCATTTCAATTATTTGATTTAATTCTTTTCCACTCATAGACTGTAAAATTCAAGAAGGGCAGTTGTCTAGTTTTGGGGTCACCATTGCGTTCTCAGCAATAGCACAGTACTTGACACGTAATAGGAATTCCAGCAAATCCTTTAAAGTAACGAGAGCTAATTTTTGGCATCTTTGGGCATTATGGCTGGGAAGTCTGGAGGCTAGCTCCATTTTCTCTTTGGTAAATGTTGGTAACTCAGGCCCATCACGAGAATTAAATTGGATAATGCATTTAAAGCACTGTGCCTGGCACATGGTAAATCCTCAACAAGTATAAATTATTTTAACAGTACAAAAATTAGCAGCTGGCCCCATCATGTACTGGCTTTGGAAAGGTCTTGCATTTTAGAGCAATAACTGCCAGGATATCTTTGGATAATGTAGGATTTTTTTTTTTCCTCTTCCAAAGCCCTATATCTCCTCTTTCATCTTCAGTCTCAGTTAAAGACCTTGCTTCCTAATTCAGAGATAAATTGAAGTAGCACTTCAATTTAGTTAGAAGGGCTCTATATCTTCCTACTTATCAACGTACCTATAGACTTTACTTTCCTTTACTTTAGATGAAATATTCATGCTTCTGTCTAAAACCAGTTCCTGTACATCAGACCTCATCCTCTTTATTCATCACTCCAGCAGTTCTCCACGTCTTCTATATCATCCATTCTTCTCTCCTGGATCTAACCCATGACATATAAGCATACTGGTAATTTTTTCTTAAAATTCTTTATTTTAGTAATTTTTCTTAAATTTTTTGTCTTAAAAATAAAACAAAATATATTCGATTCTACTTCCCCTCCAGCTACTGCCCCATTTATCTGCCATACTTTACATCAAAACTGTACATGCCATCTGCTATTTTTCTACCATTCTTTGTCCCACTCATTCCAATCAGGCTTTTGCCCCCATCTCTCTTCCAGAGCTGCGCTTAGGGTCACGACAACCTCTGTGAATTCAAGTCCAAGGCCAATTCTCAGTTCTAACCTTACTTGTCTTAGCATTTGGTACAATTGGTCACATGTGCCTCCTTAATACACTTTTGTTTATTGGCTTCATGGACAACACATGCTCTTGGTTTTATTCTTCCCTCACTGGTCACATCTGAGTATACTTTTCTTTTTTACTATCTCTTATCAGGGCTCATTCCTTGGCCCACTTTTCTTTAATTATGTTTATACTCTTGTGATATCAAGGCTCAAGGATTTATGCTAATATCTCCCAAATTTGTATCTTCAACCCAGACCCCTCTTCTGCTCCCATAGCCACTGCTTACTTGGCATATTTCATGTCCAACACTTGAACCCCTGATTTCCTTTCCGAAACAACCTTTTCTCACGGTTTTCAATGCCTCAGCTGATGGCAGATCTATTCTAATTGCTCAGACCAGAAGCCTTAGAGACATTTTTGACTTCTCTCTTTTTCACACATCCCACATTCCATTTGTCAGAAAATCACATTGGCTTTACCTTCGAAATATTGCCAAATTTGACCATTTCTCACGTCCTATGCAGCTACCCTGGCATGAGCAGTCGTCTCACCTGGTCTTCCTACATCCAACTCACTACTTTCCAAACTATTCAACATAGCAGCCAAAATGACCCTTTTAAGTATATCAGGTCTCTATTTCAGACTTTCAGTGACTCCCTGTTTCACCCAGACTAGAATCCCAAGTCCTGACAATGGCCTGATCTTCCTGTCTGCTCCCCCACTATGTCTCCTGATCTCAACTCCATTCTACTCATTCTTTGGGCTTCCATCTAACGCTCTGCCTGGAATATTCTTTCCCTAAATAGTTATATGGGTAATTCTCTCCTCTGCTGTGAGGCTTTTGCCCAGAAGTCACCTGAAGGCCTCCTCCCACTCCAAAACTTACTTAATTTCATCCTAGTAACAATACCCTCACCTCTTGTAAATTCCCTTGTCCTGCTCTTTGTTTTATTTCTACTTTCTAATTATTATATTCTAATCAATTATTCCATTATCTTTTCACACTGGAAGGCAAGCCTCATGAAAGAAGAGGGTTTTTATTTTTTTTGGTTTGTGTTTTGTTGTCGTTGTAGTTATTGTTTTGGTTCATTTGACCTCTGATGTATCTGAAATGCCTAGAATGGAGCCCAGCATGTAAGTCATTCAAGAAATACTTGACTCCATTGACTGGAGACATCGGGGGCACCATAAAAATGACATGTTGCTCCTTGAAGGCAAAGCTGAGTTTGAGCCTGGCCTGAAAGGCTGACACCTATTAGGAAAGGATGTTAAGTGCGGTTGAGTTAAAGTGGCATGTGTCTACATATAGTTAAGTCCTTGCTTGAAAACCTAAAATGACAGCAGTGTTCTTTAATTATTCTGAATATGGTTGCTGTTTTGTGGGCTCTCTTACAAATAACCAGGAAAATACTAGTGAACCTGTTTTCAATAATGCATATTTAATGTGGCAGATCTAACTTGTGCAGGAAGTTAACACTGTTGAGAAAAATTGTGGACATGATAGTTCTTACATTAGTCAGTGCTGCCTTTTTATATGTTAATCAGCAGTCATGCTACTATAAAGTGTCTTGATTTCTTTCATTCTTCTCTTATCTTGTTTACCTGTATAATGATAGACTATGAGACCCACCCTACCTTAGCATTTAAGGAAACTTGGCACACAGCAACTAAACAGTTTCCTGATACTATATATCTTAGAATCAAAATTAAACATATTCACTGTTTTTTGGTCTTTTTGATTTGGTCTCAAATCAGGCAATAAAATCGTCAGATATTCTTAGAAAAAGAATGTAAATGTGACCACTTAAAAGTCAGGTAGAAAATCTTTAATACTGTGTTTTTATATGGCAGTAGTATTGAAATATATATGTAAATATACATTGATATTATATGGAGTTTTTTGTTTAAGCTTAAGCACTTTTATTTTCTCTATTTACAGTAGACTAAAGACAGAACAAATTATGGAGGCAGATATAATCGCAGATCTTCGATGCAAGCTCAAAGAGGTCGAAGAGGAACGACTAAAAGCTGCACAGTACGGTTTACAACTGCTGGAGAGCCAAAATGAATTGCAGACACAATTAGATAAATGCCGTAATGAGATAATGACCATAACTGAGGTAGGACTCCACACTCCTCTATCTGTAAGGGTGTGCTTAGCTATTGAAGATTTGTGCTATCTAGCAGTTATCATTAATATTCTTTTTATTCTTTTCTGAAGATTTTAGATCTACTTCCCATCCACCCCCATCCACAGTAAAGAGGAATAAACTAAATGAATTCTTAGTGTTCTTTCTGACCCAGGGTGTTCCGAGTTTGGAAAATCAAGTTATGATTGTTCTCCTCACCACGTATTAAATTTTATATTTGTTTTGTCTGCACTATTCCTAGGTGACCTCACTTGTATCACAGCTTTAGACAGCATCTAAATGATCTATGACACTACACCAAGCCCTTAGCTCTCCACTAAAGTCTAGACTGTTTATTCAATTGCCTGCTTATAGACATCCCAAACCTAATAAAAACTGAAGAGTTGATTCTCTGCCCACTAACCAAACGTTCTCTTGCAATTTTCTTTAGCTTATTTACTAAATGTACAACATTCATCCCATTGCCTAGGGCCAAAAATGTAGTGGTTTTGCTCAATATTGTTTTGTCTCTTCTTTTATGTATTTAATCCATTAGTAAGCTCTAAGAACTTGACCTATGAAACATTCTTTTATGTTAATGCCACTCTGGTCCAGATCACCATCCTCTCTCCCTAGACCACTATTTAGCCTCCTAACCAGGTTGCCTGCTTCCCTCATTTCTGTTCATACCATTCGTTCTTTTTACACAGCAACCAATTGGTCATTGAAGAATACATAAAAGATGTCACAGCCTTGCTAAAATACATACACTGGGATACACTGTCTTCCAATTCCATTTACAACAAAATCTGAGCTCCTTATCTGGGTTTGCAGATCCCTGTGTTATCAGAACCCTGCCAAACTTACCTCTCATCTCAAACTACTTTCCCTTATTCTTAGCTATACTAGTCCTGTCTTACAGGCTTTGCATGAACTGTTGTCTCTTTCTGATTTGTCCCTACCACACTGGCACGGATTGAGTTCTCAACCTTCAGGTTTCTGTTAGATACCGTCTCAGCAGAAAGTCCTTTGCCTATGTATTACAAAGCTGCATTATTCACTCTCTTAATCCTCTGTAGTGTAATTATATCCAAATTATAAGTACCACGAGAGAGGCCATTTTTCAGCCTTGTTCACTGTTGTGTCCCCAGTGTCTGGCACACATTATTAAAAGAATGACTAAATCAATTTTATCAGTAAATGCTCAGTAATGTGTAAATTTGATCTCAAAATTTATATGTAGCAGGTAAATAACTAATGGCAAGTCTTATTTTTTAATTTTTCCATTTTATTTAATCTAATTTTATTTCATCTTATTTTTTAAAACTTGTTGAAAGAGTTGGAACTGATGCCCCTTTTATCTTTAAACTTTCTTGTTAGTAAGCAAAAGTCACGTTAAATACTTCTTTTGTCCCAACACTGTATTCATTCAACAAATCACTTGTGAACATTTCTTAGATGACTACATTCTAAGTAAGGGCTGACTTAATATTTAACTTTATCCCTAGTCCAGTGTTTCTTCGTTTTGTTCAGAACTGCAAGTATAGCATATCATTATTAAACTAGGTAATTCTCACTAGGAAAACTTAAGTGCTATTAAGTTTTTTTCCTAGCAGAGATTACTTGACACACTGGCATGCCATAGTACACTTTTTACTTCATTGCAGGGTATAGAAGCAATTACTATTCCCTAGAATGTAGTCTTAAAATATGCTTTGGTGTGGGGGAGGTTAATTTCTTAGACTGATTACCTACAAAGTTATTCCAGATTTAGCGTGTGGTTTTTATGTAGAAAGCAGCAAATGTATAAAGTAGGAATGAAACAGTTGAATTTGAGAACTGCTTATATGTGCTGGCTTTTAAGTTATTTTTATGCAATTGAACTGTAATTGAATCTGCTTTTAGAATTATGAACAAGAAAAATATACTCTTCAGAGAGAAGTCGAGCTCAAGAGTCGAATGTTAGAAAGTTTGAGCTCTGAATGCGAAGCTATAAAACAAGATCAAAAAATGCACCTGGAGAAATTAGAAGAACAACTGAGCAGAACCCATGGACAAGAAGTGAATGAACTAAAAAATAAGGTTTGGATATCTGTGTATTTCAGAACAAAAATACTCCATGCTTATGCAACAGTCTATAAACTTTAGGTGATGAAGATTTTCTTAGTGCCGTCTATGCAAAAGAGCTGAGATCCAGAGCTCTATCGTGTTTATGTGAGGAGTGGAAACACTGGGAAACAGCAGTTTACCTAAGGAACCTGTATACATAGCATCCTACTAATTAAATAAAATTATTTAATTTTAATAACTAGATATTTTCAGCCTTACCGATGTTCTCAAACCACTTGGGCCCCAAATTTGGAACTTTATTTGCTATCTTTCACTTACTTCTCACATTAACCCATCAATAAGTTCTATGAATTTGACCTACAAATATCCATCTATTACTCCTGCCGCTCTCATTCAGGTCACTGTCCTTTCTCCTAGACTTCTGTGGTGGCCTGCTTCTGTCACTGCTGTTCATACCATTGATTCTCCACACAGCAGCCAAAGGTGTCAGGAACGCTGACCCACCCTGATTACTTAGATGGACTGCTTGTATGTTTATAACAGAAGACATCACTGTCTTAAAAGATGCCTAACCTTGGCCAGATAGAAACTCGAGCAGTCTCATCATGCAGTAAGTTTGAGTCAATCAGTGATATTTTCAGAAAGATGGCCACATTTCCACATACATCATTTAGTTGAAATTTTATTTCACATTATGAAAATAGAAAAGGGAAAAGAAATCAAGCTAAGAGGCTATTTTATAAATAGAAAATAAATATCAGGGTATATCCTAAGAATGCTGAAACCCTATTGAAGGTAGTTCAGTATAGATAATAATCATAACCCTGAACAACAAGCACAAGCTTTTTATTTTTAACAGAAACCGTTTAATGAATGCTAGGCATGGTGCAGCTGTTTTACTCATGCGATCTCAGTTGAGGGTTGTGATGGTAGGTAAAATCGTTTACCAGTTTTACATACGAGGAATGAAACTCAGGCAGGTTAAACCTAGGCCTGACCTTAAAGCTTTACCCTTCTGCTGTAAGTGTTTGAAAACTATGTATTGCTAGTTTTCCAAGATTTGGAACTATGTGACATTTTATAAAGAGTTATTAAATAGTTTTGTTCAGGTCGACTGTCTTCCAAAATAGTTATCCTGCAGATAACCAGGACAATTTGTACAACTGTATGTTCTGATGCCCTTCAGTTACCTTTTAATTAATAAGATTGTCATTTTTTTTAAACTTTAGTTGGAGAAACTGAAAGCAGAATTAGATGAAGCTAGGCTTAGTGAAAAGCAGCTGAAGCACAAAGTAGATCATCAGAAGGAACTCCTGTCTCATAAATCAGAGGAAATGCGGATAATGTCTGAACGTGTACAGGAAACCATGTCTTCAGAGATGCTAGCTCTTCAGATTGAACTGACAGAAATGGAGAGTATGAAGGTAATTTTTATGGCATATGTGTACTCAGGTTTTCTTTCTTCTTGCATTTTTTTACATGTTTTTGTAATAATCCTTATGAACTTGTTTTAGGGCTGAATTATTTTTTGGACTAACTGTGACCTAACTGAAAAAATGTTTTACAGAGTTTTTAAGTAGATTACTTCATGGATAATAAAGCTTTATGTTACATGATTATGTAAGGCAGACTTTAGATTAATGAAACCTCTGGATGAATTTAGAAACATTTACTCTAGTTCTAGTTTGTATCATTAAAAAATAGCCCGATATAAAACACTGTTCCCATGGAAATTGATATGCATATGAATGTACTTCTTTTCATTGCAGGCGAAAGTTAATTAAAAATTAAAGCCTCAAATTTATAGAAAAGAAAGACAGTCTCTAGAGCCTTTTATTTTGTTCCCTATTGAAAAGTTTAGTAATTTTTATTATTTTATTATGCACCTTAACGCTTTAACTAGCGTTTTAGTTTCAGGTGTGAATCATTGCTGATAGATAAACTGAGAAGAAGCTAAATAAAGGATTATTCAAGAGAGTTTCCTCTTTTTTAATTTCTGTTGAATAGACCACCCTCAAAGAAGAAGTGAATGAACTGCAGTACAGACAAGAACAACTAGAACTTCTTAATTCTAATTTAATGCGCCAAGTCGACCGGCTTACAGAAGAGAAAGAGGAGCGAGAGAAAGAAGCAGTTTCTTACTGTAATGCCTTAGAGGTATTATGATTGCAGTGACATCATCTTTTCCAATTCGTAATAAGTGGTTTTCTTGCTAATTGATCTTTATTGATCAGATTGTTTTCTTTTGAATTTAGAAAGCACGTCTGGCAAATCAAGATCTTCAGGTGCAGTTAGACCAGGCACTCCAGCAAGCCTTGGATCCCAATAGTAAAGGCAACTCTTTGTTTGCTGAGGTACTTACAGACATTCTATTGATTAAATTGGCATTTCACTTAATACAAGCATAACACGATTGTATTCTGTACAATTCTCTAGGTGGAAGATCGAAGGGCCGCAATGGAACGTCAGCTTATCAGTATGAAAGTCAAGTATCAGTCACTAAAGAAGCAAAATGCATTTAATAGAGAACAGATGCAAAGAATGAAGGTATAGAATTATCACCATCAAAGGTTTACTATTCCTATTTTGTATCAGCATTACATGTATAGATATATCAAAGAAAGCATCTTTTCCTTCAAGGAATGTACTTAAAATTATTTCTAGAACTGCATGAGTTTAGAAAATCAATATTTTTAAATTGAGCAAAACATCCATTTTTATTTTTAAAAATCCTGTAGTAAAGATTTAGTTGTAGTATATGTAGTATCCATTGATTGATATATACATATTTTTTAATTGTCACCCAAGGACATGTCTGTTGATTTAATGGCAAGGGGAGGGAGGGAGACAAGCATTGATCAGTTGCCTTTCATATGCACCCCAAACAGGGATTGAACCCGCAACATCATGTGTACTGACCGGGCACTGCACCCATGACCTTTCAGTGCACAGAACGATGTTCCAACCAACTGAGCGACACCGGCAAGGGCTGATTGATTTTTTAAATGGTTACTCAATAACCTTGCCAAAGAGGTATAAATCTTTCTTTGTGGAGTGGGAGAAAAAGAAATGTTTTTGTTTCTTGCTGTGGGCTTGGTGTCTTTTTGAGCATAGCCCCACTTCAGCTAAAACTAGCTCTCATTATTCTTCAGTTCTCTCCCAAAAGCTTATATATAGGGTAAAATTTGGATTTCCTTTCCTTGTAATTTCTCAAGTCAAGTATATAGGCCCTTTAAAATGTAAGGGTTTTTTGGTCGTCATTTTAGTCAAATAGGTGGTAACAGAAAAGCATATAGGAGTTGGAAAGATTTCAGTGTTATACCAGCCTGATCTCTGATCTGGTGTGCCTCACTCTCCTAAGACAGTAACTCAAAGTCCAGAATGGTTCCTGCCTTTTGTTGAGGACAGTGAGATTTACCAAAGAAATTGAATCCTCATTCTGTCGCTTGCCGTGTGACTTTGGTCAAGGATTTTTACTTTTGAGAGCATCAGTCACCTCATCTGTAAAGTCGGAATGATAGAACCTGCCTCTTAGATTGTCCTGGAGTTAAATGAAAGCATAGAAAAATGCTTATATGGTGCTTGGCAAATTAGGAAGTGCCGATTTAATAAACAATAGCCATGGCTTTTATTTCTAAGAATATTGACTGTATTGCCTGGTTTACTGAGGCTCTCCCCTATCTGGGAATGATTTCTTTGTAAAGTTTCTCACATTTGCTCTTTGTTTCTTTTGATATTTGTTGGGCTCCTACGATATTAACCTCCTAACATTCCCATGATATCCCAAACTGTCTTGAGACACAGGTAGCATTCTGGATCTTCTTAGGCTAAGTGTGTCTAGCGTCTATGCTGAAGCAGGAACAAAAAGTGGATCCTTCAAATATTAGAAGTCATATTTCTCTCTTCCTTGTAACCATACCTGCCCCCTCATCATTGTTTGCTTTACTCAAAACTCTATTTAAATTAATTGACACTTTTTAGAACTCCAGAAATTTCCGAAGACAGAAAGAAATGCTAGGTATAGATTTTAACTAAATTCCTTTTAATTGTTATACAACTCTAGGCTTAGGTGGATTCATAGTTAGGTAAGTTGATTGCTGTTCTTAAAAAAAAATGAACTTACACTGAATATTTCCTTAACATCCTTAGATTGCCTTTTACCTTTTGCTTTCCATCCTCGTGCTTTCTGAATGTCACATTTATGAATGTGACTAGCTTAATAATTCCCCCTACCTAATACTAATGAAGTTAATTAAAATTTTCGGGAAACCCCATCATACCGTGATGAGAGTGCATGTGATGAGTCGAGTACAGTGTTGGTCCAGGCTTATTTATCAGGTAAGTGATGTGTTCCCTGAACACAGCCATGCAGTTCCATTAGTTTCTCAGAAGTACAAGTAACTGTTGTGGACTTCAGTTATCACTCATAAGTAGTGAAAAAGAAGTCACTAAACTTATTGATATAAATGTTTCCAAGTTACTAGATTGTTATACTAGAAATAGCTAATTAGCCCTGGCCAGTCTTAGTGGATTGAGCATTGGCCTGCAAACCGAAAGGTCACCAGTTCAGTTCAGTGTCAGGGCACAAACCTGGGTTATGGGCCAGGTCCCCAGTTGGGGATGTGCAAGAGGCAACCAATTGATGTTTCTCTCCATTTCTCTCTCCCTTTCCCTCTCTAAAAATAAATAAATAAAATCTTTAAAAAAAAAAAGAAATAGCTAATTAGTTTAATTTCTAAGATGAGTTCAAAGTAATATTATTCCAACAGTATGGTTATCAGAAACTCCCTCTCCCCCACTCAATTTTATGGGGGGATAATTTTTTTTCTAGTTACAAATTGCCACATTGCTACAAATGAAAGGGTCTCAAACTGAATTTGAGCAACAGGAACGGTTGTTTGCCATGTTGGAGCAGAAGAATGGAGAAATTAAACACCTATTAGGTGAAATTAGAAATCTGGAGAAATTTAAGGTACGTGTAACGCCTTTTAAAAATGTAGTTAAATTTTGAATAACTTAATACTTTTAACTTAAAAAGGTTTCTTTGTTATATAATTTACTTACAATTTCAGTTGAGAGTGACCAGTATTTAAATTAATTTTTTCTTCTAGGTTTTGTTTTTTGTTTTTTTGTTTTTTTGGCTTTCTACTGTTTTTGACTGTTGCTTCTTTTAGAGCCAGAGTAAATTCACCCCCCTCATACTTGTTATTATGTGTAAGTTATAACTTAAAGTGCCCCTATCTTTAGTGTATAATTCAGTAAATTTTAATCTCTTATTTTTTAATCAGCATTAGATATACAAAATACTCTTGAGCTTCATAGAAATGGAATGATTCATGGTGTACTCTTTTGTCTGTCTTCAACTCAACATCCCATCAGTGAAAGTTGTTCCTCTTGTTGTGTGGTACCAGTAGTTGATTATTTTTCAGAGCTGTCCTGCTCCAGTTTCAGTGATTACACAGGGAGTTTTGTCACATTGTACAACATTGTGTGGCAATTGGAATTCATAAAAGTCCTTAATAAACTACTGCTTAAAAAATGGTTGAAACAAGTTCAGATTCTCAGAAATGTTGTACACTTATTCCTGTATACCCTTCATCCAGATTCCCCAATTGTGAGTTTTACCACATTTGCTTTATTATTTTTTCTGTCTCTCTCTGTATGTATATTTTTTCTTAGCATTTGAGACTAAGTTGTACCTCAGTGTTATTGAAGTTCATTGTCTTACATAACCATGGTACAATGATCAAAATCAGGAAATTAACATTGATACATCGTATTACCTAAGCTGCCTTATATATTTTACAATTACTGCTAATGTCCTTTACAGCAAAACAAAAATACCCCAAATGCTTTCCTTTCTGGGGTCCAGTCCATGATCACATGTTGTATTTAATTATCAAGTGTCTTTAGTGTTTCTTAATCTGGAATAATTCTTTAGTGTTTATCTGTCATGAATTTATATTTTTTGAAGAGTAAGCTGGTTACTTTGCAGATTATTCCTCATTTTGGATTTGGGTGAAGTGATTAGAATCAGGATATGTATTTTTGACAGGAATACTACAGGAGTAGCTTTTCTGCCCCAGTGTTTTCCTGGCTACTCTTGCATGTTTGTTTTTCTCTATGAGTATCTTGTGTTATTCCAAAAAAACTTTTTGGTATTTTTTATTAAAATTACATTAACTTTATAAATTAACTTTGGGAGCACATATATCTTCTCACCAACTAAAGAACTAGTTAAAGTTTATAAACGACACATTTTTTAAATGCCAACCTCTTAGGCATATTAAATTTTAGCCAATAGCGTATTATAAAATTTTAAGTGTTTGTAACTTTATTTCTTTCTCTTATAAGAACTGTTGAAAGGACTACAGTTTTGGTTAAATTTGCATACATCAGTTGGCAGGCTTATGTGGACCACCAGTGGGCTTAGCGCTATACTTTGAAAATTATGGCTTTAACCTGGAGGTTTTAACCTGCAATCTTTAAAATTGTTTACAAGTTTTTAAGCAGTTTTATACTTTTTTCCCTATAGAGAAATCATACAGGGATTCCATCAGAATCTCAGAAGAGTGGGCACCAAAAATAACTAAAGGATCTCCACCCTTTTTCACATTTTTCTAATTTATGGCTTTGTCGTAAGGGCCATAGTTAAACTCAGTGAGTATGTATTTCTAACATTTGAAAAGGAGAGGGAAACCAGAGGATACAGGTGTTGTTAGGAGCCTCGCTTTGCCAGCAGATCTGGGTTCAGATCCTCTCTTCTTAGTTTACTTACCTGTGGCATCTTAAACCAGTTCCCTTATATGTATGAGAGGGATGCTCACTCCTGTATCTGGTTCAGAGGTAGACGAGTTAAGTGTCTAGTTCTTAGCACAGGGCCTGCTATGTGATAAGCATTCAATAAGTGGTAGCTCATATTATTATTAATAAACATATACTAACCTAATTTGTTATTTATTTTAAATAATAAGAATTGTTGTTTCATTTAGAGTTTATATGAAAGTATGGAATCCAAGCCTTCAGACAGCTCTGGTGCTCTGAAAGATACCACCTATTATACAGATTTACTTCAGATAAAGCTTGACAATTCAAAGTAAGTGTTGGTTGGATTAGTGACTACACATTTTTGTTTTAATATTGCCAAAAGACAATTCCAAAAAGGAAAGGCAACAAAAAATGTCTCTGGACATTAAGTGAGATTTAGCCAGGGTATAGTTAGTGCTGATCATTGAAGAAAAAAATCCTTTTAATGAGTAATTAAATGTTTTTATTTCTTTGTGTTTAGCTTTTTTGATTGGTAAGTGAAAAGAATTTTATCATAGGATATATTCTTACAATCTGAATTTTCCAAGAATAAATATTGTATAATTTTAAATGTAGAGGAATTTATTTACACATGAATAAATGTGGAAAGACTATTTCCCCCCTTTGTCCATGTCTTTCAGAGGGTGCATGAGGTTTTTATTTTATTTAAAAATGCCATTGTTAAAGCTTATTTTATTTCTTTGTTACTAAAAACCCCAAGGAAATACAATTTTTGACTAAGTTCACATATATAATAGAAGATCTGTACTAACAACTACACTTCTTTATATTATGTTACTTTAGAATGTCTTGGTTCCCCTCTTTTTATTAATATAGCAAAGAAAATGAAAGCACTAAAGGCGAACTGTCCATACAGCGAATGAAGGCATTGTTTGAGAGCCAGCGGGCTCTGGACATTGAGCGAAAGCTTTTTGCCAATGAAAGATGCCTCCAGTTTTCCCAGAGTGAAAATATGAAACTGAGAGCTAAAATAGATGAGTTAAAACTGAAGTATGAACCTGAAGGTATGTATGTCTCATATATTTTGTCTTTTAATCACGAGAAGCTCTGAGAGATCATACAGATATTTTTCTTAGTATAGTTTTATGCAAATCTCATTGTACACTAATTTGTGTCTATGTATCTATATTTAGTAAAATAAATTTACTGCCACAAAATGTGTAAGAAAATTCAAAGAGAACTGCGTACTAGGTGTGCATCAATATAAATAGGTATTCTTTTTGATGTCTGTATAGTAGAACCTTGACATTTGCGACTTTTCCATTTACAATTGCAGCTTATGTAATACCAGAGTTCAGTTTGTTGACTAACTGATGTTTGGGAGCCAGATTAGGTAATACTGTTGATAGGAAACCTAAAATAATGGAGATTTAAACAAGATAGGTGGTTATTCATCCCCCTGATGAAAGTCTGGAAGAGGCACTCCAGGACCAGAATGTCCGGTTGTCATGACCAGGCTTCTTTTCCGTTGTTCCTCAGCTCACAGCTTGCGCGGAATTTAGCCATGGCCTGCTCTACCTATAAGAAAAGTCGAGAAACGCAGTCCTGATTCTCCGGGTCCATGTTCCCAACTAAATGTTGGGGATTCCATTATTAAGGAAGAATAATGGGACAGGTATTAGAGGGCAACTAGCAAGTGTAGTCAGTCAGACAGAAGATACCCATCTTACACACTAAAGCGAGTGATTTTGCTATACGTAAATTAAGAAATAAAAGGCCAAAGGTAAAAAAGTCTAAGAATATGATGGTTCTCATACAAAAAAAGTGTTGTTACATGTTTTAGGTTATAGATTTTCAGCAGTTTTTGCCCCTACACTGTTCACATACCTCAACAATAGTGGGGAGGTTGTCAGCAGTAGTAAACGTTTTTAGTTAAAAAGATTTCTCTCTCTCTCTCATCCTTTTCCTCTTCTCTGGTTGTAATAGGCTCTCCTGATTGAGAATTATCCATTTTGTATTTCAAAGGTTGCTGAATTGAAGGAACATAAAGAAGAGACTTGACGCAGTACAATGAATCTAGATGATGTGGGTTTTAAAGGAGCAGTGAAAGAGAAAGGGAAAATAATGACTGTAAACGTCAGTGTAGAGCAGGAACACCAGCCCCGCACTCAACCATGGTTTCTCCAACATCACCAAAGTGTTGATTTTGAAAGTGAAAGACACATTGATATGAGGATGGGGAGACATTAGAGTGATTAATTCAGTGACCAAATACGGACCTGCGCAGGGATGGAGTGATGTTACGTTAAGAAATAGGGGTAGAGGCTGTCGTGGTCGTCTGCAGTGAGACATGATAATGTGGTTTGAATTGGGAGGTATCTGTGGTAGAAGTACTCAGGTTTTGAATATACTTTGTCAGTGGGGCTAATAGGCACACATTACTGTATTTAGAGAATTTGATTTGTTCTTTTCATTTCATGCTTACAAAACATAGTATTTGATTGAAGTGGGTACTTTTAATTTCCATTTTAAAGATAAAGGAAATCTCTGCAAGGTTAAGGACTTCCCCATGGTCATCCAGCTGCAAAGCGCTTATATACTAGTGTTTGTACCTGGATTCCTTGACTCTTACCACTGTATGCTTTCCCATCTCCACACTGATTTTATGAAGCAACTTTATCACCACACCAGAAAAGAATGATTTAGTATTCCCTCCTAGAACCAAATATATTGAGTTCCCAAAGATAAATATGTACGGCCAGATAACCTTTAAAAGACAAAGTTAATAGAGTCCATGAAAAAGAAAGATAAAAGGCCAAGGCAATGTACGTGGCCTGTCCAGAAAGTATCCAGCCACATGCTATGAAAAACAGACATTTTTTGAAGAAGATACAAGAAACATTGTACACAGGATGATGACACCTCAGCCTCCTTCAAAGTAGGAACCTTGGGACCTCACATAGTTCCCCAGTCACCGCTAGCCGCCCCATTGTATTTTCCTGAATCTTATAGCAATGGCCTGAAATTTTGTCCCTTTCAAAGGTGATTTTAGTTTTGGGATAAGCCAGAAGTCACGGGGCGCCAAATTTGGGCTGTCATGGGGCTCAGTCACCTGGGTGATTTGATGTTTTCCAAAAAAATCTGCATGAGATGTGATCATGAGCAAGTGCGTTACTGTGATGAAGCTGCCAATCACCCGTCTCCCATAGCTGCTGCTTTCTGAATCATCTGAATAGTTTCCATGGAGGAATGTTCAAATTTAACGCAAAATTTGATGCAGATTCATTGCTCTACCCACTCAGTCATTTTGAATGTGATGGCCACACAGTACACATGGTCACTCAATGGCATCTACCAACCACACTGGCTAGTACAGTGGAGTTGTCATTGTTCATGCATGTGCATTCCAGCCCACTCTCTTTGGCTGCCAGGTTACATCGATGTCACACAAACCGTTCTTTTTATAGTGACAATGGCTGGACTTTTTCCTGACAGACCTTGATTTTAATAAGATCAGTGGGTTTTAAAAGATTGGTGAAAGGAAAAATGCATGACTAATTGTACCTCTTTATATGGATTGTGTCTTTGATTTATTAACTGGATATATTTTTAATGATTTTTTATTCTCAGAGAAAATGGAAGTGCCTGTGCTCAAAAAGAGACGTGAGGTCCTGCCTGTGGATACAACTACCCCTAACAATGTATGTGTCAACAGTGCCACTGGGGAAGAAGCTCCTAGCTCACCACCTCGGAAAGAGGAGGCACAGTCCTGTACTAGCAGCTTAGAAGATAACCACTCACAGTTAGAAAAGACAATTTCTGTAAGCACACCAGCACTCACTCTCTCTCCTCATAAAAGTCTGCCCATGATTCAGCCGACGAAGGAAAAGAAATGTGTGAAACTTATAGAAGTTCCAACCATAAGTGAAAGTGGAAACTCCCCCACCTCTCCCAGGTCAGTGTCCTCTTTTATTCACAGCAAGCAGCAGACCTCCCTCCATCTCTTCTCTATCACTGCATGAACTTGGCTGTTTCTTTATGTATTCTCTCAGTGTTACATGCAGGAGAAGGTCTTCCGTCTACCTTCAACATTTTTAAAACTTAAAAAAAAACTAAACTGATTGTGAGGGGAAAGGACTTCTGCAGAAGGGCATTACTTTTTAAAGTTATGCTTTTCTATTTCATGAAACAAATATCACAGTTTAGTACCTCTCCGAATGTTTTCTTGGTATGGATAAGTGTATGGTTATTGTTTTCCTGGCTCAAGAGTAGCCATGACAGAAAAATTAACTTACCTCCTAAAATGGCTTTCCAATTGTCTAAGAAATTTCAGCTTTTTGGAGACTGTTAGGTAAAATTTTTTTTATGTCTTTTGAAGTTGTTTATCCTGATCTTTAAGAATGGGCTTTGATACCTATTTTGACATTTTTAAATATCAAAGGTAAATTTATTTTCATTTTACATCAGAACTTCACATCTAGTTTCTGCATATTTGAGCTTGTGACTAATGTCAAGACATGTATGTCTATAGGAATTCACGTTTTAAGGATCTCAGCTTTAAAAAAAATTAAAATAATGGTCAAAAGGTAAGAGAAAGTGAAGGGAAGGGAAATGTCTCTTCACTGTTTATTTTTCTTAAGTTATTATTCAGTTAGCTGAAATTCAATTTGAGTTTTTTAAATTTAATCTTTATTGTATTTTTTCCCATTACCATTTAGTCCCCTTGTACCCCGACCCCCCAGCAATCACCACACTGTTGTCCATGTCCATAAGTACTTTCTCCTTCTTGCTCAATCCCTCCACCCCTTAACCTGCTCCGCCGGCACTATCATTCATCCTGCTCTCCATTTATGAGCTTGTCCCCATTTCCCTTGTTCAGGTTATTCGTTAGGTTCCACACATATATGAGTGAAATCACATGGTATTGTGTCTTAACAGATGTCTGTTTATGCAGCCTAGGAACAAGGCTTCCTGTTATTTCTGTCTTGCATTTTGCCTTGTGGATGTCATATTAACATTAAACTAGAGCTGTAGGATTTAATTTTTTTTTGTTAGGTATGCTTATTATGATAGGTGCACTCATTATATTTTAATTCTTTAATTTGGGCTTTGCCATGACTCTTTATCAGCCTTAAAGATATTCCTTTAGACATTTAAAAAAGTGAGTCTATGACATAAAAAGATTTTTTTAAAAAGTCAGTGATTTAGTTTCATTAATGATATTGGAGTCAACTATAATTTCTACCCTATATACATAAAAAAATCACGATGTCTTATTAGAGACCCATTATACTAGAGAATTATCTCTTCTTTCATTTTTCTTAATAAGACTTGAATTCAGAGTGGATGCTTTAATGCCTGTAGGTTAGCCGCTGAATCAAAGCTTCAAACAGAAGTTAAAGAAGGGAAAGAAACTGCAAGCAAACTGGAAAAGAAAACTTGTAAGAAATCACACCCTATTGTATACGTGTCCTCTAAATCAACTCCAGAGACCCAGTGCCCTCAGCAGTAAAGACCGACCTTTGATAAGAGCAAGGGGCCACCTGCCCGAAAGGTTGCTTTGGAGCTTCAGAGTGTCTCTGTCTGAAGTGTACCGCCTTGTAGGTTGTTCTGCTCGCTGTGCCAAGACCTGGCATGTTCATACTCTTTGGCCAAATGTTCTAAATTTGGTAGCGACTCTAACCAGGAGAGTTCCTTAAGCGATGACCCTTCATGGAGCTTCTATGTGAGTCAACGAGTAACTGAAGGAAGGTACTGTTATAACCTGTTTGTTGCATTGTACATGGATCTTTTGATAGTGAGACATGCAGTCAGAGCCATATGTTGTATTGTAATTGGACTTTGTCAGTGTTTAAATCACCTATGTTCACTTTTGTATTTTTAATTCTAACCTTTCTAAATAAAGATTTTTTCCTTTAAATAATTGTAAACTGGTCTATAACTTAATTTCATATATACTCTAGGTGGGTGTGTTAGTCTATACCAGTGATTTTCAACCTTTTTCATCTCATGGCAAACATAAACTAATTACTAAAATTCTGCAGCAAATCAAAAAATACATTTTTCTGCTGATCTGACAAAAAAAAAATAGGTATGATTTTGATCCGTTTACACCAGATGCCTGTCGTTGTGTTGGCTGTTGTCATTTTTTCATTTGTCAGTCTAAAGGAAAAGAGGTCAGTGCCCCTGACTAAATAATCAGGTATCTCATGTTTTGATAATCACTGCGGCACACCGGTGTACCATGGCACAGCAGTTAAGACCACTGGTGTACACCATGTCGGGGGGGGGAGTGTTATTTTAAGAATTGGCTTACATGCATGTGGAGGCTGGCAAGTCCAAAATCTGCAGTCCAAAGGCTGTCAGTCTGGAGACCCAAGGAAGAGCCAGTGTTACGGTTTAATTTTGGAGGCACCTGAAATAGAGTTCTACTTGGCTTGGGGGAGGCCAGTCTTTGTTCTGTCTAAGGTTTCATCTAATTGCATGCATAGGCTCACCCACATTATGGAGGGATATCTGCTTTACTAAAGTCCACAGATTTAAATGTTAATCTCACCTACAACACTTTCACAGAAACATCCAGAATAATGTTAGACCGCGTATCTGGGCTCGGTGGCCCAACTGAGTTGACACCACATACAATTAACTATCACAGTGGGTTAGTTAGATAAGTCTATTGAAATATATTAGGTAAAAGAAATTGCATCTCACTTCTAAATAAATCAGATAATACACTTCTAATTTTAATTTGCTACAAAAATCGTACTCACAGGAAATTAGAAGTTGCATATTAAATAACATGTATTGCCAAAAGAAGTAGCTGAAGGCACTAGAAAACAATTTTAACCTGAGAATAATAACAAATGACTGTATTCATGGCATATTATAGCATGTAGATCAATTTCTTCCAACATTAAGTTTTTACTATGAGCTGTGTGCTAGGGGTGCAGAAATAATCCTTTATAGCTCACAGTTCAGTAGACCGACATAGTGAGGAGTGGTAGTGGTGATATTACTAGTAATAACAGTTTTACTTAACATTTGAATCAATCTAATGTGCCAAGCACTCTTTTAAGCCCTTTCATGTATTGCCACACTTAATCCCCTCAAGATCTCTGTGAGCTGGATATTATACTTAATTTGTCTTCATTTTACAGATGAGGAAACCAAGGCCTCAGAGAGGTTGAGTTACTTGTCCAAGGGCACAGGTATTAGTTACCTGTGAAAAAATGTAAGAGTGGTAGAGGTTGTAATAGAATGTCCAAAGTGCTAAAGGTAGAGAGAAGGAAACAAGAAACTGCCTGGTGGCTATTTACACTTTCATTTTAATCTCTAAGATTTTTCATTTTAATTCAGAGGTTTCCCAAGGCAGGGAGAGAATAACATTCACATAGAAGAAACAGCTATTCAAAGAATGAAGGTGTAAGACAGCTGTCGTTCGTGAAAGGCAGTGATAGTAAATCGAATCTGAAGATACAGCTAGGAGCAAAATCATGAAGAGCTTGAGTTCGGGAAATTTATTTATAAGCAAAAGTTTACATGTATCTATAAACAAATTGAGCAACTGTGATTAAAGGTTGAAGAATAGGGATTACAAGAGAACCTTATCCAGCTAGCTTCTGCCTTACCACCCTTGGGGGCTGAGGCAATTCTGCTGAGTCTTGAGTGTTTTAGGAATGTATTTTGAAAAATCACTACTGTGGGTGATGGGAAGCAACTGAATAATTGATATAAGCAAAGGAATTGGGTAAAATTTAAAGGTTGAATAAACTATTCAATTTATTTTTGGTAAAAGCACTCTATAGGCATAATGGAAAATGGATTCAGAAAAGGATCAGAATGGAGGCAGGAAAGACTAGTTTGGCCATTTGGTAGTCCAGGTTGGAAGTGCAGGGCTGAACTGCGGCAGTGGCGATGGGGATGTAGGGTAGTGGTTGCATTTAAGATACTGTTTAGAGAAGCCAAATGGTCAGGAGTGGTTGGCAAAATACGATGTGGGACTCTAGCAGAAGGAGTCCATTTTCTATGTGTGGGATAAGTGGGGGTGTTAACAGAAAAGAGGAGTAGGAGATACTTCTGTTTTAGTGATCACTTTTATTCAGCCACCTGTCAAGTGTCCTTGTTGGAGGAAAGGGATGTGTTCGTGTTTCTTTATGTAAGCAAAAAAAGTCTGTGTACTAAAACTTTGTATTTGCAAGGAAAATGTAAGACTATCAAAACTCTATTCTGGTAGGCACTTTTTTTTCCTCATTATTTAAAAAGTGGCCTTGTGGTCGAATGTTTATAATCATAGCTTTGACTTAATCAGCTTTCACTGATTAGACATAATAAGCCATGTGTGGACCTAGAACAAAGGTGGCAAAATAATTTTATTTTATCTCCCTGGGTAAGGCCTTGGTAGAAGGGAGCTTGTGTGTATGGATTTGGTAGGTGCTTTACCTATGTTACATCCATTAATTAATATTACATAATTTAGCATAATAGTTACTATTGCAGCATGTGTAGTAAGACTATCAGAATTCAAATCTCCAAATAAATGTTAGACCTAGGCAAGTTTATGACGCTGGGAATACTTGGTTTAGGGAATATTTTCTTTAAATATTTTAATTTTTAATAATTATGCAAAATGTGTGGATCCAAAGTAAATTCTATAAAGCAGATATATTTAAAGAAATCTAGCTTATATCACTATTTCCTCCTTCTCCTACCAGGAGCCATTTAAATTTTATGGTGTATTTTTTTCTTTATATTGCAAATATAGATAGGTAGGTAGGTAGAATCTTTATCCTCTCTTTTAAAGAAAAATGGAATAGTGAGTGATATCAGAAAAACTGGATAGGAAATACCAAAAGCCCATTCCTCCGCAAAATCCACCAGTAAACTAGCAAGGACTGTCAAAATCAACTGTATTTGATGCTGGAAACTAATCAAGGGCTTACAGCGAACAAATGAACAGTTAATCAAGAAAAATCAGCCAAGTCTTGGCATTTCAGGAAGTCTCTGATAAATCACTAGCTGACCACTAAGTTAATGGAATGGATATTTTAGTGGCCACACGCAACAAAGAAAACAGACTTTACAAAATTAAGTGCAGAAAAGTTGTTTAAAAATTACAGCAATGATTACAGTCAGCAACAACAAACTGTGGAGAGGGGAGGAGTCTGATTTCTAAAGTTGGCACATTTCAAAATGTCCAATATTCAACAAAAATTACAAGGCAAGAAACAAAAAGGTGTAATCCATATATAGGAAAAAGTAAACTGTCCCAGACATTGGAGTTACTAGACAAAAACTTTAAATCAACAATTTTGAATATGCTTAAAGAGATAATGGACAAAAGCCTAAAGGAAACTGTGAGAACAAAGCCAAATAGAGACTACCAGTGAAGAGACAGACATGATTAAAGGAACCATAAAATAGAAACTGGAGTTGAAGAGTACAATAACAAGTGGGAAGCTCACTGGGGAGGTCCAACATCAGACTGGAGCAGAGAAGAATAATCAGCAAACTTAAAAGATTAGCCAGTGGAGATTATTCAGGCTGAAAAGCAGAAAGAGAAGGATGAAGCTATGGTGAACACACAATACAATATACAGATGATGCATTATAGAATTGTACATCTGAAACCTATATAATTTTATTAACTATTGTCACCCCAATAAATTCTATAATAAAGAGAAAAATGAGGAAATATGAACAGAGCCTAAGAGACCTATGGGGTAACCATCAGGCAAAGCAATATATATAAATGTAAAATTGTTCTTAAAAACGTTTATTAATTTCCAAAAAAGAAATCAATAATGTAATTTGCATCACAAAAAGGGGAGGGGCTCCCTCTGTAGATTGAAAATTGAGGGGAAAAGAAGCAAAGAGAAAGTGATGGACCCGATAAGGCAAAAGAACCACAATATCGGAGGACTCAGAACTCCCCCCAACACCCCATCATTGACAACAGAAACAATTTATTAGACTGTATTTCACTACGATGACAGAAGGGGGTGCCCTTTGACTAGGAACCTTGTAAAAACACCCAAAATCTCTGTGACAAAGAGGCAAAAACAGACTAAACCTATCCAAAGCTTTTGCATGAAGGAAACAAAACAAGACTACCTCATGAACTGCAGACTCCCACCACCACAGCCCTCTCCTCCCAAAAGGAGAAGCAAAGTCTAACACAACACTCCAAACTGGGAAGATTGATATCAAACACTCAAAACTATTACAATTTTGTAAATAAAGAAAAATCCTCAAGAACTCAAGTAAAAAAAAAAAAAGTCAAGAACTTACAGAGGCGAGGGAATTAGTCTGACATCAGACTTCCCCAGAACATTATTCAGAAGGCATTAATGATACAGATGTTTAAAAAAAAAAAAAACCTTTAAGGAAAGAAATTATAAATCAAGAATTTTATTCACATTAAAGTTATTCTTTAGGCATTAAAGCTATAGGAAAACGTTTTCAAAATGTTAAAATTCATGGATTTTTGTACCCATGAACCTCCTTGAGTAATCTCCGAAGAATAATCATCCCAATAAAGGATGACTTGGAATACTGTTGTGGATAATTGGAATCAGATTTCTCACTGTTGGAGAAAGAAGCAAAACTAAATGATGGGGAAGGCAGAAAATGAATACTATGGTGTTGGATTTGATTTGAATCAATATGAACTCATAGTTTTTGAGGGATTTTAAAAATTAGATACACATGTATATCATACATACATATATACCAATATACTGACAGACATACAGATACAGACCCATTAACACACACACATTCTTAGCTCTATCTGCTGATTCCTAGAAAAGAGTATCTCAGTAGCATTGAGCTCATCTAGCATATCTAGCGCCCAGATCTTGGTTTTGTAATGTCATTTGCTACTAATGAACCATTTCTTTGAGAGATGGCTACTTTGAGAACTAGGCTGGAAATGAATGAGATAAACCCTAAACATCTTGTCTCTAAAAGAAAGAAAGTGCTCAAATGTTGAGGGCATGTCAAATCCAGGACAATTTGAGCATCTAAATAAATTGTAGTAATAGATTATTTTGAGTAAATTAAGAAGCCATGAACCCATATTTTTTAATAAATACATTAATTAATAAAGAATGGAGAAAGCTTTTTCTCACAGTAGACTCTCATTTAATAAGTATAGAAAGAATGATAGAATTTAAAAATCTCTGCTTGGTAATTAATGAGTGATTTGGGAAACAACCATTAATAGATGCTAAAAAATCTAGTGGGCTAAAAGTACGATGAGTTACAGACTACTGATGTCATCTCAGTATCTCTCCACAAGTACATGTTAATTACAATGGGAAAACAAGTAAGCTGCACATGGAGAAGCTCGGAAGACATCACCCTAATTAACATTACAGTAATAGGACAAATTGATAGTGTACACATCCTGATTGAAAGTAGTGAGGAAACATTACATCACTTATGTGGTGTTCTTGCTATAAAATGCATAACTTGCATCTAATAGTGGCAAAACATCCTGAAACCCTAACTGAGAGGCATTCCGTTCAAGAACTGGCCTGTAATCATCATAATGCTGAGATCGTGAGTGACAACTAAAGGCAGAGGAACAGATCCTGATTCAAGGAATTGAGAGGGACAGATCGCAAGTGAATGCAACTTGTGGTATGTAATTGTCTTTTGCAATAGAAAACACTAATGGGACAATTGGAAAAATTTGAAAGAGGACTTTGATTAGCTGACAATGTGGCATCAATGGTAATTTCCTGAATTTGATCATTGTTCTTAAGAAATGCCCTGTGAAGTATTTAGGGGCAAAAAGGTATCATGTCTGCATCTTATTCTCAAATGGTTCAGAAAAATATACATATATATAAATGCATACATTTATTGAGAGGGGCATAATTAAGCAAATGTGGGTAAAAAAAGTAAAATGTTAATATTTGGACAATCTGGATAAAGAGTTTACAGATATTTTTTAACTATTAAAACTTCTCTGGAAGTCTGAAATTACATTAAAATTAAACTTTAAAATGTCATTATTTGCAGATGATGATGGTATATGTAGAAAATCTAAAACACTTTAGATAAACTATTAAAATTAAGAACTGAAATTACTAAGGAATACAGGGTCAATTTTAAACAATCAATTATGCTATGGAAAAACAAATAGAAATGAATTTTTAATTACACTATTTACAATAGCATAAATTATATAATATGACTAAGGATAAAGTCAACAAAAAGATGTACAAGACCTCTACACTGAAAACTATAAAACATTGTGGAGATAAATTAAAGATCTAAATAAATGGTGGAATGTACCATATAAAGGCATCACTTCTCTCCAAAGTGATCTACAGATTCAACACAATTTTAATATAATTCTTTGCAAGTGTTCTTTTTCAGAAACATGACAGTTTGATTTTAAAATTTATATGCAAATGCAAAAGGCCAAGAATATCCAAGGAAGTCTGGGAGTAAAACAAAAGTGGAGGACTTACACTAAGAGATACAAAGGCTTGTTATAAGATGAATTAATTATGTGTAATATAAATGCAAACCTTGAGAAATATATCAAAGTAAGAGAATAAAGAATCTATTAACAGAGTCAAACACGTATGCACATCTGACTTGTGACCAAAACATGACTACAAATTCAGGGGTAGAATGGAGAGTCATTTTGAAAAATAATCCTGGGTCAATTTAATACATGGGGATAAAAATAAATCTTCATCCCTATCTCCACCTAACACAAATATTGATTCTAAATGTATTGCAGATGTAAATGTAAGGCAAAATAATTTTCCCTTAGATCTCAGTCTTAAATCCAGAAAATTTGATCCCTAATCTAGTGTATGTTTTAGTAATGGTCCACCCTATGAGCCTTGAGAGATACTTTATATAGAAAAAGAGAACAAACAAAAGTCTGCAAAGAAAGTGTAAAAGAAGTACAGGCAAAGAATAATTCAAAAGAGAATAAGAATAGTGAAATTTAAAAGCTAAAAAAGTGATTCTTCTAACTGAACATATGGCCCCTCGAAGCAATGTTTTTCCTGTCTGGTTACAATGAATTCTTTACCATGAATAATCTTGTTATTTACATTTCCTCTAGATTCTGGTTGTGAAACCATGGTTTGTTTTTGTTTTTGTTTTTGTTTTTCTGCTGTGTATACAAAGTAAAGAGAAGAGTTGGGGTGAGCTGTTTTTACTAAGCAAATTGCCCACAGAGTTGGGAAACAGGATAAACTTATGTTTGAACAGTGTATTACTTACATACCTACCTCAGTCACCCTATCACCCCTAGTCACTGGCTAAAAGCAGTCCATGGGGAGTGTAGTCTTGAGGATTTTCAGAACATGCCACTTTGGGACCATAGGCAATTATATTCTTCAATTAGATTTGAAAGGCACATTTCTATGTTCACCACAGCTGTTTTAATTTTTTCTTTATGCAGTGGTCTCCTCCAGTACCACCCATTTATCTGCTATCCTTTCCAGTGAAACTCTTTAAAAGAGTTGCTTATACTCATTGCTCATATTTCCTTATGATATAGTCTCTCCTTAACTAGCTCCAACCAGGCTTTGTCTCGCCCCCTCCACCATCTCAATGACTGTTTTCCTATTCTTCCACAGTAGACCATTTAGTTGGACATATGGCCCAAAATAAAGGCTCTATTTCCCAATCTCCTTCCAGTCAGGTGTGGCCACAGGCCCCGGTCCTGGATAAAGGAAGGCAAGCAGAAGTGATGAGTGCTTCTTCTCAGCCCCGCCCTCTCCTTCCCTTGCATTACCTCCTGCCGGCTGTAATGGGCGTGAGGTGGTAGAGCCAGTGTGGATCATGGACTTCATGTTTGTAAACCTGAGGGATGGTGGAATGGGAAAAAAAAACAGAGCCTGCATTCCGGATAATTTCATAGAGCTGCAATGCCAACTGGGACTTAATGTGAAAAAGAAATAGGAAATATGCTTTTATCTTATTTAAGTTCATTTTATTTTGGGTGTCTGGCTTTGGCTGTGTACTTATCTCACTCTTTGTATCCTTATACTTTAAAGGCAAGTTGTGCCGATGCCACCTTTGAAATATACCTTGAAGTTGACTGTTCTTCCCCCACCACTTTGTTACAATCATCATCTTACCTGGATGCTAAATAAGCCTCAAACTGGTCTCATTGCCTTTATTCTTAACCTATAGAGTTTACTTGGCAATAAGAATAATTAAAAAAAAATAGATTGTATTACCTCCTTCTTAAAATCCTCTGGCGGCATTTGTTGATGCCCTGCATCCAAAGACCACCAGCAACAAGCCTGAAGTAGAACACATTGAGGAGCCACTGGGCGGGTCAGTAAGGAGGCATAGAAAAGGATTTTACCACAGGATTTGAGCTTGTGTGGGGATTCTGGGAAATGTTTAAGGAAGCAGAGTTAATTGTATAATTAGATATATTAATAAATCTCATAAAGAAAGAAGGATTTAAGATTAGAATGAGGCCAAAGCTGAAATTGATTAAAAGAAAAAATACACCAGTCACTTATATTAGACATGATAGGGGGATGTTTGGTAATTTTTGCAGTTTATACAATGTTTGCTTGTTTCTGTGTTTCTTCATGATTGCAGAGAAGTCTACTTTTTGTCGTTATCCATCGTGGCCACGAATTAGCCTTGTCTGATGTTAATGTTCTGAAACACTGATGTTCTAGGAGAACACCACAACCTAGCTCTAAGTGCTAGATCAGCACCTGACTGTCCAGGGGGCTGCTTGTCTCTTTATATTTTTTTATAATCCTCACCGGAGTATATGTTTATTGATTTTAGAGATAGAGAAAGGGTGAGAGAGAGAGAGAGAGAGAGAGAGAGGGAGAGAGAAAACCTTGATGAGAGAGAGAAATATCAATGTGAGAGAGAAACATTGATCAGTTTCTTCCCATACGTGCCCCAACTGGGGATTGAACCCGCAACTTAGGTTTGTGCCCTGACCAGAGATTGAACTCACAAGCTTTTGGTGTACAGAATGATGCTTCAACCAACTGAATCACCTGGCCAGGACCCAAGACACTCTTCATATCATTTTGCTGGTTTATTTTCTTTATTAAACCATATTGTATAGTCGTTGATCTGCCTTCCCTGCTAGGCTACAAGATCCATGAGAGAAGGAATCATGTATATGTTGTTTGCCAAGGTATATCTTCAGTGCCCATCACACTACTTTTAACATGATGGCACTCAATAAATGTAAAGTAAGGGAGCCCTCAGCCTCTAAGGGTGGGCAGAAGCCAAGCGAGTCAACAATTATAGCATGCTGTGCAGATGCACATTGAACTCCTTAGGGAAGAGCCCCCCCTAAATTGATGGAGGCTCACTGCCAGAACGCGACAGCTTATGAGAAACCTGCTGTCTCCTGTTCACCAAGTCCTTGCTCTCATCTTGATTTCTCTAGACTGAGATACTTCAAGAGGCATCCTTGGCTCTAGCAATTCACTTTCTCCAGGAACGCCCACTGCTATTGGTATTCCTGACTGACCCTGTTTGCTCTCGCTCAGTACAAAGCTTCCCTATTGACCAAAAAATGTTGACCTACCATATTTCCAGTACACCCGGCGGGGGGCACATCTCAAAGGTCTACAACGACTCAGCAGGCCCCATAAATGAATGAAGTAAACTGCATTTGCCTTATTATGGCAACTTAAGAATTTACTTGGCAATGAGAATGTAGGTCTTGACACAGACCTACATCTAGGACTATCCTTCACATCTATAAACATATAGCCCTCTCCATGTTTCCTGAAATATACGTGTATCCCGTCAGTCCTCCTGTTTTCCCACTTTTGACAGAACATGAGCTCAAGTAGTTTTTCATTTTTGTCTTTACCTTAAGAATAACAATAGTTTAATGATAAATGGTGATTGAGACCTGGCCTCAGTCTAGGGGGTGGAGGGTGGGGGGTGGGGAGGAGGGGATCCTGGGGATTGTGGCCAACTGGAGTGCGTGCTCCAGCTAAAGAATGGCAACTAAAGCTGCCTCCAGCCGACCCCTGCCTTGTGGAAGGGCAGACCCTGTGTTGCCAGACCTTCACATTTAATTTGAGAAAAACCACAAATCTAGAAATTAGGTGAAATCCCCTGATTGTTAATTGTTGACATTTAAAAAAAACTAAACACCGGGAGAATCAAATGTACTTGTTAAACAAACAGGTCATCTCTCAGAGCTGGCCTTTGGACTGCGTGATGCTGGACCTTTGTTGACTGTCTAGCTGTCTCTAGGTGAGGAATCACTCAGCGCCAATCAGACATGGTTAAGAAATAGGGGTGATGTCACGGTACACACAGCATGAGCCTTGGTAGCTCTGCTGCGAGCTTCTGGACAGAAGATGCAGTTAACGAGGAAGAGCAGCAGTTCATGAGAATGGACCGCTGCGGAAATCCAGGAGGCTTGTCTAACTGGACGAGGAGTCGGAAGGTGGTGTTGGGGGGATGGGTAGCACAGAAGTCGTCCCAGAGGAAGAAGAGGTCTTCTTGTTGGGGGAAGGATGAGAGCACAGAGATGTGAGAACTTGTGGCACTTTTAGGAGGCTTTAAGCAGGACCATGTGGCAAGACACCACCTCTGTCATATGGTGTCATGTGGTGTAGAGTGATTGTGCGTATCTGGTGCAGAGAGCAGGGCTGTCGGAGGGGCGGTGCGGAGGAGGCAGGAAATGAAGCTGTAGGGGACAGCTAGAATCCAGTCATGAGGGGCCTGCATGATGTTCTTCCAAGTTTAACTAGTATCCTAAAGGGTGTGGAGGATGAACTGAGGTATGTGAACCAGGGCCTTGACATCTTAGTTTTGCTGTGTACACAGATCCCCCTGGCAGCCATGTGGAGCGTTAACTAGCAGTAAGATTCAGGCTATTAATAGTTAATGGAGTAGAGTAAACCCTATTAAGCAGGAAAACTTTTGATCCTCCCTCAGCTCCAGTGCCACTCCCACAGTCCCTTCTGGGGATTTGATTGTTACCTTAAGGTGGGCTTATTCGAATGCATTGCCATCTACATGTAGCCTTTGGTGTTGCTACCGCTTCCTTTAGTGCAGGTAATTATTTCTGAGCAATCAAGTCCTTCCTACCTAGTCTTTTGGGGCCCTGATAGGCACCTAGAGTTTCCTCTGAGAAGTAAATTTAGATAAATACAAGTTTTAGCTCCAGACTATTTGAACTGCTCAGAACATGCTCATAGAAACTATTTGTCAGGACTCTTATGAATAACACAAGAAGAGATGATGAAAATACTGAATACTGTGGAGGCTGCAATCCCCAAAGACAGCCACATGACAGACACCTGTGGCGAGTAGGCCAGGAGACCCTGATATGGCAGGCAGATGACTCCTAGCCACCCTGAGGACCCTCAGGTCCAGATGCCCTGAGACACAGGCTGAGAGCTAAGGAGACACACAGGAAAGGGGACCTGCCCCCATAAACTATAGGGACAAACCTGGTGCCCTAGAAGGACTTCCCAAGGCAGGAATAGAAAAAGGGAACTTCAGGGGCTTGCGACAGTGACATTTGAGGAACTCATATGGACATATTTTAATATTTAAAAACCATTACAGTCACACTGTTAAATTGTAGCAAGATCTCAGACCCGAATCTATGATTCTGAGAAAGCTGGACCCTAAAACCGTCCTCTTGTGCTGTGCCTTAGTGAAAGAAATTTCTGTGATTCACCTAAACGTGGGGCCAGAAGATTTTCTTTGACCTGCATGGGAGGCTTGTCCTGGCACTGCCCTGTGGAATGCCTTGATTTCACAAAGGTAGTAAAATTTCCGAACGTACCACAAACCTGCTTTGTTTATCTTTTCTAGCTTATTCCAGGAGTTTAGAAAGACCACAACTGCTTGGGCAAGGTGTCTAGAAAGCAACATGATGACAGATCGGAAGAGGGCAAGACCGGAGGCAGGGAGCTCAAGTCCAAGTTTCAGACGAGGAGGATTCTGCACAAGGTAAGGTCATGGGGGCGAGGGCATATCCAAGAGCTGTCTCTGAGATAGCCGTGTGGAGTGAAGGGGGTTAAGATGAGGCACTTCTGACCCAAGTGCAATGGAAGGCGGTGATACCCCGCATAGGCAGTCACCGTGTTTAATGGCCATAATGGGGGGTCATACCACTCTGGCCTCCATTTACTTATTTGCAAAATGGGGATAATTGTGTTACCTACCTAATACGGCTACTTTGAGGATTAAACAACAGAATGTGAGTAAAGTGATAAGAGACTGGCATGCAGTAAGCGCTCAATAAATGTTAGCAATTTTTTTTCCCTTCAGGAAACTGAGGCTTAGAAAGGCTCAATAATTTCCTCCAAACTGCACAGCAAGTGAAGCGATGGAGTACGGATTCTAGCACACCAATTGGAGTGCAGAGTCTGGTCACTTCACCTGTTGCACAGGATGGATAGAATCGGAAGAGGGAGAGGCCTGGGGTGTGGCTCTGGAGATGAGCTTAGTTTTGGCAAGAGAGACATTAATGTGCAGTGGGGAGGGGAGTTCCAGGGGCAGCTGGGCACATGGGTCTGGACCTAAGGAGAGGCCTCGGTCAAAGAAGTTTTTGTCGCCATGATCATCTCTCAGAGTCTATGTAAAATTAGAGTCATCAGTAGTTCACTGCCTAATAGCTAGGTATCTGATCGATGGTGCTTAATAAAATTATGTGGCCGAGATCATTGTGAATTCTTTAAGTAGTTTTCATCAGATTTTTATATCTGACCATCAATCTCTCTTGCCAAAGTTTATCATGATGCCATAGAATCATTAACTAAAATAAAAAAACTTATATCTCAGAAATGTAAAAACCATATACTATTCAGTATAAAGTTTAAGGATTTCTATATTAAAAACCACTTTATTAAGAAGTTAGTTGACCTTCAGTCAAAGTAACTTTCTAAATGTCATTTCCCTTGAGTATAAGCAATTTTTCAACTCTTTTAATGTAAGAATAATTTGTTTGTTCAACATTATTTTTTAAACATTTCTGCTTTAGATTGTGTTACAAGCTGAATGAGGGAAAAATCTTCAGTGCTCAAGGTTCAAGCTTGTTTACCTTCTGGCATTACCACCCGCTCTCAGCCTCCCTCCAAGTACTTTATATACCACACCATTGATGTGAACTTGTCTGTGTGTGTGTGTGTGTGCCAGAAACCTAAGATCATTTCTGGCCGGGTGGCTCAGATGGTTGGAGTGTCATCCCATACACCAAAAGGTTGCATGTTCGATCCCCAGTCAGGGCACATACCTGGGCTACAGGTTCCATCTCCAGTCGGGGCATATACAGGAGACAACCGATTGATGTCTCTCTCTCCCTCCATCCCTCCCTCTCTCTCTAAAATCAGTAAACATATCCCTAGGTGAGAACTGAGAAAAGAAAGAAAGAAAAGAGAAAGAAACCTAAGGTGAAAAAGAAGCATCTCTTAGGTCACCATGGATTTATAAAGACAATAGAATTATGTCTAGCAAAGTATGACAAGCTATGGTTCATCAACTAAATCTGACTCACCAGATGTTTTTGTATGGACCACAAACTAAGAATAGTTCTTACATTTTGAAATAGTTGAAAAGAAATAAAAAGAAGGATATTTCATGACGTGTGAAAATTATATGACATGCAAATTCCATCATCCATAAATGAATAACATTTTCTTGGAATACAGCCATGCTCATTCATTTACATATCATCTATAGCTCCTTTCATACCACAGTGGAAGAGCTGACTACTTGTGGCAAAGACTTCATATGGTGCTCTCATTATTTGTAGTGCTAGCCGGCAACCTGGAAACCTCAGGAATGTGATTGTAACTCCATAGTGTTTCAAGTGCCATGCATATCACTGTACAGCCACATTTTGTTTTCATTGCCTGTGCAACAGCCATCCTGTCAAAATGAAACAAAAGAAGAACATACAGTGGGATCCAAATGTCATGCTTCTAAGGCACAGGGCAATATGAATTATTTTGTGATCAATTAGATAGGAAAGCATTGTGTTTATTCTGCCATGATACTGCAACTGTGCCAAACGAATACAACACAGTAGAGTAAGCACACATCACAACATTCCCAACTGCAAGAAAGTAATGGCCAGAAAAAGTAGTCCACTCAAAACAAACATCTCATCACAGCATAACTTTTTTATAAAAATGAAAAGTGAAAATAAGACTACAAGTAAATGAAGCCTCCAAATGGCTCATTTACTAACCACACACAGTAAGACAGTCATTGATAGTGAATTAATTAAATTATGTTTGATTGTAGCAGCAGGTGAAATGTGTCCAGAGGAGTAGTGTGAGACTATCAGCCTTTGGGTGACAGTGGTTGCTTGAAGAGTTGAAGGCATTGAGAGCAACATCAATAACCAATTTAAAACCAAGGCAAATGATTTCTAGTGGTTTTCCTTGGCTTTTGATAAGTTGACACATGTTATCAACACAATTCAGTTGTTTATTTGACAAGTCGATGCTGACTTTGAGGTGAATGAAGAATTAGCTTAAGAATTGTCCATGTGAAAAAAAAATGGGCAAAAATAGGTTTAAAGAAAATGAGGAAACACTAATTCAGTAAAACCTGAAGTAGAATCTGCTAAGATGGGTAACAGCTGTTAGTAAATGTGTGCGTGGAACAGTAAAAGGCCTTTTGGGCAACCTTAGAAAGCTTGTGAAAATGTACAACATTTAAAGCCTATATTATCTTACTGTATTATTCATCAGAAGGTATGTTGTGGAAAATATTTGAATCTATATTATTGAACTAATCATGTCAAAGGTGAATTGCATTAGGTGAATTAGCTCTCCTGGACTTAACCATTGTCTATTTTGTAACTTTTGTCAAAAATGGTACCTGAATATTCAGACTTGCCCTACCAACCACATAGCAGCTGGCTTAACAGAAATAAGTCATCTGGGGCTTTTTAAGCTCAGAGTCAAGATCGACATTTTTCTTAACAGGAACAGCCCTCAACCACTATTATTGAACACTGGGTAACGTTGGAAATTAGCTTTTGCTGAACACTTCATAATGTTTCTGAATGCATTCAGTGAAAATTGCAAAGCAAAACAATAGCTTAATGCAGAATACTGTGGTAAAGTCATTTTGATGAAAATTAATTTTTAAACCAGCAATATCGAACTGCTTTTAAAACTTCTGTGTTGTCAAAAATTTTTTTAAAAAAGTGAGATCTCCATTTCTACACAAGTTTTCAGTGAATGCATTTTCCAGGCTCCAACTACAGTTTCAGCAGTGTTTTTCAGACCTCAGTACAAGTGCAAATTAAATTTTTAAATTTCCACATCTATTTAACTGTGCAATTGAGGAGCTCCCATCTCATTTTCAACTGGAAGTGATTAATCGGGAACATAATGACATGCTAAAAGGGAAACATCAAGAGGAGACTTAATAGAACTCTATAAATGCCTTCTGAGCAATGAAAATGCTTAATAAAATTTTATGCTCATGGATTGATGTTAGTATTTGGCAGTAGCTCTTTTGAGAATTTTTAGCCAAGTGTTCACATTAGCCAACTACAAAGTTTAGAGGACACCCAACCAACAGAAAACTATACTCACTTCTGACACGCACTGCAAATTTGGAGGACCCCCCCAAACCATCTTCAGGGTTAGTAATTCACTAGACGGACTCACAGCAATTCACTGAAAGCTGCTACGCTCTGTTACTGTTTGTTACTGGGGAAGGATGCAGATTCAATTGACCCAAGGGAAGAAGTGCGTGGAGCAGAGCCCAGGGAAATGCCAAACAATTCTGTTGTTCTCTCCACATGGAGTCGGGATGTCTTATTATCCCCGGCATCAATGTGCGACAATGCGGATGGAGTACTGCCAATAGTACTCCAAGGAAAGCTCACCCAAACCTTGGGTGTCAAAAGTTTTTATTGGGGATCTATCACATAGGCATGAATAATTGATTGATTGCCCACATGATTGATCTCAACCTCCAGATCAACTGATTGATATTGTGTGGCCCAGTGCTCACATCTGTGTATGTACATCACACCCTTGGACTTTCTGGCATGGTCAGCCCCCACCCTAAATCATATTTTTAGATTGTCCGGTGTGACACAAATTTCCCAGGCATACCATAACATTACAGTGGCCTAGAGATCTGTAATTTCATTACAGACCACCATTAACAGATGAACAGTTGCAGTCAGTTTTGATGAAAAGGAACGCTAACTTTAAACATAAATGAAATGAAATGTGATCTCAAAAAATTTTTTTTATTACTAGACCAATATCACAAAAGAATACGCTCAATTATTAATATCAAATTTTGAATTTTATCAATAAAAATTGTGAAGGCTTGATTTTCATTATATAAGTACCTACATAATAGCCCTGATTATGCCTTTTGTCCTGCAAAAAACTGAAATACTTACTATTTGAGTTTTTTATAGAAAAAAATTCATCAGCCTTGGATGTGTAGTCCAATTTGTAATGCTGCTGTGATGCTTTGTTTTATGACTCAACTGCTGTGATGACAAAATGAGACTAGAGGCCCTAATTAATTATTTAATCAAACACCAATCTAGGTGTTGTTTTGGCAGTTATTTTGTAGATATAATTAACATCTATAATCAGTTGAATTTAAGGGAAGGAGATTATATTCAATAATCTGAGTAGGCCTGATCCAATCAGTTGGAAGCCTTAACTGGCTTCCCTTGAAAAAGAAGAAATTCCACCCATGGACAGAAGCGTCAGCTTCTGCCCGAGAATTTCCAGAATTCTTCCTGTTGTCCTGCTCTCTCGATTTTGGACTTGCCTAGCCAACCCCATGTTGTATATATATTTCTGTTTTTCTGGTGGGATCCTGACTGATTCAACTGCTCACTATAAATGATACTACCCAATTTGTGCTGCTAAAAAACTAAAAAGGAAATAACTTTAGAAAAGTCAAATTAATATTTTTCTATAGCTGCCCGTCAGCTGTGATATTGCCTAATCTATCTTACTGACTCTCTAGTATAAGGCAGAAAAGGGGTGGTGAGAGTTATGAATGAAGAAAGAAAATTCAGGAAGGCTTTAATTCACTCTGATCACTGTGGATCAAGGAGACACTTTTTGTTTCTTGATAGAAGCTGCTCCCAGAGCAAAAATGAGTTTTCTTTCCAAGACCTGTCTCCATTAGCCTAACTGTAGGACCCTTTTCTGGGGTCACTGTTACTGGCTGTCAGAACACCCTTGGCGTCCTGGCATTGCCGGTAAATCCTGCTCATGTGTATTTTCAGAGAAGAGGTTCTTGACCTTTCATCAGTTGTTCACATGGGTCTGTAGCAGCAAAATGATAAAAACCACAAATGACTTCCCCTCCAGTGGATATTTAACTGTTATGTTCACCCACTGCCTACATTCTTCCTCTGATCTTCGCTGTAACTCTTATGTGTTCCCTGCTGCATGCATTGTCTTCTCTAATCTTCCCAATAATCTCATGAAGTAGGTACTAGTATCCCATTTGACAGATGAGAAAACTGAAGCTTAGAAAAATGAGGGCACTTGCCCTAGTTACACAGCGACAAGACACATGTGGATTGGAACCCACATCTGAGGCCAATGCTCCTGCAGGGGGTGGGAGGGAGTTCTGTTCAATCACTAGGCCCGGTTATCTGGGCACTTGCGGCGGTAGCTTGGGTGGCCCCAAGAACCTTCTTGACCTCTGCCCCCTTGCCTGGGGAGGTGACAAACTTGGGGTGGCCCCAGTTTTGGAGGGGCCTCCTGGCCTTCTAGTCACTAGCCTCCTACTGTGCCCTAGCTCATCAGGAGGGAGGAGGAGGAGCTGGGCGCCCCAGGGAGGAGGGGAGGGCGGGCCCTGAGAGAGAGTTTGAAAAGAGGAAGGAAGTGGGGCCCGGCAGTGCGCCTTGCCACCCCCTGGCTGCTTCTCCGCAGGACGACTCCAGGGGCCCACAGGCCCCCCGGCCCAGCATGGCTCCCTGGCGCAAAACTGACAAGGAGCGGCATGGCGTGGGTAGGTGTGGGCGTCGGATCCGCAGCTGGGAAAAGGGCAGGTGGCCAGAGAAGCGCGCGCAGAAAGATGCTGCGGGAGCCGGCAGCTGGCAGCTTGGGTGCTGGCAGGGCGCGCTGATTCAAGCCCGAGGGCGCTCAGTGGCTCCCTCAGCCTGCTGCGCGCCAGCTGGGCGGGGAAGAGGAGGCAGTGGAAGAGAAAGGTGGGCACCCCGCCCAGCAGTCTGCGCCCAGCCCGCACCCTCTCACTCCCCGCTGCAGGCCGTCCTCTCTCGCAAATGCTTGTGCATTTCCCAGATGGGGCCCAGCGCAGCGCTTGACAACTGGGCTCTCTGCGCCAGGCTCCGCCGTCCAAGGAGTAGACTCCGACTCCCCGTCTGGAGACTTGGCCTTACAGAGGGAGAAATGCTCTCTTTCCTGGCCTGCCCTTGCCCGCCCAGCGTGCTTCCCTCCACCTCTGTCCAAAGCTACACCCATCTGCCTGCTTCCCTTGCCTGTTCCTTTTGGGTCAGGTGACCTCTGATTTGGCTCAGTGTTGGTCCAGAGAGCTGCGTAGGTTTGGGGCCTGGGGCTGGAGGGCGGGGATCCTTCCCTCAGCCCTGGAGAGCCTCTGAGAAGAAAAGCTCCCACCAGGTTAACCAGGGATATCTAAGAAGCCAGCCCTATCAGCTTCAGCCATCTAAAGTCCCAGAGGCCTCTGCCTCAGCTCATAGGAGGAAGTGGTGGCTGGGGGAAGGGAGGCTTCAGGTACTGGGACTCTTTCTACTAAGTGGCATCTGTGGCGCAATCCCCATAGACTCAATGTGGGTTTTCAAACTTAGGTGTGAATATAAAAACTTCCGTGTGACTTGCTACCCAGGCGGATACCAGACACCGCCTCCAGAGACGAAGGGTTGAGCAGGTCAGACGCTGGAGGACCCAGGTGTGGAGAGTGATTAGATGCAGGGCATCCCAAGTCCACTATTGGAGAAACACTGCCTTGGAGAACTCAACATTTATCCATTCACTTACTGCATTCTAGGTGCTGTTTTAAGACACAAAGACACATAGTCCCCATCCTGAAAACAAATAACAATCCAGACCCTCAAGGGGGCTTACTTCCCCCTTCTGTAAAATGGACAGTTTGAACTAGACTCCATGAAGACCATTTTTAACTTCAAAGTTTCTTTAGCTCTGGCCCTTCCAGCTGAGGGTATCAGGCTGAAACTCTTCTCAGGGGAAGATGGGCACTATTAAATGTCACAGGCCATTGTAGGTGGAGGGCCCAGTGTGGCCTAGGACATGAAAGTGGGACATGAAGGGTGTATATCCAGGAAAGAAAAGTGGTTGCTCCTTCTGCCTTGTTGGGAGGGTGCATTGAAGGGAATGATTATGCCCAAACCAAGTCAGAGTTACATTTCAGAAGCCTACGAATGCCAACCTAAGAGGCTGAGACTTTTTCCACTTAGGCAGTGAGGCGCTTTGCAGGGCTTGTGCGCAGGGGAGGGACATGAACAGATTTATACCAAACCAGTGGGGACGGAGGCTGGATGGACAAAAGAGCAAAGGTGCCTGGGTGGCAGGCAAGGGGCAGTTTTGGTGGTCCAGGGTTCCCAGGGCAATTAATGGGGGAGACTGAGTGTGGTGGGGGAGTCCCACCCTCTGTCCCAAGGACTGCAGCACGTTCCTACCCTGTGGACCCTTTGCCGTGGGGTACAGATCATGGGCTCTGGTGCCAGACTGTTCTTGGGCTCCAGTTTCCAACACTCCCCAGCCCTGTGACCTCAACAAGTTACTTACTCTTTCCAGGCCTCAGTTTCCATATCGGTATAATGGGGATAAGAACTGCATCTGCTTCCCAGGGTTGTGGGGGCATGAAATGAGTTAATTCACATAAAGTTCCAAGAATGACAATTGTATAAAGTAGTCCTCACTAAATGATATGAGTTGTTTTGGACTTTGTCCTCTGTATGGAGGCCCATTTGAGGACATGACATTACAGAATGGAATGGGGCAACAGGGTGGAGTAGGTTCTCACCCTCTGTAACAGAGGGAATCCCACTTAACATACTTGAGGGTCTGGGAACTCTGTTAGGCCCCCAGCCCTGGAGGCTTCTTGAGCTGATGGTATAGACACTTTTCATGACTACATATGAAAATTCTATTTTATGGAGGGCCTGAAGGTCGAGGGCCCTCTAGGGAGCCAGAGAGCACTTGCTAGTTGCCTGGTCATCAAAGAGATCTCTTTTCTCCGCCAATAAACGTCAGAACGAAGGAAAGCGAGCTTCAGCCCCCTTCTGCAGGCTCTGGGTGGACGGAAGGAAAAGGCGAGGCTTCGGTTATGATGAGAGGGGAGCTGAGAGTCATCCAACAGAGAGAACAGCGCCCTGAGAGAAAGGAGTTCGGGTCTGAGTTCTGACACCATCACTGTTTGCAGACAGATTTGTGTTCTAATTTTCTCATTGTAAGTCTGGGTATTAATACTTTTCTATTTCGAAGTGTTCTTTTATGAAGAGCCTTTGAGAGAGTGAAGATGGAGGCTTAGAGGAGGATGAAGAGGTAGAGCCATGGAAAGGATTAGGGGGTTCTTGGAATGTCTTTGGATTCCCAGCCAGGCCTGACATAAGGAGAGCTGGAGCTTTGCATTCCCATTCGCTTTCCTCTTCAGCATGGGTGGAATTTAGCCATTGCTTCCTCTGACCTAAGTGGTGCGTGCTGCCTGTGTCTGTTTGTCCAGGAGGCTGGCTTTGCAGGAGGCCACTTCATCGCCAGAACCACTTGGCTTCTCACTCACCTTGCTGTCTGGTGGGCAGCAGGGTGGCCTCATGTAGATCCCTGGCAGGTTATTTTTCCTTTCTTGCTGGAGCCTTAACCTGTGGTCCATTAGAGTTCCAGAGAGGACCGTCGGGTAGAGCTATGGTAGGAGTTTCCACAGACAAGACACTGTGGCTCTGAGTAAGAAAAGGTACAGCCTCTGCCCTTGAAGAGGTATGTGTCCACAATTCGAAGCTTGGGCTATGATGTCAGAAATGAGTTAAACTCTAGCCCTGTTTTCTTATCTATAAAATAGAGGTGATAATGATAATATGGGTCTCATGAGATTGTTGTGAAAACTGAATGCGTGAAAAGCACTTAGCAATTTGGCCGTCTTTATGAAAGTGAGCAGCTGAGGTCAAGGGGGTTACCGAATAGTTGCGGACCCCAGGGAGACACAGGGTAGTGCGCCCTAATACCAGGCTCAGGAGAGTCATGCCTTACAAAAGGGCAGTGCCTGGTGGTTTACAAGACCCATCTTGGGCTGTATCTTGTCTGGGGGCTTCAGAACATCTTTGTGGAAGAGTGTATTATTATTTTCATTTCACAGATGAAGAAGCCAAGGCCCAGTGTTCACCTAACTTGAAAGGACTTGGGCTGGGTCTTAAATTCAGCTGACTTCAGACCTCGGGCTCCTTGCACCACACTGGGAGGGAGCCTGGGAAGAAGAACATTATAGACAAAGGCAGGAGGTTGAAATGTATTTGGTATTTGTGTTAAACAATAAACAGTTCACTTCTGTTCTGGAGGAGGTTTGTAGTAAAAAAGAACATTGGGGCTGTAGATTACGGCCAGATTGTGAAGGCATTCGAGTGCTAAGCTTATAAATTTAGACTTCATTCTGTGAGCAGTGAAATTTTTGAGCAGGTTGTCACTTGTAAGAAGTTAATATAATTAATTGGGAGAGGGACAGGGATAAAGTAGAAGCACAGAAGTGGGTGACAATTCACCTTTCTACTGCCTGCCTGCTTAGTAGATCTTGGGAGAGTCCACTTATATATGTAATATTTCCTTTTGGCTTTTACTGTCTTAATCACCTCTGCCAGAGACTCTTGTCAGTGATGAGAGTTTTCTCTTTGGAGGAGAGAAAGGAGGGCAGGAAAGGAGGAGATAGAAAGAATAAGTAACAATATCAGTTAGGATTAAGTGTGACTATGGGTGAAAGAAAACCTCTAACGTAGTAGCTTTAACCAAGTTAGAAGTTTATTTCTCCCTCATAGAAAGCCTAGAAATAAATGGTCCATGAAGAGGTGGTAGAGAGGCTCATCCTGTCTCCTGCACTGCTTCCTTGGCATGAGGCTTCTGCCTCCTGAAGCAGGCTGCCTGCTTAAGTTTCAGCTACCAAGTTCACCTTCTAGACAGCTGGGACAGTGAAGAGAATGGGAAGGCCATGACCTACTTGACACCTTCTCTTATATCCTATTGGCCCAAACCTATCATATGACTAAACCTAGCTGCAAGGGAAGCTAGAAAATGTAGTTTGTAATAGAGGCTAAAAATTAGGAGCATCATTCCTAACGAAGGAAGTCAAGAAAGATATTGGGGGTGATATATTAGTTTGCTAAGACTGCCATAGCAAAAATACCACTGACTGGGTGGCTTAAACAACAAAATGTTTTTTTCTCACAGTTCTGGAGGCTGAAAATTTAAGACCAAGGTTCTGAAGCCTCCTTGGCTCCTTGGCTTGACACCTACGTTCTCATTACTTTAGTTTCACATGATCATCCCTCTGTGCATGCTCTCCCCTGGTGTCTCTTCCTCTGCATATTGGATAGAGCCCCACCCTCATGGATTCATTTTAACTTAATCATATCATAAAGACCTGATCTCCAAATACGATTACATTCTGAGGTACTGGGTGTTGGGACTTCAACATATGAATTTATGGCAGTAGTGGGGACAAGAACTGAGTCTATGCCAGATGACCTGTGGTCTGTGGCATGATGTTTGGGGATGGTAAAAGAAGGCTTCAAGGCAGGGATAGTGAGTGAGGGTAGATAAAATATTTGTTTGCTCTGAAGCTGGGCCTGCCAGGTGGATTCGTATGGGGGCTTCAGTTCTGCTCAGAAGCCTCTTCTCTACACAAGTTGTCTCTAGTTATGGTTGTGTGGCTATGTGTGGTGTTGGGGACTATTGGTGGGTTTCTTTGGAGGACTGTGAGGGAGAATCTGATCCAGACCTCTGCTCTAGCTTCTAGTGCATTGCTGTAAATCTTCGATGTTCCTTGGCTTGTAGAATATCACCCTGATCTCTGCCTCCATCTTCACGCGGAGTCCTCTCTGTGATCGTGTCTCTCTCCAAAATTTTCCTTTTAGTAAGGACACTGGTCACATTGGGTTGGGGCTCACCCTAATGATCTCTTTTAACTTTAGTACTTCTATTAAGACCTAAATGCCCATCAGTAAATGAGTGGATCAAAAAACTGTGGTACATTTACACAATGGAATACTAGGCAGCAGAAAGAAAGAACTCCTACCCTTTGCAACAGCATAGATGAAACTAGAGAGTATTATGCTAACTGAAATAGCATAATTTCAGGAGATGAAAGACAAGTACCATGTGATCTCATCTATAAGAGGAACTTAATCAACAAAACAAACAATTGAGCAAAATAGAACCAGAGAGATGGAAATAAAGAACAAACTGACAGTGACCATAGGGGAAGGGGGAGAAGTATAACAGGGGAAAGAAGAGGAAGGACCAAGTCAAGGAACATGTATAGAGGACCCATGGGCAAAGTCAATGGAGGGGGGAGGATTGAATGTGGGAGGGAAGGAGTGGGTAGGGCAGTGGAGAGCATAGGGGAAAACTGGGGACAAATGTAACTAAACAACAATTAAAAAACAAAACAAAACCAAGCAAAACACAACATGGCTTCTAAGAAGCCATGGTGGTTGCCAAAACACCTGATTGGTCACATTCTGAGTTACTGGGGGTTAGGACTCTAACACATCCTTTGTTTGGGGGAAGGGGCACAATTCAAACAATAACAGCCTCTGCAAAAGTAGAGAAGGGGTCTTTTTCACATTTTGATTGGGGTGTCTGGATGAATCTGAACCATCCCCTAGTCCAGGAATGCAGGTGATGTGGTTGCAGCCCAGGACCCTGGACAGAGCCAGTCCATGCCGAGGTGGACAGACATGGGGTGGGCAATGGGTGCTTGAATCCCTTGTAGCACAGGTTCTTATTACAAGGAACAAAATGCACTCAAACCAGCTTGATAAAAAGGTGTGTGGAGTATATGTGTACATAGCGGGGGAATTGATATACTTTAAAGGTCAGCGAAAATCAAACAGAAATCCAGGAAACCAGGGTGGCAGGCTTCCGGAAGGGCCCGCAATGAGGAGTCCTGGAAGCCTCTGCCTTTCTTTCCACGGCTTTCCATGTCCTCTAAACATACCAGCTTCCTTCTCCTGTCTCTCCTTGCCAACTCCTATTTCCTGCACTCCTTTCTAATTTTGATATTCTGATCACACCATGATGGTGGCCCCAGCATGCCACCTGCCCCGACTCTGCATGACTTTGCAGTTCAAGCATCTACTGAATCTTCTCTCTGTGCTGATTTGTCAAAGTCCTGAGAGAGCGTATCTGTCTGACTCACCTTTTCAAGGAAAGACCGCCCAAGTTGGAGATCATTGCCTGCTTAAGAATAGGCCCCAGTCTGACCAGGGTGGTCCAATACCCTGTGCCTATGGGGTGGGGTCATGAAGGTTGCTACTCATTGAGCAGGAGCCGTGGGTGCGGACACGTTGTTTGAGTAGGAGGCATGAGTAGAACAGGCCACCCAAACACATCACAGCAAGACTCTACTACAGAGAGGCCAGTCGTTGTCAAAGGCAGCTTTAAGGAGGAGGGATAGAAAGTATCACTGACTCACTAACTTGTTCACCATTCACTCATTTTTTCTTCATTTATTTCTTAAATATTTGCTCGGTGTTTCCTATGTGCGAGGCACTATGCTAGACCCTGAGATGACTAGAATTAGGCCAATATGGTTCCTACCCTTTGGAACTTATCGTCTGTGGAGAAGACAAAAATAATTTCTTGGACAATTCAATAATCATATAATTACCAACCGTGATATGTGCTTTTGTAATAGAGGAGCATAGTTCCATGAATGAAAATATTGGAGGGAGGGGTCTTAGACAGATGGCCTGAGAAGGCCTCTCAGGAGCCATGGGGAAAAGAGTTCCAAAGGAAAAGCTTGGATGGATCTTAGGACATGTGTCTTTGCTATGGTGGCCAACTGTATCCTTGGACTGGTCCCCAGAAATTAGTCTTGTGCAACAAAAACACATGGGTTGGAAGTCTAATTCCTCCTTTCCACCAATTCTCAGGTGCCTGGGCCTCCTACCTTCCAATGTTTCAGCAGCTCGGGATTGTTTGAGGAGTTCCCATCGGGCTGGCTACTTGAGTCCTCGTAGGACACTGTCCTAATCCTTAGGCTCATGGGGGCCTCATCTTGCACCCAACCATAATGTTTCCGTTTCAGTGCACCTCAACAGACTGTGTTTGCTAAACTCTGCTTCCCCCTGAGATCAGCATCCTTATGGTGCTGCTGTATTTTGAGACAGGCAGCACAGCCACCATAATATTCTTCTGATTTCTGGACCTTTGGACTCCCTTCTGGTTTTTCTCTTTAAAAAAAAAAAAAAAGCTTACAGGCCTTTAATTTAATAGTTAATTACACATGGGTACCACAGCCTGTGTTTACAGCAAATGTTCTTCAAGTGGGGAGTGATAATGCTTATCGCCACCCAGCTCCAGAGGGATATGAGTAGAGACACCACAAATGTTCCTTTTAATAGGTACTTTCTCCTCTTCCCAATTCCTTTAATTGGTATGTGTCGAAAAGCAGTCAGGCTGAGTTTTGAGCTTCTTAAGTCATACTCAGTTTTTTGTTCTCCTTGGAGAAAGTCACCCCTTGCCCTTTTGACCCCACTAGGACACTGTCAGCGTCTGCATTGTTTAAAGCCTCAGTCACAGAAGCTGGGGATGCAGGGGGGTATGACTAACAATGTGGGCACTTCCCCAGACCCTTCTCTAGGCATTGCTCCAGGGCACTAAGAATTCTGCTGATGACATGTGATCGCTTGGGTCAGAGCTTAAACTAGATGGAACTTGTGACTTGCATATGTACCCCAGGATGTCACACGGGGTGTGACCAGAGGGGATGCTGGGCAGGCATTTGTTGGGCTGGATTCAGTGCGGGCAATGCCAGGCCTAAGATGTTGTGACTGGCATGTTGGGCTATGGAAGAGTTGCATACCTGGTCCAGCTGAACCCTGGAGGGTTGCCTAGAAACTGGGATTTTGCTGCTCACCTCTCTGGTAGAGGCAGCAAGGGAGTTGTTTCAGGAAAGAACGTTCAGGTAGAATAAAAAGTCAATGCCAAGGTCTTCAGGATGGAGGCCCTCTGATGTGTGGGAGGCCTGTGTGGCTGGAGGACAGCGAGCAAGGGGTACAATAGTAGGAAATGAGTTCTCCAAGGGGAGGTTGGACCGAGGAGTACCTGGGTCACGTCTTAATGACTTTGGTTTTTATTCTGAATGGAACGGGTGGAACATTTTAGGGGTCTGTGGAATTGTAGAATGTTCTGTTTTGTTTTAAAAGAAGTCTAGCAGTTTTATGGTGCATAAGTAGAGGGGAATTAAATGTGGAAGCAGGGAGCCCTAACTGGTGTGGCTCAGTTGGCTGAGTGTCGTCCCGCAAAATGAAGTCTCCGGTTCAATTCTCAGCCAGGGCACATGCCCGGGTTGCGGGTTTGGTCCTGGTCAGGGCACATGAGAAAATTAGCCCATATTTCTCTCTCACATTGAAGTTTTCCCTCTCTCTAAAAATAAATAAATAAAACATTAAAAAAAAAATAAAGGTGGGAACAGGGAGGCCAGTAAGGTAGCTGCCACAGTAACCAGGCCAGAGATAGGGGTGGGCCACTGGGCGGCGGCCGTGGGGGAGGAGAGAGGTGCTCAGATTCTGGATGTGTGTGCTGTTGGGGGGGGGGGGATGTGATTTTCCCCCTGGACTGGATGTAGGTGTGAAAGGAAGAGAGGGGTCAGGGGTGGAGCTAGCAGCTGCCAAGAATAAGAAAACTATTTTTATAGTCTATTCAGGCCAATGAAGTTCAATAAGCCTGGGTAAAGTGATGGTCCTGAGCTGGGTATTGGGGCCCTGAGTTGAAAAAGGCACAGGCTCTGCCCTCGGGAAGCTTATAATCCAGTAGGAATTTCCTTCTTTTTGCCTGAGACAGCAAAGAACACCACCATTATTTGTACTAATGTCCCCATTTCACAGGCCGGGGGTGGGTGCACCTCTTGCTTTGTGTTCCTGTGGCTCCTGTCATCACCCCCTTCATATTTCACTACAGCCCCCAGTGGAATTATCTGGCTTCTCCATGGAATGGAAACTCCATGGCAGCAATACCGTGTTTTGTGCTCTTCTCCGGCACAGAGTGCCTTGCACAAAGCAGGTGCTCATTTGGTAGCTGTTGACCGGGTGATGGACGGATGGGTGGGTGGATGGTTAAATGGATGGACTGATGTGTAGATGGATGGATGGTGGGCACATGGGTGGGTGGATAGACAAGTGAGTAGGTGGATGAGTGGGTGGGGGCGGAGGATGGAGAGGGGTTGGGGATGGAGGGGGCAGGGATCGGAGGTTTTTCACTTTCTGGTGCCTCATAAGGTTCAGATGGATGGAGGTACCCCAGCTCGCCTTCCTGTCCTCACCTCTACCTCATGCCCTGTCAGGAGGCTAGGTCCCCTGAGAGCAGCACATGTATGGGGCATTCTTGAGCTCTTCTCCAAACACCTGGACCCCTGTAGTTGGCCGCTGTATCAAGCCCCAGAGTCCTCACCCCAGACTCCATTCAGATGGTTCTGCTGTCCCCTCACTGGGTCTGTGCACATGTCAAGCTAATTTCCTCTCCCCCCCGCCTCCCCTCCCTGCTTTTCTTCCCCACCCACCTCCTCAGGCTCTCGCTCTAGTTCTTCCCCTTGTGCTCCCTCTCCCCACCCTCTCCCTCCAGCCTCACTTCCTTCATGGGGCCTCTCTTGATCTCTTTCCTCCGAGAGCCCACAGCTACCGTGACCTGCACTGTAGCCTTTGTCTTGAAGACAGCTTCTTGTTTCTTGTGTGCTTATTTTGTCTCTTCAACTAGACCGCACAAAAACTCCAGGAGAGCAGGGGCCATCCCCTCACCCCACTCCTCTAACGTGCAGGATCTGGCTGAGTGCCAGGCCCTCCCTTGACTGCGGGCTGAGGGTAGATTTCATCTCAAAGTCTCCTTCCAGCTCTAGTGTGTGAGTGTGTGAATGCAGGAGAGTGTGTGTGCACACATTTGTGCGTGTGTGCATGTGTGTGTGCCTATGGGAGGATGGAAAGGAGATCGTGAATCCCAGCAGGATGTTTTAGAGCAGAACTTACCAACCATCACTCTGTTGACGCACGGGGGCCAGGTAATTCTTTGTTCCAGGATGTCCCGTAAGCTACAGGGTGTTAAGCAGCACCCCTGACCTCTACAGCTGAGTTCCAGGAGCTCTTCCACTCCCCTATCGGCCAGCTCCTGACAACCAAAATGCCTCTAGACATTGACAGATGTTCCCTTGGGGGCAAAATTGTCCCTAGTTGAGAACTGCTGTTTTAGGGAACTCCTAGGAATCCCGGCTTTCCTCTTGTTGGCTGGGAATGTCACATTGGCCCACTAAAAACTGAGCACAGTGATATGCAACCCATAATGTTATCGCGTGGGTCCAATTAGGGTCCAATAAGCGCCTGGCTGAGAGCAGGTGCTGAATACGCACCCATTAGTGAGCAGCAGGGTGGTGCATCAGGTTGAGGGAGTGTGCTTTGGACTAGCCTGTCTGGGGTAAAACCCTGGCTCAGCTCCTCCCTAGCGGTGTTACCCCTGGGCTGCTCAATGGATCTTCCACTACCTCAGTTCCCTCATCTGTAAAATGGAGCACCTCACAGTTGTACTCACCACAAGAATTATTTAGAGGATTAAGTAGGTGACAGTGGGTTAAGCCATTAGAATAGTGTCTGGTCCTTAGAGAGTGCCCAACAGAGGTTGTAATTTCTCTGTCCTCTCCTGGTTGGTGGAGGAACCCCACCTCCTCCTTGGTTTCCTGTGGCTGTGATTCTCCTGCCTCATTCACTGCTGACTTGCACTACTTTTGAGCTCTGGCCTGGCTGCCTGAAGCTTCTGCTGAGTCATCTCGTTCACCCTCCCCAGTGCAAAGCCAGGATGTTGCCACGATGCTGAGGCTGTGGCCACCCTGCCCAGAGACTTCAGGCAGACTGCTTGTACATTTCAACGAACATGTTTCATGTGAATCCAAAGTGGACCTGCCAGCTAGTTCTATTTCCCCCTGGAGTGGAGACCCTCCAAAGCCCAACTCAGGGGCTAGAAGAGTGAGCTTCAGGCGATTACATTCTTTTCCTCCATTATTGTCTCGTTCCTCCTATACTTGCCCAAACTCTTGGTGTTTGCTGAAGTTTTGTTTTCAAACAGATCAGCAAGTGGCAGGGTCCCAGATGAGGTACGAATCCATCCTGCAGGGTCGCAGGGCACTTGTTGGCTGCAATCACAACTGGCAGCCAAGCGGGGTCAGCATCTCTTGAAGTAAACTCAGGAAATGCAAGAAAGAGCCAGAAGAAGGAACACACCTGCTCTTCATGTTTGTATCCCTTCAGTTCAACAAGTATTACTTGCTAAAGCTCAGTAAATCCTGATTGAACTTCTACTGTGGACTAGGTGCTATTCTCAGCACTGGAAACTCAGTGCTCAACCCGGCAGACTCCATCTCCACCCTCACCGAGGCTGGAGAAGACAGGAAATGAGCGAGCACAGCATATATGTATATATATGTATATATACAAACGCAGCGTCCGGCAGAAGTAAGGCCTGCTTGAGTGTGGTTGGTTGGGTAATAATATGGGTGTAATAATTTATAGTTTTAAATTGAACATTTCACCTAAAATGTCATTTGGTGCACTTGAGTGTGATATTGTTATGTTACAGAATTACATGCTTATGATTTTGTAGTAAAAGATTTTGTAATAAAAAAGGGGTGGTATTTGTGCCAGACCCTGCATCTATACACACATACACATAATACATTGTGACCTCAGCAAGGGGCCGGTCAGGGCAGCGAGGACTTTGGACACTGATTTGGGATTGAACCCACCTTTACCACTTAATCTCTTACATGTTACATGGTGGGCAATACCTTGGAGGGTTACTGTGAAGATTAAATGATCTCATATGAGAAAAATGCTAGGGATTTTGTCTGCTCTATCCCTCACCAGAACCCCCGGAACCAGAGCAGTACCTAGCACACAGTAGGTGCTCAAGTGAATGTCTATTGAAAAATCATGTGCTTGGTATACAGTATGTGCTCAATAAATCTGTTCACCATTTTGGGGGGAGAAGTATGTACAGAGGTTAGAATCCAGACTTTTGAATCACTCTGGCTCTCTGACTGTCTTTCTACCTATCTGGTAGATAAATTGTTTAACTTCCCTGTACCTCAGTTTCCTCATCTATACATCCAAAGAAAACATTGTACTTATCTCCTAACATTGCACAAAGCACAGAGACCCCACCCTAGTTGTTTCTATAAGCCATGTAATATAACAATGGTGCTTACTTTTTTCTTCTCTCTATTTGGGCTTCTGGTGAGCAGGATACTTCCATATGTTAAGTAGAATTGGAGGCAGATAAGTGGATCTGATTCCCAGGATTTCTGGAAGTCCCACCTGTCTCAGAATAGCTACTCCCACTGGCTTGTCAACCCAGGATTTCCAACACGAGAGTCCTCATTGGGTTCTATGACCCCAGATGGCCCTGGTACTTGAAATACCATTTTGATGGTTGGCCATAAGCATCCCATATTTTGGCTTGGGTGGGCTTGTCAGTAACTAGCTGCTGTCTTGGCTCCTGAGTAGTGTAGCATTTTGATATAGATCAGATCCTCCCTGGGGAAATGTCAGTACTCTCCAGGGCTAGAGACCTTGCATGAAAGGGGAAGCTGGGATGGGTGTTTGTAGGTGCCCTTTTCCCCAGTTGTCTGTCTTTGTGGGTGGCCACAGCTGGGGCGGGGCAGGTTATGCTTTGAGCAGTTTTCAGTTATTCTCCATCCTGTATCTCCCTCATGTTTTCCTTCCCTTTTCATCCCTCACTCAAAAGTTGAGAGTGGTGAGGACTGCCAGGAACGGGGAAGATGACCTATTCTTACACCGATCAGAGAAAACCCAAGTGAGGATCACAGATAAGCAATCAAACTTCAGCAAAGAATGGCATTCTGGTTCGAAGTTTCCTGTTAGTCATTTAAGAAACTTAACAGAATTGGGTATTGGTATGCAAAGCCACTTCCTTTGTCAGTCATGTCTACTTTTCCCCAAGTGAAGCATTGAGAAAAGAGGCCCTTACACAACCAGAAATACATTTATAAATTAAATGGCAACATCTGTTACTTTTATTTTTATAAGATATGAGTCCTTGGAATGAATACAGACCTTCATGTTGAATTCCACATTTCAAGACCTGTTCAAGACATCTGAAGCTGATTGATGGGAACCTTTTCACCTAACAGAGCTGAGCAGAGAGTGAGGAAGATTCCAAGGGAAAGCCAGGGATGGGACAGGGAACAAAACAGCCATGCCCCGACCTCCAGATACCTGACGGACAGATCCAGTTTTCTGGTGCTCCTGAAGCAAACACATATTATGGATGGTTTTCTTCTGTTGGGAACCTCAGTTTCCTCGGTGGTCCCGCCCAGCTTTGTGGCAGGCAGACCCTCAGTCCTCATCCAGACCTCTGGGGCTAGAGGGAGCAGGGAGTGGGCGAGTCTGTAGAGTTAGGGCACCAGCAACCTGGAGCATGTCCAATCACCAGCAGCCTTGGTGATAGGGTTTGAAATCAGGCCAACTATGGAGGCAATGAAGTAACAGGCCATGTGTTTGCAGGAGAAGTGAAGCCTGAGTCCCTCAAGGACCCTGTCAAGGTTCTCTTTTGGACAAAGGATTAATTTCATTCAGTGTTGACCCACAAAGCCATTGGTTGCAAACTGCAGGGAGGCAGTTTTAAAGGTGACATGAAGAAGAGCTCTGGAAGAGACCTGAATGGATTACCAATACTTTAGGAGGTTTAATAATGCTAATAAAAAGAAAAGTGACTGTTGTTTATGGAGCACTAACTATGGCCAGACACAGAGTCGGGTTCTTTCTGTGTTAATTTCAGCTGTTTCTGAGGAATCCTGTCAGGCAGGGACTACCGTCCCCTCCATTCTACAGTCAGGGAAACAGAGGCTCTGGGAGGTGAAGATGCTTCCCAGGCAGGCTGCCCCTGGCCTCTACAGTGCCTCTGTGTGGATTACCAAGAGACACCCTCCGCTGGTGAACAAAGTATCTGGGTAGGGCCCAGGCCTTGGCAAGCAGATTGCTGGTTGGGTGCCAGACTCCACTGCTCTCTTGGCTGGGTGGCCTTATGCAGGACAAAGCCTGTGCAATCCCACGCTGTGGCCATGGGCATGAGGTCAGGGCTGGTAAATAGCAGAACTGGGCTCAAGAACCACATCCGTCTGACTCCAGAGACACTGCCTCTTAACTACCGACCTTTCTTGTCTCAGGATTGAGACTTTTCATCCCTGTGAATGCCCACAAGACTAGTTGGTCCCTTGATGAAGGGCATGTTTGTATAGGTCTTTGAACTACGTAACCCGCAAGCTTCCTCCTTTTCCCTCAGAGAATGCAGGTCAGAGAATGTGGCCAGACTGAAGCAGGAGGCAGGATCTGGTGAACACCTCATCACCTGCCATCCAGGTACTATAGAGAAGCAATGGTGCAGAGAATGAATAAAGTGTGGGGCTGAGTTTGAGTCCTGGCTCTGTGATTTACCACCAGGCGGATGAAGGGGGATCTTGGGTAAGCCACTCAAACCCTCTGAACTTCAGTTTTCCCATCTGTAAAATGGGGATAGTACTTACCACATGCAATAGTTGTGATGACAACATGAAAGGGCAATTGAGAGTATGCTTCACTGTGACACAGTGAAGGACCCTTATTAATGTCTCTTGTTTATGTCCGAGGAGGGTTCTGATCACATCTCTTCTCCAAGGCCTCTTCACTGATGTGATCACTGTTTTCACTGAATCCATAAGTTTCAGTAGGTTGTGTTTTCATTTTCGTTTGTCTCGAAATGCACTCTAATTTTCCTCGTGAGTTCTTATTTGACCTATTGATTCTTTAAGAATATGTTGTTTAATTTTCAAATACTTATGAATTTTCTGGTTTTCTTTCTAGTGTTCATTTCTAGTTTTATTCCTTTGTGGTTGGAAAAAATGCTTTTATGATTTCATTCTGTTTTAAATTTCTTAAGCCTTGTTTTGTGGCCTAACATATGGTCTATTCTGAAGAATGTTCCTTGTGCACTTGAGAAGAGTGTGTATATTCGGCTATTATAAGTTGGAGTATACTGTATATGTATTTGGTCTCTTTATTTATTGTATTGATCTAGTCCTGTCTTTCCTCATTGATTTTTATGCCTAGTTATTGTATCTGTTACTGGTAATGGAGTACTGAAGTCTTCAGTTATTATTGTATAACTGTTTATTTCTCTCTTCAATTGTGTCAATGTTTGCTTCATATATTTTAGTTCTATTATTAGGTAGGTATGTGTATTTCTATAATTGCTATACCTCATTGGTGTATTAGCTCTTTTGCCAATGTATAATGTCCTTCTTTGTCTCTTGTAATCATTTTTTATTTAAAGTCTCTTTTGTTTAATATTAGTACATCCACTGCAGCTCTCTTTTCATTATTACTTTTTTTTTCATTCCTTCACTTTGACCCAGTTTTTGTCTCTGGATCTAAAGTAAATCCCTGGTATATAATATGTAGTTGGCTTATCATGATTTTTGTTTTGTTTTGTTCTTTAATTCTTTCTGTCAATCTCTGACTTCTGACAGGAGAGTTTAACCCATTTACATTTAAAGTAAATATTGATAAGGAAGGACTTACTTCTCCCATTTTGCTATTTTATACACAACACACACACACACACGTCTTGTACTTTTTCTCAATTCTTTATTTCTCCTTTTTTTGTGTTTAACTGATTTTTTTAGTTTACTCTTTTGATTCCCTTCTCATTTACTTTTCTCTATATTTTTAGTTATCTTCATAATGATTAACCTGGCATTTACAATTAACATCTTACATTTAAAACCATATAGTTTGAGATAATACCATTTTAGCTTCAATAGGATACAAAATATCTGCTTCTGTACAAACCTACCTCTCCCTTTTTGTATTTTTCTCACATCTTTATACAGTGTATTTACATTATCATAGATTTATAATTAATGTTTTATGTATTTGTTTTCTCAATTATCCATTAGAGTGAACTCCATGATTTTGTTTATCTCAATTTCTTCCTCATTTTTGAAGAATATAGAATTCTTGATGGACAGGGTTGTTTTTTCTTTCAGCATTATAAATGTTATTCCACTGCCTTCCAGTGTTTATGGTTTCTGAAGATAAATCATTAGATAAATTTATTGAGGATTCTTTGTACATGATGAATTGCTTCTTTCTTGCTGTTTTTAAGACTCTGTCTTTGTCTTTGTTTTTGAGAATTTAACTATTATGTCTCAATGTATATCTCTTTTAGTTTATCCTGCTTGCATTTCATTGAAATTCTTGGGTGTGCATATTCATTTATCCCATCAAATGGAAATTTCTAGCTATTTTTTCTCCAAACATTCTTTTGGTCCCTTTTTCTCTCCCTCCTCTCATTATGAAACTCCCATTACATGAATATTGGTGTGTTTGATAGTGTTTCACAGGTCACTTAGGCTCTGTTCATTTTTCTTTATTCTTTTTTCTTTCTGATCCTCAGTCTGGCTAATCTCAAGTGACATATTTCCAAGGTCATTGATTCTTTCTTTTGCCTGCTCATATTTACTGTTGAATCTCTCTAATGAATTTTGCACATTTGTTATTGCACTTTTTGACTGCAAAATTTCTATTTGATTCATTTTTATTATTTCTGTTTTTTTAATGATATTCTTTATTGTTTGAGACATTATCTGATTTCCTTTAGTTTTTCTTTTCCATAGTTTCCTTTAAATCAATTGTCCTAAATATGTAGGACGATGGATTTAAAGTCTGTTGTGTAAGCCTAATAATGTCTATCCTTCTTCAAGGACAGTTCTCATTAATTAATTTTTTTTGAACAGGACATACTTTTTTGTTTCTTTATATGCCCAATTTTGTGTTAAAAACTGGATATCTTACTATTATAATTGCTAACTTGGATGTCAGTTGCACCTTTCTTGCCAGAACTTGTTGTCACTGCTTGATAGAAGTTGTAGTAGTTTATTTCATGACTTTTCTGAAGTATTATTTGTTGTACGTGGTCACTGAAGTCTCTAAATTACTGGAGTTGAAGGAAAAAATCTAGTCGTTTTAGCTGGACTCTGCATGTGTTTTCTTGCATACCTTCAAGGCCTAGCCACACCATTTATAACTCTGTCTTAGCCTGCATTTCCTGACTGCATGGACCTTGAAGATCAACCAGAGTTGAGAGTTTAGAGCTTTTTTACATTATTTCTCATTTTGCATCCACCCCTGTTCATGGCCTCTAGATAGATCCCTGGTATTGGTATATCTAGGTATACTTCAAAGCTCTTGTTCTCTAAAGCATTTCACCTAAATCTTTCCTGCCAGGTTTATTGTTTGCCCCAACTTACATTCTTTGACCCATGTGAAAGCAGGTAGTTCTTTTGCCTTTAGATGTATTTAACCAGTGCCCTTTGCATAGCTGCTGTTCTGCCCTGATAGAGCCCCAAGTCAGGAAAACAAAGGCAGGCTCATGGCTTTAGTTCTTCAGAGAGCCCATAAGCAGGTCAAAACAGACAGCTACAATTTCTTGGGACAAGGGCCACTCTGCTCCCTACAACCCCAGGAACATGGGATGCCATCTTCAAGACTGCCACTGAGATGCAGAGTAGAGGATGGATAAGGACAAATTAAAATATTACAAAACTTTACCAGGTTGCAGTTGTCTTTTTCTTGATTAGCCATTTGCTTGGTTGCTATACACTTTTACCTGTTTTCCAGAGTTCTGATAAAATTGATTCTGACAGTTTTTGTGAGTTTTTTTTTTAATTGCTTCCTTGGAGAAATAGGCACTTGGGGCTGGCGAGATATTTTTAGGTTAAGAGGATGTTCTAAAATTAATCATGGTGATGGTTACACAACTCTGTGAATAAATAATTAAATTATATGCTTACAATGGGTAAATTTTATTTCAATAAAGCTATTACCAAATAAATAAAATCACTCCAGCTTTCCATTCTCTTGCAATAAAGCCCAAATTCATCATGAGCCCCAAATGCCCTATTCTCTGCTTTTCTAGCATTATCTGTGTCTTGCGTCAACCTCCCCCACAACCCCCACCATCATATTCCATCCACAGTAATTTTCTTTTTGCTCTCTGAATACAGCGAGTGCCTCCTTTCCTTGGGGCCTTTGCACATGATGTTCCCTCTTCCTGAAATGCCCTTCCCCTTGCTGTCTCCATAGCTGACTTGTTTAAATCTCACATGCATCATACCAGGGAGGCCTTTTCTCACTACCCCAGTGAAAGCCAATGCCCCCTGTTATTCTCTACCAGGCTCTGTTTTCCTCCACGACATGTACTGTACTTGTTACTTTATATTTATGGGTATGTTCTCCAAAAGAGTAAGATTAGTGCCTAACACGTGCCTGACACATCACGATTGCCTACTGAATATCTGCTGTACAAACGGACAATGACTGCCTTATAGGATGATGCTCTCCATCCTCCTGAGGGTCTTTCCTTAAATCAAACCATATACGTTGTTCTTGAAGAGCTCTCAAGCTGGTGGGTCCATTTTAGCCCTTGGAAAACAGGTTGCATCCCTAGTCTAGGTTCGCAGTGCGGCCTGGTCCTCACTTATCAAGTGGTGCTGAGCAGGGTCTGAGTACTGCGACGGTGTGGCATGATCTCCTGTTCCAAGGGATCAGCCAGATTCCTGGCAGCACAGCAGGAACTCTGTTCATAGGCCGCTGCTCCCCGGGACCTGACAGTGTAAAGGCATGCAAAGGCGGAGCACACCGTTGAGTGTTAGATATTCCTCTGAGCCCCTACCAACCTTTAGGAAATGGGGGTCAGCATGTCCTACGTAAGCCAAGGAGAGCCTCATGGAGGAGGCAGGACTCTGTTCTGAAGGATTTACTGTGGTGAAGGCTGAAAACAGGAATCTTTAGCTAAGGGAACGAAGGCTGGTTAGACCTGGGTGGAAGAAAGAGAGGGCTTCTGTGAACAATGGAGGCTGTGTGGCCTTTGAGTAGTGGAGAGATTGGCATTTTAGGCTGTTGCCCCAGGGTGGAGTAATTGGGGAGCAGCAAGAACCCTGTCATAGTGGCTGAGAGTACGGAGGTTAGATACTGATTTTCCTGTCATTTCCTAGCATGATGACTTCAGCCAAATTCTTAAACCTCTCAGAGCCTCCACTTCCTCGTCTGTAAAATGTGATCACAGTTTGTACCTCACAAGGTACAGAGAATGTGATGAGAAGCTGTGCTGAGCACGTGCCAGTCGTACAGCAAGAAATCAACCCATGGTAGATGATAGAAACACTCTCCTGGTCACTCAGACTGTGGTGCGGCACCTGTGTGAGGGAGCGGTCAGGTGTGGGCAATTGAGTGGAGGCCTTCAGGAACCAGGCTGGGCCTGAACTGACTCCTGTGGTAGGCAGTGGGTTGGTTTTGATAAGGCCGCGTGGGCTGCGTGGGCGTCAGATAAACTCAAGGCAGGGAGAGCAAGAAGGAGCAGAGATCCTCAGTATCTAGAAGTCTCACCAAGCTGCTTCTCTCTTCCGTTTCACAGCTATATACAACTTCCAGGGGAGTGGAGCCCCCCAGCTCTCCCTGCAGATTGGCGACACAGTACGAATACAGGAGACCTGTGGAGGTGAGTCACTGGCCCAGGAGATTCTTGGAGGCCAAGGCCTTGGCCGATGGTGCTGGGATGCCCTCAGTGCATACCCTGCACCTCCAGCCCTCTCCTGGAACCAGCAACTTTGTGTACTCTATTTAAATGTGTTTTGCTAATATTAGTAATTAGAATTTCCTGAAAGCAACACTTTATTATTTTAGGAATTTATGCTTAGTAGCTAAGGCCCAACGGGGTGGTTCGATGGGACAGTTTTGGCCCGTGACACCCTCTAGATACAATTCTTTTAGTATTGATACCACTATAAAGGAAAATCAGCATTATTAGGGTTTTTAGGGGCCCAGTAAATTAATACCCCTGATTTCAGGCATACTGCTCTGCTGGGCTCTGTACCTGGTCCAGGGAGCAGTGCTTACTCCCCCCATCAAGCTGGGAGCCCTGTCTTTGGCAAAGTGGCATTTCTTTCTTCCCACAGAGTTGCCATCCTCTTATGAAGCTAATGTCCATTGGGCTGTGTCCACCTGTGGTGGTGGTGGTGGTGGCAGGAGGTTCTTTTTAGAATCTGCACAAAGGCTAATGGCCTTGGACTCATGAGTCAGGACATGAGAAGCCAATACATACCACCTGCGTCACTGATATTCTTGATGATGGGAACATTGCTTGGGTGTAAGGGCCTAATGAACTCGCTCTCACGTGGGCCGCAATCAGGCAGGCTCTCCCAGCTGCACCAGTTCGAGGCTGCTCATAACCCTACTTCGTGGAGCGGATAGAGTGCATTCTTCTGTGGCGTTCTTAGCACAGGGGCCCTGTGCTAAGTTCTTTATAATAATTAGCTTCGTCACTCCTCACAGAGATGAGGAGCACCTCCAATGCTGGGTTAGCTCTGGGCAACTACCAAGGCAACCCTGCAGATCGTTGCAGGGCTGCACATGACACACATGTACACACACAGACATGGACACATGCACACGGGCATGTACACATGGACACAAAAAGTGAACAAACAGAAAACATTTTTTGGGAGAGGGGGAAAGAATTCGATATGTCGAAACAGCCTTAAAGGAGTTGTGGAGAAAATGAGAACTTTTGTTTACCTTCTTTACATTGATCTTATTTTGGGTTATATATGAGAGGATACAGGGTACTTTTCAGTGTCCAGGCCTTTGAAGATCCCAGTCTGGCCGTATTAGAACCTTTTACTCACAGAGTGTAAAACGGGTCGGGGCGGGGAGGACATGCTTTCCTGAAGACTCAGGTCTGTGATTCCAAACACCCTGCTCCCTTCCCACACTGCAACCCTCTTTTCTACAAATCTAGCTCTGCCCAGTGGCAGATAAGCAAATGCTGGGTATCTACCAAGGGCAGACACCCAGTCTACAACTCTCCTCAGTGTCTTCTAGGTGCTACTGATCGCTACTGCTGAGAAACAGGCATGAGACCTCACATTTGCGAGTGTGAAACCGAGGCCCAGGGAGGAGAAGTGACTGGCGTAGGGTCACACAATGTGCCAGTGGCCACTGCCTCTACCCCATGCTCACAATCCACACTCTTTCATCCAACCCATGCCTAGACAGCGATGCAAACACCCCAGTAATTGGGCTTCCTGTCTTACATTTTGAACTTCAGACAACTTATTTTCCTCTTGTTTTCATGCAGTTTCCCTGGAGACAGAGCTTCAGGGCAGTACCCTGACCACACAGGTTGCAGGTAGCCAGTCTTCCATGACGGTAGCCTGGCCTGGAACCCCACCTTCAGAAAGGCTACAATTGCTGACTCAGGCCACCTTTATTTGTCTTTGGGATTAGCGTCCTTGCTTCTAACCTGGTTTTTTGCTTTTAATTTTATTTGACTGGTCTTATTTGAATGGAACCTTATAAAAAGCAGTCATAATACCTTTCTAGAAAGAGCTGGCCATATTTATCTAGTAAGCGATTGCCAGTTCATGAATACTTTGAAAATACGATGTTCAGAACTCTATTAGAATGATTCTGTGTGTCTGAGGGATTAGTATGCAAATTATCAGGACTCACCCCCAGAGTTTTCACACTGGAATTGATGGAATGCTAAGGTTTCCCTAAGGGCCTTGGACAGCTAAGGGTTCAGAGATCAGGCCTGGTGTTGTCTGCTTTGCAGATGGGGGCGTTCTGCCTATGATTCTGATTGAAAACAGTTCCTTCGCAAATATTAAAAACGTGAAAAGTGTTAGTCAAAAATTAGTCAAAATGGTGTAGCAGAAAGAACTTGGGTGTGGCCATGAAACCGTCTTATAGAAACCTACTGTAGACATGAGAAATGTCCAAATCGGTAGAGAATTTTTATGAGTTTATTTGAGCCAATCTGACCACATATGCCGGGAGCAAGATCTCAAATGCTCTGGAGAATAATAATTTTGCAGTTTCTTTTCTGCATTTGAAATTAAGGAGGGAGCGTAAGAAAGAACGCATGGAGGTGGGAAAAAGCAAGGTGGTGATGGATTACAGGATAGTAAACAAGATGATGTGCTCTCTGGAAGGTGCTTACAGTTTATTTCAAAGGGGCGTTAACCTAGATGCCCAGAAACAATGGATAGACCTTGCTTATGGCAAAGATAAACCTTGTACTAAAAAATTATATGCCTGGGATGTGACTAGCCACCATGGCCTGCCCAATTAGGAATTTATGATCAGATTGCCCTGTGAGGTTACATTCCATAGAACCCCCCCTTTTTTTTGTCCACACTACTTGAAAAATAAAATCCAGTCGAGAGATGAATCAAAATTTTAAAATATGAGAATTGCAAAACTGTGAAAAGGAAATAAGGTGAACATTGGGTCTAAATGAATCAATTTATAAAAATTAGCATTGAAAGTCATAATATTTATGGCTACCAAAAAGAATGTAACTGTTAGGAAACTTGGATAATTAAAAACAACTAATAAAATTGTGACCTGAGGAGAGGAATGAAAAAGAGTAGATTAACTCTATGATATCACTTTCATAACAGAGATGGCCAGTATTAATTAGAAATAAAACATGTCATTTAAAAAACCCATAACCATTCCAGTCTTTTAATGCTTTTCATAACTACTTTCATTTTAGAGGAGTTTTCAGGAAATCATTTTATGAAGAAGCATTTAATTGAAGTTTCAACTTTTCCTTCAATTTCACTGCATTTCTTTTTCTTCTGTTTAATACAAATAAAATTAAGTTTGAGATTTGTATTTACACAGTGTCTCTACACTGATTGTTATGAGAGCATTTAAAAATTGTATTTCATCTATTTATCCATCTGTCATTTTGTATATTAAATATAAATGAAAGTTGACTGGAATGATATTAACAGAGTTTTTCTTTTTCTGGGTAATGAGATTCACCATGATTATTTTAGCTTTTAATATCTCTATTTTTCTGGTTAGTTTAAATTCTTTATAATGGTACATGTCGATTTCAGACAAAAATAATATAGTCTCGATGATTCAAAGCACATATCTCCAGATATTAGCAATCATTAATTTTTGGTGACAGGAATGTGAATAATTGTTATTTTAATTTTATTCTCTGCACTTTTCAGTAGTTTTAAAATCCCCCCTCCCTACCCCTGACCCTCGCCCCCCAAAACAGTGGAAAGAGCATGGGCTTCCAAATTAGAACGTTACTCTCTGCCGTGCCACCCACTAGCTGAGTGATTGTGGGTAGGCAGGCTTCAGTTTTCTCCTTGGCGAAATGCACTATAACCACTTTGCTTCTGGGCTTGCTATGAGGATAAAATAAGAGAAGAGCGAAGAGCTGTCTAGCACCATGCCTGTCTCCTAGGCCCTCTGTGTTGGTTAATCCCTTCCTTTCCCCAATTACACAGTCACAGTTAAACTGAAAGGTATGTATCTTCACCCTAAGGGCCAGGGAACCCCGAAGCTGACCCTTTCCCTGCCTGGAAGGGGTGAGATTAGCCCTGCCTTGCCTACGTAATAAGCTTACTCAGCCGGATGGATGGGGAAAGCAAAAACCTGAGCTGGAACCTTAGACGCGAGTGGCTTTCCTTTCACTAGAGCTCAAGCATTTCAATTAGCTTGTTGTTATGAAGATAATATTTTGTTGTGATAAACTGAACAGTTTAGAAGGGTACCTATTACTAAGTCTTAGGCTGCTTAAATGCTTATTGCTTTGTCCACATTATATTTCTCAGGATGCTTCTTCTACCCAGAAGCAGCATAAACATTATGTGTCCTTATTTTAAATGTGGAAAACACATGCAAATGTTTATTGAGCAGTCAGAACTCCTGGGGCAGGGAACATATAAAAGCAGTGTTATTTCCCCCCAATCACTTCCTTTGGTCCCATTTGATTGACATCTTCCCTGATATTTAATGACATCTCAAAAGAAAACCTCAATCCCATATCCAGTTTAATGTTCTCCCCCTCCTTCCCTTTCTCCACCTTAAACAAAGCCGAGGGTGGGAGTTTAAAGCTCACTCTTTCCAGTTCTGTCTTCCCTGATCAAATGAGCCCAAAGATCAGCTAGTCCCCCACATGAGTAGCCATGTAGCTGGGGAATGAGATGCGAGCTGCCCCCTACATCTCTGAGCGAATCTCCTGGACTGCACCCCCATGCTTGGGGTATGAGGGAGCTACGCCATGACCTCCTCAGGTGACTGCTACTACCGCCAAAGATCTGTCTCTCCTGATAACATCGGCTGTGGTAGTGGAATGTTCTTTGGGGCTAGCCCAGCTTGTTCAGACTCTTCTTTATGAACCCTTCCAAGGGAATGACTGCTCTACCCTGTTATTTGCTACCTGAGTCTCTTCCTGGGATAACAGGGAAAGTCCCATTCCATCTACTGATACACATAGTGTCCTAGCTATGGGGGCCCACTTTGGTGGGGAAGAAAAGGGGATTTCTAGAGAGAGGTTCCCAAGGAACTTCTCAATTTCTCTTACTGGTAAAATGAAACAAGGGGAAGGGGAGAAGGAGGAGGCTGACACGGGGTCTTATTCATTTTTTTAAAGTAAAGCATAGCTTTTGTTGTTTTCTAGAAATGGGACTACCAAGGGTGCCCAACCTTCTGGCATTTCCGGGCTACACTGAAAGAAGAAGAGTTGTCTTCGGCCACCCATTAAATATACAAACGCTAATGAAAACTGATGAGCAAAAAAAAAAAAAGGTTTTAAGTAAATTTACAATTTTGTGTTGGGCCGCATTCACAGCCATCCTGGGCCGCATGTGGCTCATGGACTGCAGGTTGGACACCCCTGCAAAGAACCTGAAATGAACACCCTCTCTAAGGTCAAGTGTGTAACATAGTACCATTCTAAGACTTGCTCTACTCACTTAAAAATGCCTGGGCTTCTTTCTAAGTCAGCATATGTACATCACCTCACTCTTGGTTCAGCCTCAAAGAGCTACCGCTTGCAGAGTGGGATGTACCCCGAGCTAAGTAGCAGCTTCCGCACTAACAACTCCATCGAGAGTGATCTTGACCTGCTTTTAGAGTAAGAGGAGGACATTATGAGCACTTAACAGGGTATTTTTTTAAAGTGCCACTTTGTAGGAAGATGGTCCTTTGTTCAGGTCTATTCTACAGACAGGTCTCTGTGAAGGGAATCCATTTTCTTAAGTAAGGGTGTTCCATGATGGGAGTTTGTTAAGTGAAGTGTTCTTCCCTGAATGAACACAGGGCCAAAATATCAGTTAGCGTCCATTATGTTAAATTTGAAGCATGTCTCACTTACTCTGTTGTTATGAAAATACTTTAAAATGATTTCACTGAAAAAAAAAAAATACTCAAAATCTGTAAGTTCTGGAAATGAAATGGAAACTATGCCCAGTTTCCACTGGTTGATGATGGCGATTGACTTTAAAAAGAGAATGGCACTCACTGACTTTTGAACATTTACCATATGCCAGCCGTTGAGCACACTCCGCGTTTCTTATCTAGTATAAGTTTTGTGGCACAAGTACTATCGTTACCATTTTATAGGTAAGGAAACTGAGGCCCAGAGAAATGCAGGGCTTGTCTAAGATCACACAGACAATAAGTTGGAGGTCTTTCCTGGCTTCGATTTCAGAACGCACCCCCTTAACCACGGACAGGTCCTAGCCTCTCTTTGATCTTGGTGTTATTAGCCATTGCAATCGTACAGGAAAGTAAAACACACCCAGACACTCACCACCCAGGTAAACAAATGTAACATTTTCCATGTTTACCGTAGACATTTTCTTTAAGAAACAAAAATTTTAGATGCAGTGGAAACATACTGTTTGCCCCCTCCCTTATTCCATTCTTATCTTTTTGTCCACACCCTGAAATTGAGGTAATTTCTTCCAATCCAAGGTGTTGTGCCTTTCCCAGACATGTTTGCCTTCATAATCCTGTTTGAAACATAGTTTTTTGCAATAACCCTATGGGCAAGGTGTTACTGCGCTCATTTTACGGATGGAAATACTGAGGCTTAAGTGATGTGACCAAAGATCATCCTGTGGGGAGATGGCAGAGAGAGGACTGGATTTCTAGGCCATAGATTCTTTGTTGGTGTTCG
>PVJD01002818.1:160720-186478 GCA_004026545.1 Mormoops blainvillei | reverse complement strand
ATCGGCCCAGAGAGCAAAAGTGTTGGAGCACAAACCGGTGTTACACTTTGTGCCTCTGATTTCAGGGCCGCCCTGCCTGAACCCTCTGCCGGAGGAGAGGCCAGAATGAAAGGCTCGCCCCACGTGGGACAGCTGGGGACTCGGGAAGAGCCCGGTTCTTGGGGCGCGACCCAGGACGCCTAGGTCAGAGGGAGAAGGCGGCCAGCAGTTTGCCTCATGGGACTCAGGGTGGCTCAGAGCCTGGGCCTGCCCGTTAGGTGGACCTGGGTTCAAATTCTGCTTCCGCCATGTCCTAGCCGGGTGAGCTGGCAGATGGTGGGACACTCTGAGCCTTACTGTCCTCAGCTATAAAGGGGGATCATTAAAAGCTACCTTGCAGGATGCTGGGAAGATAACACAAGAGACTAAGGCTGGAACACCTCCCAGGATGCTCAGAGTGAGACCGGGGGCATCACTAGCTTAACCCGCAGCTTGGGGCGGAGGCTGGTGACTTCTGCAGCCTCCTATGGGTCCCCGTGCACCAGTCACACCTGCATTACCTAACCTCCTGTCCACGCGCGAGGCCTGACCTGTCACCTCCGCCATCTTGTGTGACCTGGCAGTGGCTCCTAGGCACATCTCCATCAGAAATGCATCCATAAGTACCCAAACATATGCACAAGGATGTTCCTAGTGGTGCTGTTTGTTAACACCCTAGGCCTGGAAACACCCCAAATGCCTATTAAAAGTCAAATGGGAGCCCTGGCGGGTGTGGCTTAGTGGATTGAGTGTTGGCCTGTGAATCAAAAGGTCGCCAGTTCCATTCCCAGTCACGGCACCTGCCTGGGTTGCGGGCCAGGTCCCCAGTGGGGGATGTGTGTGAGACAAGTGGTTGACATATCTTGCACATCAAGGTCTCTCTCCCTCTTTTTCCCTCCCTTCTCCACTCTCTAAAAATAAATAAATAAAATCTTTGAAAAAGAGTCAAGTGGAAAATAAACTGTGGTGTGTTCACACCATGGAATACCACACGGCAGTGAGAGTGAACAAATCACAACTAGAGGCTGGAGCTTGGGTAAATCTCACAAGCACAGTGCTCGCGAAAGAAGCCACACACAAAAAGTACAGACAGGGCGGGGCGAAAGGAGGTTTACGGTGGTTTGTATGGAAAACAATACAATCATTAATAAATAATCACATTGTACAAGTATGAACTGCTTCACACACTCAGAACTGTAAACCTACTCTTACCCCACCCTGTCCTGTAGGATGTTGTTTACAGAAGGCAGACAATCAGACCGGCCTCCTGTATGGTGTTAGATGTTGAGATGGTGGTCGCCTGGGGGGAATAGACGGGGTGTCAGGCACTGCTGGGGCCCTGGTTCTTGGTCTCAGGGCTGTTTACACAGGTGTGTTTTGTTTGTGAAACGTCATCACATTCAGTTTCTGGAATTTCCTGTATGAATGTTATGTTTTAATTTAACATTTTTTGTATTCATTATTAATTTAGGGGGCAGGGAACAGCGTTTTGTCGTTTCCCGTTATTTATGTGTTTATTGGTTGCTTCTTGTATGTGCCCTGACCAGGATTGATCTGCAACTTTGGCATATCGGGATGATGCTCTAACTAAGCAAGCTGCCTGGCCAGGGCTGTATTTTAATTTCTAAAAAAGAACAACCAGCCCTGGCTGGTATGGCTCAGTGCATTTAGTTCCAGCCTGCGAACCAAGGAGTCGCCAGTTCGATTCCCAGTCAGAGCACATGCCTGTGTTGCAGGCTATGTCCCCAGTGGGGGGGCGCTCCAGAGGCAACCACACATTGATGTTTCCCTCCCTTTCCCTCTCTCTAAAAATAAATAAATAAAATCTCTAAAAAAAAAAAACAAAAACCCCCACAACCAAACCAAACAACGCTCCCATCCTTCACAGCTCCCATCTGTCCTCACCACTAACAGTGGTCCTCAAAGTTTTGGGGGGCCAAACTCCTGCCACCTCCCCACTCCCCCAGCACCTCACCCCTCATTCTCTCTTGCCCGTTTCTTCTAGCCACACTCCTGCCTCAGGACCTTTGCTTATGCCATCCCCTCTGCCAGCAAATCCCCTCACTGCATAACACCCACCCTTTTTATAGTTCTCCATCTTCACCCCTTCCTTGGAATGCCTCCCCTGAGGCAAGGGGACTCTGGAACCAGGCAGGCCTGGGTTTCAGGTTCTCTGCCTCTCCAGGCCTATTTGCTCATCAGCGAAATGGCCGCTAACCAGCGAGGGGAAATGCAGTGAGACCAGCATGGCCTCCCTGTCCCAGGGGACTACTCTGGGAAACTCGCAGCCCACTCTTCTCCTACCTCCTGCTTCTCAGAAGCTAATAATGGCAGTGCCTGAGGTAGCTGACGGCAGGTGACAGGCAAATGGAGCTGGCTAACCCAGAGAAACCAAGGCTGGGCTGGATGGGGAGTTGAGTACAGCTTAGGGGGCCAGGGGGCCCTTCTGGCTCCCTGGTGGGCTCTGAGTTAGCACCATCCCCCCGCCTTCTCAGCCGAGCCCCCAGTCCTGGCCGCAGCTGTCTGGTAGCCTCACAGAGCTACCCGGTCTGGTCAGTGGGATTCCCTAGTTTATTTTCACTTCTCTTTATAAGCATTTGTCATTTATCAGGCTCTTGTTCTAGGTCTGGCCTGGGCCAGGCTCAAATACATAACAAGCCCTGTCTTCCCCAGGCGTGGCTGGAACCACTGGTATCAGAACCCCAGAGCACGTAAGAATGCAGACTCCAAGGCTTCAACCCGGATCCTAGTGGGATCCAGGAATCTGCATTTTCTACATGCTGCTCTAGTGCACGTGAAGTCAGAGAACTATTTGTACTGGGAGAGACAGACAAGAAACCGATTACAGTCCAGTGTGGTCAATGCCGAGGTAGGAGAGGCCCCTTAATGGGCCACAGAAACCTCCAAGTGAGAACCCACGCTTGAGCCAGATTTGGCCAGGCAAAGTAGGAGTGGGAGGGGGGATGCATTCCAGGCAGTGGAATAGCATGAGCAATGGCGAGGAGACAAGAGAGGGGGCAGCGCTGTACCTGGACTGTGAGTAATTGAGCCTAGCCTGAGAGGGTAGGGGTAGGAGTGGGACAAGTGGGTGGGAAGTTGTGGCTGTTACTGCGGGGCCTCATTGGCTACTTAGTGGAATGCTTTGGGAAAACTTAGGTAGATGGAAAACAGGCTTCTTGTTTAAAATGTTCCCAAGATGCCTCATTAAACAGTGTAAATGTGACTGAATCAATAAATCTTTGTTAATTGAATAAAAGAACGAAGGAGCCTTTCTTAACTTCAATTAAGCTTTCACTCTTCACATCAGGTAAGAAAAAATGAAGTGCCCTCTGGGTCTTTGACTTCAGTTTGCTCATAACTAAAAGTGTGTTGACACAGACGCCATCGTGCCGAGATGGTCTCCCAGCCTCGATCATGCGCCTCCACCGGCACCCAAGTACCCCCGACTCAGCGGGCTCTGGGTACCCGGGAAGCCTCCACTCCGCGCAGGTCCCAGCCAAACCAAAGCTCCCACCAAAGTTCAACACGCCCCCCAAGGTAGGGCGTGATTGGTCCGCCCTGCCCACGCTGCGAGTCGGCTTCACATTTTGATTGGCTGTTCTGCCCTCTATTCTGGGCTGGAACCCTCCTCTTTCCTGATTGACCAGAAACCTACCTGTGCTCGCTCCGGATTGGACACTGGCTTGGCTGGCTCATAAGCTCCTGGGGGCCTTGCTCTCTGATTGGCCACTGGGACCAGCCCTACGGCCTACACGCTGAATGGCTGCGCCGCTACCTGTATAGGCTTCCGATTGGATGCGCGGCGCCTTCCCGGCGTGATAGGTCAGGACCACCGCCCCCCTGGCACCCCATTGGCTGCTTGGCGAAGCCCGGTCCCCGGGTAAGATGGCAGCGGACGGACAGTGCTCGCTCCCCGCTTCATGGCGGCCGGTCAGCCTTACCCACGTCGAATATCCTGCAGGTAAAAGGCGGCCCGGGCACCAAGGACGCTTTCCTGGGGCCGGCCTTTCAGCCGCGAGCGCTCCGACTCGCGCGAGCCCGCGGAGGAGGCGCCGGGGTATCGGGGTGGGAACTGTCAAATAGCCATGGAGGGGCTCGGCCGGCGCGCGCGCCGCGCAGGCGCGGTGGTGCGGCGATGAGCTGGGCGAAATTGTGAGGCTCGCTCGCGCACTCTGCGGTTGCGCGGCCGGGGTGCTCCGCCTGGTCCTGGGGCACGGGTGGGCTGTAATGGGGCGGGGGTCTATGTGAGGCGGGGAAGGATTACTGGCCTGGACTTAGGCCCTTCTTCCCCGCCTCCCCCGGAGCCAGAGAGGCCGGACTCTCCCCGGCGTGCAAGGGAGTGCCTGCCTGTTTCCTTCAAACAGTGCATTTGAACCGCCTGTAAGAGAAGGAGCTCCTGGTTGCTGGAAGTGTGCAAACCGAAGCCAGGCAGCTATTCGTTGTTTGAGTGCTTCTGGCGTGCCACGCCCTGAGCAGGGAGCTGGTCCACAACAGAGGGGACCCAGTGAGGGGTAGGCAGCCCCCAGGACCTTGACTTCTGGAGCTTCCCATCAGGCACATCTCTAGAAGCGCAGGGTTTTCCAGCTGGGAGGCTCTTCAGCTACCGCTCTATAGGCGGCCTAGTAGAGTGTTGCAGAACTTGGGCCTTAGGTCAGAGGTGTCTGGGCTTTAGTTCAGGCCTAGGCCTTGTGCAAGTGACTTCACCTGTAGGTGCCCCAGTTACTTCATCTCTAAAGTGGGACTAATCGCAGTGCCTCCCTTCTAGTGTTGGCGTGAGAATCAAGTAACAGAGGGCGTGAGAAATGCTGAGTGCGGTGCCTGGTCACAGGAAGCATTAAAAAAATAGCTGCATTTGATATCCCACCTTCCCAGGACCCTCCCCCCACCTTCCCTGGCTAGGATGGTTGGGTCTTTCTCAGGTGAGCCCCTCATTGAACCCTGGTCATCCTAGGAAGGGTCTGCTCATATGTTGCTCTTTTGGGCGGAGATGGGAGAACCTGGCCCTGCTGAGGGCCCCAGGCCTGGCTGCCAGAGAACTTTGACCCTGGGTGTTCTGGGTTATTATGGGGGTGGGGTGGCCCTGCCAGGTGCTGGGCCCTACCAGCCTGCCTATCCACCATGCAGCCATCCACCCATCCATTCATTCAGCCAGTATCCATTGAGCAACTCCTGAGTGCTAGGCCCCGGGCTAGCTCTGGGTTTAGAATGGTGTACAGACCGATGAGTGCCTGCAGTGCTGGACTATGAAAAAAACAGACTCACTTTACAGGAGGGAAACTGAAGCCTGGAGAGGGAAAGGGACTTGGCTAAGGCCTCAGCACCTTCATGACTTCGCCTGCCTGGGCCTCGGAGTAGCTCCTCCGAGTGCTCACAGCCCAACAGGCGAGAATCAGGAACCTGGCAGTTGTGAGCAGTACTGTGCAGGCTGTCATGAGAGACACTTTGTAGGGACAGTAGGTGCCTGGAAGAGGGACCTGGCTGAGCCTAGGGGCACCCCATGACATCTAGCCCCCTGCTAACTCTTCTGTAACCCTCTGCACGTCTTTGTACTCCTTGCTTCCTTTTTCATTCTCCATTCATTGACCATTATTTTTGAGCCTAGTTAAGTGTCAGGCACTGTACTGGGCTTGGGGGATTGAGTTCTGTGTAAAGAGACCCCGTCCCTGCTCTTACGGGATGTGTAGAGGGAGAGACAGACACCACCTGATGTCTGCACTGACAAGCGTGTCGTGAATGATGCCTGGTTGCATATTCCCCCACCAGACCAAGAGCTCTGCAATGGCAGGAACGTGTCTTTTTTTGCCACTGCGGTGGGTCCTTACTCTATGTTGAGTTAGCCCAGGCAGCATCCCAAGTGGGAGCAACAGTGTGTGCAAAGGTCCAGAAGTAGGGCAGAGCGCGGTGCATTCGCGGAACTGGAGTGCGGTCCCTGGAATTAACTGGAGCACGGGGTGGGAGGGGTGCAGGGCTGGGCCTGCTTAATGAGCTGGGCGGAGGGAGCCGCAGAGGGAGCCACTCTGGCCTGGAGCAGAGTGGCGAGGCCAGAGTCACAGACAGCATCTGCAGGAAAGTCCCAGGCTAGTGCCATGTGTGGGACAGGCCATGGAGATGGCCAAAGGTCTGGTGCGCCAGCTACTCCCTGTCCTCGCGGCCAGGTGCTCTGTGTGTCAGCTAGGCAGCCGAGAGAGCCAGAATCTCAGGGCCGTAAGAGACCAGGCCATCGTGTGAGTGAGGAGGCAGAAACCCAGAAAAGGGAAGGGTCTCTCTCAGTGTCACCCGGCTGGTCTGTCGCAGCACTGGCACTTGAGCCGAGCTTGACTGCCTATTCTCCAGGCCAGCTCCAAGCCAGCCCTACCCTGGGTGGGTGTGGGTGAGGCCAGGTGTGTGCCCATCTCTTCAACCTGAATCTGGGCTCAGCCTTGTGTGGGCACCTTCCCTGCAGCCTGTGTGAGGCCAGGCTGGTGCTGTGGGCCATTTCCCATGCTGAATTCACACAGTCTCTGGGTGAACAGAGCCCCTAGCATGACAGTGTCCTGGGGCCAGGGGCGGAGCTGGGTGTCCACAGGCACAGGAGGTGGGTACTAGCTTCCCCTTTTCACAAATGAGAGAGCGGAGGCTCAGGGAGGTGGAATCTTTGCCTGAGGTCATGGCAGCCAGCAAGCGCTGGCCTGGGAACTGAGCCATGTCCTCTGACCTCAGAGTGGCCCTGTAGCTGCCCCACCTTGAATGGTGAGGGTGGTCTTTGGACTTGACATCAGCCCTGCCCTTGAGCAAAGGGGGAAGTGGTTCTCATCTCTTGGCTGCGTCTCTCAAAAGGGGCTGGCCTCTCAAAAGGGACTGGCCGTCCTCACTGTCTCCCTCCCTGGCCTGTCAGAATGGTAAAAAAAGGAGGCAGTCAATAGGTAGCCAATTTCTTGCCAATTAGAGGGGGAGTGAGAAGCTGTTACTGCAACTGGCATCCGTATTGGACAATACAGCCTCCTCCCGACCCCAGCCTTGGTCCTTGTGGGAGTCTGCAGCACAGACCAAAGTCTGTATGTGACCAGAGAGTCCCAGGCTTCCCTGGAGGCCCAGGGCTCGCCTGGGGCAGTGTCGGCCCAGCACTGTGTTCCGGAGGCACCGGCATGCCTGCCAGGCTGCTCCCTGGCACAGCGCCAACCTTGGGGTCAGACCAAGCGGAGTTCACATCGCTGACTTGGCAGGGCGGTGGGGGTAGTGTCTGGGCCAGGCCAGAGACTCGGGTTCTAGTCCAGCCCCACACATTCTGAGGTGCCCGCAACCTGTACCCTGCACGTGGGGCCCTGCTGGGACCTCCTTTCTGGCTCGGGTCCTACTTCACTCACAGGTAGGGCTGGCCCCTCTTCTCATGCTCATGCTCTGACTTCATCCTAGTCTTCCTGTCGCTCCCAGGTGATCTCTCTGGCCACCTCCTTGCCTACCTGAGCCTCAGCCCCATATTTGTCATTGTCGGCTTCGTGACCCTCATCATATTCAAGCGGGAGCTACACACGGTGAGTGAGTCGGTGTCCCCCTGCTGCCCCCTCCCTGGGAAGGGGGACCACACCATTTCATCCCAGGGGCTCCCCCGTCCCTTCCATGCCCCCACCTTTCTTGAGGTGTTTGTGTGGAACCTCCTGGCTGGTTTCTGGTTGTTCACCAGTCAGCCTGGGAGGTTCAGTCTCAGGCCATGGCCTGTGGGGCTGTGCCGTGGCCAGGAGGCACAGAGGCCCACCTGACCACACGTCTTCCCAGCAGATCTCGTTCCTTGGGGGCCTGGCACTGAACGAGGGGGTCAACTGGCTGATCAAACACGTCATCCAGGAGCCGCGGCCCTGTGGAGGTAGGGCACAGGCTGCGGGGATCTGGTGGTCCCCAAGGTCGGGTCGTGACTAGGAGGCCTGCATCCTTCCATCACGCTCTGTTCTTTCTCCCGCAGGCCCCCACGCGGCGGTGGGCACCAAGTACGGGATGCCCTCCAGTCATTCCCAGTTTATGTGGTTTTTCTCCGTCTATTCCTTTCTTTTCCTGTATTTAAGGTGAGCTTCTCCCCGGCTGGAGCGGCCCTGACCTGGCCCAGGCCAGGCTCCTTTGGACACCCCTTGGAGCCTGGCCTCTTCTGGGGGTGGGAGGAGATGCAGCCAGGACGGCAGGCGCCCAGGGAGCCTGTGGCTGGGGCCGGGAGCAGTTTGACAGGCCGGGCCGCAGGCTCTGGGCGGAGACTATGTACCAGGCCTGTCCCCCCAGAATGCACCAAACGAACAACGCCAGGTTCCTGGACTTGCTGTGGAGGCACGTGCTCTCCCTGGGTCTCCTCACCGCAGCCCTTCTCGTCTCCTACAGCAGGTACGGGTGGGGGGAGAACCCCCACCCCATACTCTGTCCCCCTGGGCTTGCCTGGGCTTGCCTGGGCTTGCCTGGTCCCCGTTGGACCTCTCTGTGGACCTGAGTCCCAGAGCCTGTCGGGTAGGCTGGGGAAAGGTCCTAGCCTCGCGTTGTACGGGCTCCACTGCCCCTTGTAGCCCAGTCCTTGCTCTTTCCTCCTGGCTGAGCCCAGGGTTCGGGCCATCTCCATAGGTGAGCCACCTGTCCCCAGCATCCTGGGGGAGCCCCTTGCAGACAACCTTGGGGTTCAAGGGCTAGAGAGAAGGGAGTTGAGTCTCAGCCGAGCCGTCTCCTCACTTCGGGTGAAGAGAGCAGCTGTCGGGGTCCAACCCCCTGCCTCCTTCTGGAAGTCAGTCTGAGGCTCTGTGTTCACAGAGGTTCACACCTGCCGGTGTGCGTTCCTGTGGGTGCACACAGTCCCCGGGAAGCCAGGGCTTGGGCAGTGAGCACTGTGCAAGTCTATTCACGAACTTCCCTTTGTCCTTGGCCCAGGGTCTACCTGCTGTATCACACCTGGAGCCAGGTGCTCTACGGGGGCGTCGCTGGAAGCCTCATGGCCGTCGCTTGGTTCGCCTTCACCCAGGAGGTCCTCACCCCTCTGTTCCCCAGAATAGCATCCTGGTAACTGCTTTTGGCCCCTACTGCTGCCCCTCCCAACTTCCCAGGCATTATGGTCCCTGTCCCCTCTGGTGGAAGGGGCCGTCAGTGGGAAGACCCAGGAGCCCCTGCCCCAGCCTCGCCTCCCCTGGAGAGCCCTGGTGTCCAGGCCTCTGTGGGCGTAAGGCTGCAGGCCTCACTCGCCTGGTTCTATGTTGCCCAGGGGTTTCCTCGGCCCAGAAGCCAAGGTGGCACCCTCTGTCCTCGCCTAAACTCTCGGGGACTTAGAAAGCAGCCTAAGTCCTGCTGAGCTCTGTGTACCGTGAGGGAGTGCCCCTGCCTCAGTGACACACAGGTGACACATCTAGGCCTCTCAGGGGCTCCGGGGTCACTGCCCAGGCAAAGACTCTGAGCAGCCGGGGGAAGGCGCGTGGCTGGCCCCAGGCACTGATGGGGGACTCTGGCTTGATGACAGTCCTGATGGTGGTCCTGGGGTTCTGGGTGTCTGTCTCTCCAGGCCTATCTCTGAGTTCTTCCTAATCCGAGACACGAGCCTCATTCCAAACGTGCTCTGGTTTGAGTACACAGTAACCCGGGCCGAAGCCAGGTGAGCTAAGGGTTCAGCAGTCACTGGGTCCTTGCTCAGCAGGGCAGGGCCCAGGAATGCCACTGCCCCCGTTTTTGGAGGGCTCCCCAAGAGCCAGGCACTGGCCTAAGCGCTTTCCTTGCCCTGCCCCACTGAATCCTGCCCTGGACTCCATTCTGCAGAGGAGAAAGCTGAGGCTCAGAGATGAGACGAGGAGCCGCTTCACGGATGACTTAGGGATCGTGGGTGGGGGAGCTGGGCTGGGAACCCAGGCTGTCTGGCCCAGAGCTCTGCTTTTAATCCCTGTGGCCCAGAACCAGAGAGCTGGGCGCCTTCGTGTGGACACCCCTTAGGCTGCTTAGTCCAGACACTTTCCCTATAAATGGGTCAAGCAGAGTGCGGTTGCACAGCAAGTTGGCGCAAAGCCGGGCTTCGGAGCCAGCTGATCGAGCCCCCCACTCATCCCAAGTCCCGGGCGGAGTGCCAGCTGGGGCGGGACAGGCCTGTCGCCTCCCGGGGTTCAGAGGGGAGCTGAGGGAGGTCAGGCTCCAGAGCAGGCCTATGGGGTTTCCCCAAGGAGCCGGCGAGAGGAACCGGGGTGGGGCTGGGCATCACCGCAGCTTGGGAATGTGTCTAGAGCATCATGGCCCAAATTATCCTCAGGAGCTTAAGGGTGAAGCCCCAGGTCCGTGAGGAAAGGGGATCTGAGGTGGTTAGGGCAGGCAGTCCCATTAGGGGGGGAGAGGCCCCGGCGCGCCCAGGCTCCCTGAGTGGGCCTGTCCCAAAGCCCTGCCCCGCCTGGCTCTGCCCCCTCACCAGCTCCACCCCACTCTGCCTGACCCCGCTGGCCACACCTGCCTTCATTTACCAAAAGTTTGATGTTCATGTGCTCTGTGCCAGGCTATGTGCTGCGGGCAGGCGGAGAGCCAGGCAGCCCCAGCGGTCAGGGAATAAGGCGCTTACCTGTGTGACGAGGGCCCTGGGCTTCAGAGCTCGGGACAGAGGCCTGATGTGGAGGCAGGGTGGGTGGGCCTGCTGCCCAGGCGAGACAGACTTGCATGTGGAGACAGCTGTGGCTGCCGAAGTTGGGGTTTGGCAGGGAGCGCCCTCAGAAGAGGGAATAGCGTGCGCAGAGCTTCCAAGGCAGGGGAGGCTGCAGGAGGGCGTTTGGTGAGTCCACCCCGCGGAGGCCAGGCAGTGGCTGGAGCCCAGGGAGCGAGGGGGTGGGGCGTGAGGCGAGTCTAGGGCGGTGCCCCACAGGACCAGTGGGTGCAGTTAGGGTTCTGAAATCTAACGGGGACCCTAGAACGCCCCGCTCCTCTTTCTGAGCCTCAGCCAGGCCCCCTCTGGAAAATGAGGGGGGCAGTTAGTCCTGCTTCCCCTCAGGTTCCCGGGCCCATCAGGGATATAGCCACACCCCCAAACCAGGTACTCCGATCTCTTCTGTAACCTCCAGCAGTAGTTCTACCGTTGCTTACATACCTCTTGGATAGAGAACTCACTACCTTACCGTCTGTTTTGGTTGACTATAACAACCCTACTTGTGCTGGCTTATCTGCAAAGGGGAACTCCCCGTATATCTTGGGAATCCAGCCAGGTCCATCTGCCCCGTGTCCCTCTGCCTCTTTTCCTTTATCCTGCCCCTCACCCTTGCCCTAATCTGGCTGTATCCCTGGACTGCAGAGCTGAGGCATCGGTGATACAGGCAAACTAGAGAGATGGACCATCTTTAGGTCCCAGGTCCCAGGGCAGGAGCTGATTGGCCTGACCTGAGTCAGTCACTGGGGCTCCTGGGGGTGGGCCTCCACTTATTTTGCTAGGACTGTGGGTAGGGAGGGGACAGCTGAGGGGGTCACTGAATGCTATGTATCTCCTCACCTGACCCCCAGGCACCCTCACGTCAGACCCCACCCCCATTTTGCAGGAACAGACAACGCAAGCTGGGGACAAAACTGCAGTGACCGGTGAGAGAGGCTGGGTGCAGCCTCCAGGTCTGGCCTGCACGATGCCTTGCAGGATGGACAGAACGACAGAGGGACAAAGCAGAGACCTCTACAGACCCAAGTCACCGAGTGGAGCCTTTTTTTTTTTTTATTTTAATTTTAATGAACAAGGTGGCCCAAAGGGCTGAGTCAGCCCCGGAGCCAGGACCCTGGAGGGCCTGCTGCTTGGGACCACATGGTCAGAGACCCTCGCTGTGCTGCTGCCAGCCCCTGGCTGGGCGGGAAGTGCCCTTGGTGTGGGCGCTGGGTGTGGGGGAGAGGAGAAGCGCTTACACCTGTGCCCGCAGGGCCAGGACATCCAGGTGGCGTGAAAAATGCACACTATTTATTTTTTGGTTTTGTTAATGGCAGACAGGATTTTGGAGATGGGACCGGAAGAGCCTGCTCTGCTGTGCCTGCCCCCAGTACTGAGGGGCCCAGGCCCTTCGCCTCTTCCTGCGCCTGAAAGGTGGCCTGGGGGCTCAGGAGAGGGGAGCACCCTGTGCCCGCCCTGCCACCGTTGCCATTCCAGAACCTCATTCAGTGTTTCCTAGTCTGGGGGGCCAGGGCCCAGAGAGAGCCCGCATCTGGCGGCTGCTATCGTGTCCTTCCCCGTATCGACCCTCCACCACAAGGGCTTTCTCCGGTCCCCTGTACCCCAGACAGCGGCCCCTGTCTGACAAAAGAGCCTGCACATGTGGGTAAGCAAACCCAAGCTGTTTACAGCTCTTTTTGGTCCTGCCATCTGGGAGCAGTTCGTTTTCATCTCCACGAGAACAAAATGCAAAGGAAACAGGAGCCAGTGGAGGGGAGGGGGGCGGGGGGTGCCTGACATCCTCGCCCCTCCCTTCCCTCTTCGCTCCAAACATTCCTTATCCTTCCCGACCCCCTCCGAGGGGCTGGAAACTCGCCTGGGTCACCCTCCAGCCTGCGTTTGGGGTGTGGTTCGGAGGGCCCCACTGTCCAGCTCAGAGGACGGTTTCTCCTAAAGGGACTCGATCTCCAAGATGGAGTTGTGGAGTGGACCTACTTCCAGACTCCTGGAAGTTTCTAGAGCTGACCCAGGCTGTTCGGGACCTGTGTTTGAACCCCGCCCCTCCTTTTCTTTGTGGAGGTTCCTAATCTGCTGCTGAAGCACAATGTTTGGGTGCTTTCTTTTTTCATTTGTTAAAGACAGTGTCCAAAAGCCATTCCAGGTGCCAGGACCAGGGGCCTGTTTCTGGGGAAGGTTGGTCAGTCCCCACATTTCCTCCCCTCCTCTTTCCTTTTTATTTTGTACGTTTTGCCTGAGACAAGCCAAGTGTGAGGTGGTTTAAGAAAAATCAATGAAATTGTTTACTATTGTTTTAAAATAAAATCTTGAACTCTGGCAGCTTGAGCACTTGTTGACTTGAGCTCTTGAGAGGAGGCTGGAGATGTGTGGCCCTGAGGAGCAAGGGTACGTTTAACACCATTGAACCATGAGCATCTCTGAGACGTAGGGTCCCTGCCCGCCCCCAAGGGCACAGTTTGAATGGCCCTGCAATGATGTCTCCCACCAGAGTCAGAGGAGACCTCACTGCCATGTAGAGTTAGGAAGCGTCCCCTTTTCTGGTCCCAGTCCCCCTTCCTGGGCTGGCCCTGGCTGGCCCTGGACTTGCTCGCAGTAAGCCTAGTTCCTCCTCCATGCGACGGCCCTGCAGGACTGGGAACAACCCGTGTGCTCTCCCTAAGCCTCTGCCAGGGCCGCCACTTGTGTAATTCAGCGTTGCTTGAGGGTGCGCATGGTCGATCTCGCTTTGGAAGGGACAGCTGCAAACGGGGCTGGGATTTTGGAGGCCTTGTAGGAGTGAGATGAACGTAAGTCGAAACCTGGCCAAGGCGGGCAGTCTAATCCTTCCTTGATTCACTGAGCCGAGATGCAGACTGGCCACACCCTAGGGTGAGCGATGAGAAATAACTGTCCTCACATGAGCTTGAAGGCTGTGGGTCAGGGCCCCCAGGGGCCCACGGAACCTTAGTTTCCAGTAAAGGCGACTTCACCCAAGATGTGAGGCAGAAGCAAACAAATCTCAGGAGGAAGGAACCTACATCCTAGACTTCAGTCATTTGTATGAGTAGTTCTTAAATTGCAGTGAACAGAATGTAGACAAAGACGGCCAGAAGGAAGCGACAGCATGACTGAGAACCAGCAGGAAGCGGGTCATGGAAACAAGCCTGCAGATCCCTCCGATGCGGATCGGGCACAAACAGAATTTTACATTTTATGGAAATAAGAGGCGAACTTGAAAATGTCTGCAGGGAATGGGAAACTATTATAAGGTGAGCCGTGGAAGATTTTTAAATGAATCAAAATGGAAAAATCCAATAGCTGAAAAACAAGAGCTCAACAGGTAGGTCTCACAGTGGGAGAAAAAGGAAGCGACCGCAGGGCAGAAGAACCCCTGAGTGCGTGTGGAGAGAGGGAAGGGCTGAGCCCTGGGCATGTCCTGAGTCCCGGCCACACTGCTTTCACCCCAAATGGCACACTTGGCCGCCCCCACCAACTTTTCCTGTTGTTGCTGAGTTCAGCTCATGTCTTTGAAATGTCCACTTCTCTGACCACTCTGGGTCCAGGCCCCCGTCCCTGCCCAGAGGCAGCAGAGCCTCCCTGTTGCCAGGCCCCTTCCCGAACACCTTCCTCAGGGGTTCCCATCGAGCCTGTCGTTCACATGGCCTCTGGGGCCCCCGCTGCCTGGCCCTCAGCCCTCGGCAGGCTCCACTCCAGGCCGGCCTTGCTTCCGGCCACTGCACTTTCCCCGTGAGAGCCGAAGGTCAAGTTCATGCCAACCTAGACAAGCATTTAGGGGATCTAGGTAAGAGCCAAGCAGTCTTTCATTCATTAATTTATTACGTGTTCGCATTTTAAATAATGTTTTGCACAAAGTTTATTAATTTAGAGTAGTTCTCATTTTTTAAAGATCAAGTTCATCGTTGTCATCAGGGCCTGGTTGCTCCTGGGGCCACCTCTGGGTCAGCTCCCTGAATCCTCCTGGGTCCACTGGCTAAGCAGGTCGACGTCCAGCAGCATTTTCTGGATTTCACGCACAATGCTGTCACCGAGAATTATATCCCAAGCCACAGGCGCCCACTGGCGTAACATTCGGACAGTGGATTTAAAAATCCTGTAGGTGTGTCACCTCCCCAATGCTTACCTCCCGTGCATCCAGAGTCCTTTAGAACACCTGCATGTCCCGCTCCCCAGTGTGAGGGCACAGGTCATACCCTCGGGGAATCACTAAGGTGCTCTGTTCCTTTGCCTTTCCCTGCGCCACCAGGGCCCCCAGGGAACCCCAGGCACGCCATCTAACACTGACTGGGGCATTTAGGTGCTCAATATGCCTCCCCCGAGGTACTCTGTGGCTCGGACGGAGAATTTCCGGGGCGGGGAGCCCTGCCTCACACTCAGGCCTGTGTGAGCCTTGGACTGGAGTTTTGGGAGTCCTGGCCAGCACTGTCCATGCAGTGTCTGTGGCCTGCTCACTCTCCCCACCCCAGCGGCCCCTCCCTAGTGCTGCTCACACGTCACTCAGCCGCCATGGGCCCCTGCTTTTGGGGGTTCCCAGTAGCCCCCAGAGCAGCATCACCTCTGTGGGACGGATGAGGACACCAGGCTGTGTATTGTGTTCTTTTCCTGGTCCCCCTGCACATGGCCCAGGAAGGGCCACTCTTGTACCAGCCCTGCCCCTGCATTGCCCCGCCGCCCCACGGGCCCTGCTGGGGCCCGAGGAATGGCCAGGCCTAGGGCAACACCCACTCGCCCCATTGTCTGGGTTCCACTTCTTGCTCCTGAGACACTGGGCAAGTGGCACACCCTCTCTCGCCCTCATTAGAGAGTGAGGACACTGAGTCGCGCCCCCCTTTCGTGGCTCTGGGGAGATTCGGCCCCAGTCCCCAACATAGGTTAGTTCTGCCTGATCAGTGTCCTGGTCCGGCCAGCATCTTCCTGCTGCAGCCCGGTCCTCCCTCCTCACCAGCTCATGGGCCGTTTCTACCCGCGGCCCCCCCTTTCCCCACTCCTGCCCTGGCTCGTCGCAGTGGGTGTGGCGTGGGGCTAGGGCCTTGGCTGCAGGGGCTCCCCATACCCTAACCTGAAGTATGGCAAGTATGCCCTCTGGGCATCTCTGCTCTGCTTTTTAGGGACCTGGTGACTTTAACCTCTCCAAGCCTCAGTTTCCTCATCTGAGAAAAGGAGAAAAACCACACTCCTCATCCTCATGTGTCTGTCACAAGTCAGCCAGGCCACGAAGCGCCTCTCACAGGCTAGATGAACTCTCCCACCCGCACCTCAGCCTCTGCTCTGGGTGTTCAGGTGTCTTAGGGTCCGAGTGTCACTCTGAGGGAAAGACTCCTCTCTCCACATACAGCCCACCTGGCTGGCAAGACACCTTGCTTCTGCCAGGTGCCTGGGGCTGGGGACAGGTGGGTTTAGGGTTCTGCCCAGGTGGCCATGTGATCTGGGGACCACTCCTGGTGGGCTCAGTCAGGGAGGCTGCAGAATGAGGCCTTGAGCCCTGGTGTCAGCCACACAGCCCACCAGACCTGGCCTACAGGACCCCACAGCCCCCTGGGAGAGTTGTTCCCACCCATAGCCCAAGGTGCTGGAGAGGCCCAAGTCACTCGTAAGTGGGAGCTGTCTCAGACTGGTCCATGGCTCCCTGGCCTAAGCCTGAGGGCCCCTCCTCTTGTCTCCTCTGGCCCTTGGGGCCACTGGCTGCTGGGACACCAACTCCCAGACGCAAGGAAAGCTGGAAGGAGGCCAGGTATCCGCCCCCACCTGCCTGCCTCCTCAGCAGGAACATGTTTACCAACAAATCTCCTCTTTATTAATTACCTTGCATGTTACTATGATACAACCAGGAAGAGTTCAGGAATCCAACTGAGTGGAAGCGAACAGGCGGGGCCCTTCAGCAGCATTCTTTGAAAGGGCACGGCCGTCCCCTGGGAGACGCCTCACGGTGCAGGGTGGCTGGTGGGCGGCCCTGGGCTTCCTCTTCCCCAGTACAACTCGCACCCTGGCCTCTCAGCCTTGGGGTGGCCTGGAGTCCCCCCTGCTCCAGACAGTCCTGTCTTTAGGTCCTCGGGAGTTTGAGGGTTGGGGTACAGATCTGGCCAGGCTGCACAGATGGTGGGGACTGGCCGGAGGTGAACTGCTGAGAAAAGGACTTCCCCGACTCCCACCCTGGGGTGGGGGATGGACTTGGCTGGTTCCTTTCCCCAGAGGAACGCCTCTGGGGGGGATACGTGGGGCGCCCAGGCCTACATCCTGCTCAGCCTCTGAACACAGCCCAGGACATGGCCCCAGCAGATGCTGGGGATGACCGCGGAAGGCACTTGGTTCGGGCCTGCAGGCCCCACTGAGGGATGCTGCTGGCGCTGGCTCAGTCAGATTAGTGGGGTCCGGGGGGACAGGGAACAAAGGGTGGAGCCCTGGTGGGTGGCCCACCTGAAAGTGGCTTGGCTGGGGCACTGGCGGGCCTGAGCGCGGGAGGCTCAGAGCTTGGCCCAGGGGTGGCTCTGCAGCAGAGCACGCATGTCCAGGAGCGCCTTTTCCAGGTAGTGCGCCAGGCGGGCGGCGTTGGTTTCGGCGCAGCTGTTGTAGGCTGACACGGAGAAGTTGATGTGGGACTCCATGGGGTTATAGCAAATGCCATAGCCGTCTGGGACCACAGGCCCAAAGAACATGACGCAGTCTGTCTTGGCAGAGACCTGGGGGCAGCACAGGACTAAGGCTTTTGCCCCTAGCCCACCGGGTCCCCTCCAGCACCTCGGTGGCACCAGCCTGCCTCCCCACATCTCTGCTCCTGCTGTGCTGAGACACCCTTTCCTCTTCTCTATCGGGTGACTCCCTCCGGTCCTTTAGGCTACAGTTCTGGCGTCACCCTTCCATGGAGCCTCGTTGACATTCCTGGGGGCTTTAACTGCTCCCCCATCAGGACTCTGCTGACCCCCCAGCACTTCCCGTGGACCATCACTAGCTCAGTCCCTGCGCTTCCGGCCTGCACTGTGGGCTCCCAGGGTGGGGACGCTGCGGTCCCTGCCATGTTCCAGTACCCAGCACAGGCTGGCGTGGATCAGGCTCTTTCAGGTCTGACCAGCAATTAATGACGCTGATTCTCCCCTAGGGGGGCCCTGATTCCCTCAGCCTGCTGGAGCTCTACTGAAGCCCCCGACCTATTTGCTCTGCCAGAACTCAGCTGCTGTGGCAGTGGCCTGTGGTGGCCCGTGTGGGCCACACCACCACTGAGGTCTGACTGTGATCTAGGCCTTGGCTCTAGTCAGCACAGCCTTTGTCCCGCTCCAGCTCCAGGGGTTCTGCTCCATCCTACCCCTGCGGTGGGACAGGGGCCCAGAGGGCAGGGGCCCCCAGCTGGCTCTGGGGCAGTGGCCCACCTGGCTGGTAGAGAGGTTGAAGTGCATCGCGACGGCGTAGGAGGTGTCCATGAAGATGTCAGGCATGCTCACCAGGTCCTCGATGGCCTGTAGCTTCAGGCCCAGCAGGTGCCGGTCGAAGGCCTCCCCGCGGATAGCCTGCAGGAGGGGCACGGTCATGAGCAGGGGCCGCAGGACCACAGGGCGCTGCCGCTGCCCTCCTCGGAGGCGTGTGGCAGCGCATTTTTCCTTCACGGGCCCCACAGATGAGGAGACCAGAGCAGTCAGGCAGGAGAGCCCTCACTTCACAAATGGGGAAACGGAGGCCCGGGGCCTGTCCAGGGAGGCAGGACAGTGTAGGACTTAAAGAACTCAGGCCTGGAGCTGGGTGGCCTAGCCCCACTCCGGCTGCGGGACCTTGGCAGGTCACTTACATCTTGGAACTTAAGAGCATCTTCATCTGTAAAATGGGGCAGTCACTGAACCCCCTGGTAGGGGATCTAAATGGGTGTCTGTGTGTGACATGGGCAGGGTGTGGCCCACAGGTGCTCAGACACGGGGCCAGGATGGGAACCCAGGCCGCCCTGCCGCCGACTGTAGCCTGAGCTCCCAGACGGCAGGAACCCTGTTGTCTGCCCACTGTGCGTGCCCTCAGCACCTGGGGCTCCAGGGTACTGGGGAGAGCCTGACATAAGACCAGAGGCTCACCTGGGACGTGGGACCACGGCAGTCACTGGGCCCGGCCTCATTTCTCCAACTTTAAAATGGGGGTGTTTAGCCTTGCTCCAGGTACCCCAAGGCTCAGGGGAGGGACCGTTCAAGCTAAGGGTGAGCAGTCATTAGCTGCAGGGATGGACAGGCAGATGCGCAAGCAGGTGGGAGATGCCAAGGGCCAAGCAAGCAGGGACAGAAAGGCCTTGCTCACCCGGTCGGTGTAAGCTCGGTGGGCCTGCACAGCCTTCCGCAGCAGCTCCACCTTCTGGTGCTCCTGGGGGAGGGGGGTGTGGGGAAGAGCGAGCTGCAGCACTGTCCCCTCCCTGCTCCTGCCGCCCATCTCAGTAGCCCACCCCTCACCCAGCACCGCCTTCTGAGAAGAGGGAGTGGAGCTACCATCACCCTAGGGCAGGTGCTCACTGCTGCTGAGTGAATGAATTAATGAATAGTTCCCTTTTCTCTTGGCCTGCCAGGGAGCTCGGAGCTAAATTCCTCGCTCCATCTTCCATTATATTCCCAGTGCCCAATACAGGGCTGGAATACAGTAGGTGCTCGATCAGTATGTGTTGAAAGAGTGAACAGGAAGGGCAACAGCTCAAGCCCAGCTCACCCACCCTCACCCTGAACCCCTCACCGTCACGCTGGCGTCATCCATGGCCTTGACAAAGGCCAGCGAGTCCATGGAGGCTGAGCGGATGGTGTCAGTGCGACCCAGGTGAAACATGCGCAGGGAGGCGCTTTCGTATGTGGCACAGGCCTGCCTGTATACCCTGTGGGGGAATGGGGCTGGCTGAGCACAGGCCCAGGCCCAGCGGGCTGTCCCCACCCCTGCCCGAGGTCTCATCCTCCCTTCGGGGCAGGGTGGCTGGGGCACACCTGTAGTAGGCCAGCTGTAGCGCCAGCTGGATGAAGGCATCGGGACTCAGCTTCTCTGACTTGGGGAAGTCCTTCCCGAAGTGGTGGAACACTGTCACAATCATGTCCAGGTCCTGGATCATGCTGGGGTGCGGGGAGCAGATGGGTGAGGAGCAGGCGCTTGGCGGCCCTGCCAACCCCAGGGAGGGAGGGCTCAGAACCAGCTGGGTACAAGGACAGACCTGGGATAAAAGCCAGTCAGCCTCGAGGGGCCTGGGCCCCCAACCCAGTGCCTGGCACTCACATGCTAAGATTCTGCTTGGCCTTCTCGATGTCGTTCTTGATTTCAGGGGTGATGTTGAACCGCAGCTTCTTGGGCATGGGCAGGGGCACCATGGGGGACCGCACGAGCTCGGCCTTCTTCCTGCATGGATATGCGGGCTCAAGCTCACGCCGGTGCCCGGGGAGCCTGGGTCCATTCCCGGGCTGGAGGCGGGGAGGATGGGTCCCTGCAGCTGGAGGGGTCCAGCCCAGGGAGACTCTTGGGTTTATTCTTCTGAAACTACCCCTGGCTTTCAAAAGGCCAAATGGAGGAGGCCCAGAGAGTGGACGGGACTTGTCCAGGGTCATGTGCTGGGAAGTGGCCCAGCCAGAATTCAAACCCGGTTTGTCTGGCTCTAAAACCCATCCCCTCTTCAGGCTTCCTTTGAAGAAACAGATTCCCAGGCACATGGAAAGTGCCCTTCCCCCACAGGCTAGTCTGTCGCCTGTCTCCAAGAGCTGGGGGAACGGGGTGGAGGGTGGGGGAAGCACACTCACGTGTACTCTATGACGTGGTCCACGAGGGTGACGATGGGGGGCCCCTCAGCAGCGGCGTGCTCGTAGATGAGCCCGCAGGAGCCATCTTCTGCCACAATGAACTGCGGAGGGGGGTGGGGCCTGTCAGCCCCAGCTCCCTGGTGCTACTCTTTGGTGGGGTCCCACAGGAATGGCCTGAAGTCACCTCAGGGATTAGCTGACTTCTTATGGTTATTATAAGAAGTAGCACTCATCGGGAGGGCTTAGGCCCATCCCAGGACACACCAAGCACATCCCATGCTTGTGTACCTGAGTCCCTGTGACTATTCCATGGGGAGTCCTACCACAAACCCTACTTTACAGGCCCTAGGCTCCCTCTGATGCGTTGAAGGTCTGTGTTGGGGGTGAGCGCAGTCTCTGGGCCAGACCCAGTAATGATGGGCTGACTGCCTGGTAATTACAGCCGCATCCGCCTACTGGCTTCCACCTGCTTTACAAGCTGGGGTGCCAGAGGTGGCTGGGGCAAGAGACAGGAAGTCCTGAGGCTGCAGGGGGCCTGAGCGCAGGCGTGGGTGTGGGGGGGGGCGTGGGGGGGTAGTCCATCCCTGCCAGGTCCTCACCTGCAGCGTCTTGTCGAACCAGCGATTGCCGCTGTTAAGCTTGCTGCCGCCCCCGTGCAGCATCTGCCCGGCCACTTGGCTGCGGTACTTGTCTTCCGAGGCCCGCGGCATGACCCCGTCCAGGCACACGGTGAAGATGCTCTGCTGGATGGAGCGCACCGAGTCCCGGTTCACCTTGTCTGCAGGCGGCACGGTGGGGAGGGGGCCCAAAATGGGGGTGTCAGGCCTGGGACCTCCGGATTATTCGCTGAATGCTGGGACGGACTCCAGGGCTTTATACTCAACAGCGCCCTACAGCCCCCGCACCCCGCAAGGCACACCCGGCACCTGGCTCGCTTTGCCCATTTTAGAAACGAGGACGTGGAAGCCCAGGGTCTCACAGAAAGCCAGGGTGGCAGCCAGGGATCCTACGCAGGGGCCTGACTCGGGGACAATGTCCCTAACACGGAGACTGGTGGGCTCCTCAGCCAGAGGACTTGAGACTCTCGTCCCACTTGCTACTTAACAGAGGGAAACAAATCCCACCCAGCTGAGCTTCCTGAACGCGGGCTGAGGACATCTGCTCTGGGTTGGGAGGACTCAGCGGGAACCCAGGGCCTGGAGTGGCCAGAGGCCAGGCTAGGGGCCTCGCCTCCCCCTCCCCGCCCTCTGGAGGCACCTTTGATGAGGGTGCTGTATGCCTTGGCCCAGGAATTGCGGTGGTTGGAGGTGAGGATGCCCACAGGCTCTTTGTTGGTTTGCAGTGACGAGTTCCAGATCTTCTCCAGCTGTACGAAGATCTGGTCCGAGGTGAGGGGCGTCCCGTCGCTATGATACACGTCCAGCTCAAAAAACTGCCCGGGGGCAGGCAGGTGCTGGTGAGGACCTCAGATGGGGCCGCAGCCACATCTCACCCCAGCCTCCTCCCGGCCTTGGCAGCCCAGAGGTCACAGAGAGTGCTGTCCTGGGCCCAGCTGAGGGGACAGGGCCAGGCCAGGGGTGAGGGCCCAGGGTGAGGCCAGGGAAGGGTGTCCTTGCATTGGGAGGCCAGGGAAGGGTCTCCCAGGCTGGGCAGGCCCATGGCTCCTCTTGGCCTCCCTGAGGCTGGGGTCTAGCCGGTCACCCAGCATAGATGTCCAGGGCACAACGGTTCCTGGGTACACGTGGGTGCACAGTGGGGAAGCGTACCTCTGGCCCTGCCCCGCCCCCCACCGCCGTGGCGGGACCCCCACCTGGTAGTTGTGCACCACGGTGATGTGCATGGGCGGCTTCTTGGTCTTGCTGAAGTTGATAACCGAATCCTGCTTGGGGCCCGGCACACGGCAGGAGGACAGGATCTGATAGTACTGGTTCATGCACAGCGGCTTCCCCCCCAGGTACTCCACAGGCAAGGTCTCACTGTGGGGTAGGGGGACAGCGAGGGGCCGCTGGGCAGGTGCGAAGGGAGAAGGGAAGAGGGAGCTGCTGGGTATGGCTGGGGGTTGGGCCAGGCCAAGTCAGGTTTCACACGAGCAGTGTCTGTCACCCCTCCCGTGTCCCTGCTTCCCCTTAGCCTGAGCAGGGGGCCTGGCAGAGCGGGGCTGGGGTCAGGAGGCCTGCCATGAGTCACACTGGAAACTCCCTTCCCCTCTCTGGGCTTTAGTTTGCTGTGGGGGAGATGCAGCCAGTCAACCTCTGGGGGCCTCTTTGGCTGGGACGCCCATTCCAGGGGCCTCTCGGGATAGAGTCACCAGGAGGAAGTTCCAGCCGCTGGGGCAGAGAATGCAGGCGTCCCCATCCCCAGGCTCTGTCTCCCCAAGCCCAACAGAGGCCCGACCAACAGGAAGTGAAAGCACCCGCGCTCTGGGCAGGCCGAGCACCCAGGGCTCTGGGTTGGGCTGGGCCAGGTTGGAGAGGCTGGGTTAATTGGGCAGGCAGGGTAGAGGGCGCTGGACTGCTCACTTGTCAACCATGGCCTTGAAATCCAACACGCCCTCGATGAATCTGGCAGCAAACCTGGAGGGACCAATGAGAGATCAGAAGCTGTGTGGACACCCCAAGGATGGGCGCGGGGCCAGGGACACCGGCAGAGCGCGGTGGCGACCCACTGCTTCACTCCTCGCACACTGCTGGCAGCTCGGCCTTCTGAGCCTGCTTTCTCGAAACCTCCAGTGGGAGATGTGGAGGGTTCGGGGAGAAGCTGCTGGCCGAGCGCCTGGCGGCGGTTCAATGCAAAGGCGCGGCAGCATGATCGTGGCTGGACTATGGGTCAGTGGGGCTGGTTCCACCCACAAAGGGCCTGTGCCCCTGAACCGTGGTCCGGAGTCTGGAAGGAGGGAGCCCTTCCCTCAGGTGTCAGTTACGGAGGGACCCAGGACCCCAGGGGAGGGGGTTGTGAATGGGAGAGCAGTGGCTCGAGGTGTCCCCTGCATTAGGTCCTTCCTGCTTCTGGGCCTCTGTATCCCCTAGGCCATCTCTCAACCTGGCCTTCCTCCCTGGACTATCTGGGTCACACCGACCATGTCCGACGCCTGGGCTGCCCCTGGGCCCCAACGTGGGGAACACCAGCTGGAGTTCCTGGGCCGAACCCCCAGACCTTCCCAAGGTGCCCTGGTGCCTTTAAGAGAAGCAGGTGGTGGCTGTGAGTGGCTGGTACTTGGGCAGGAGATCCCTGTCACTGGTATTTTTATCCCTGGTGGGACTGGAACAGAGGCCAAGGCAAGTGACATGGCCGAAAGTGGAAAAGGGGACTGTGTACAAAGGTCACCCCTGTGGCCAGAGGAGAAAGGGAAGGATGGGTGGAGCGCCAGAGCTGGTCCAGGCGACAGGCTTGGGTCTAGGTGAAGGGAGGGGCCCATGCCACGGGGCGGTGGTGGACAGTTACGAGACTTTAGGGCCGGGAAGACCATGCCTCCTGTCCCAGCTCAGCCAGTACTGAAAGGTGACCTTAGGTAGCCCCCCTCACCGCTCTGAGCCTCAGTTTCCCCACCTGTAAAATAGGAATGATGCTTCCTATTTCACAAGGCTATTTGTGAGGATGAAACAACGAGCAGGGCTCAGGCCTCTCCGACCTCCCGGAGGAAGTGAACTTCGGGGCCCTGCCCCTGGCACCTCCTGGCCCTGCCCAGCCTCGGCCACTCACCGGAGCTGTCCCTGCAGATCCACAAAGTCCTGCCTGGGCAGAATTAGGCCAGGACTGGAGTAGATGACCAGGGGCTGGCGGTACTGGAGGTAGGCCGTCTTGAGCCACCATTCGGATAGCTGGGGAAAGAACCGGAGCCTATCAGAAGGGGTAGGTGGGGATTTGGTGGCCCTTCCCCACAGGGCCAGGAGACCCTCTGCCCGCTCTATGGAGCACAGATTCTCAAAGCAAATGCTCAGACCCGGGACCTCCACCCCCTTAAACCCACTCGCTGTGTCCCATCTTCTTCCTTTGGCCTGAGCCAGTCAGCAAGAGAAATCGATCAGACACCACTGCCAAGGAAGAGGGGTGCGGGAAGAAAAGACTGGCAGGAAGCCTGGGGTGCACGACGCAAACAGGCAGAAATGGAAATCATGTTTCTCTGTCTTACAAATTTTGGCCAGTAGTTTGTACTACCTTTTTTTCTCTTTTTAAAAAAGATTTAAATTATTTATTTATTTTTAGACAGAGGGGAAGGGAGGTAGAAAGACAGGTAGAGAAACATCATGTGGTTGCCTCTTGAGCGCCCCTCTCTGGGTACCTGACCCGTAACCCAGGCATCTGCACTGACTGGGAATCGAACCAGCGACCCTTTCGCAGGCTGGCACTCAGTCCACTGAGCCGCCCCAGCCAGGGCTGATTTGTACTACTTTTAAAAATAAAAAGGTATGCCTGGTAGAAAGGAGAAGTAGAGAAAGGTATAGAAAAATACAGAAGACATTGAAACTCCAGTGAGTGAGTTTTTTGCTCATCCCAACTGAGCCGGGAAAGCAGGGGCCCAGGGCTCCATGTAGAACTGGCGACCCTGGTCGCCCACGTGGCCTGTTTTGTTGGTGTCAGCCTGGGGAGTGGACACTCACTGGGATCTCAACTTCAGGGCGATTTGGGGGAAGCTCGCTGAGAATAAATCATTGTACCGGTGACGAGATCCAGCGGGGGAGCATTGTCTCTCTGGAGACCTACCGTGGACACGTTAAATGCCCCGAGGTGACTATCACCCTGGAGCCTTCTGTGCTTGACTGCAACATCGTCTGCCCTGCACCCCCTCCACGCGCACGCCCCATACGCCTCTTTCTGGCAGGTCCTGTAAGGCCTGGAGACCGGGGCCCTGCTGTGCTTCCCCATCCCCCTCAAAGAGGGGTGGGACATGCCTCTTGACCACACTGATTCTTCCTGGGAGCCTGCTGGCCTGGGGTCATTAGCCTTGGGCCCTTGGCAAGGGGTGGGGGGGGGGGTGCACCCAGGTTGCACAACATGCCTGTGGGTGCCTTGTTGTCTGCCGACCTGTAGGTCATGTGAAGCGGCTGCAGGCTAAACAGAGTTGGAAAACTGCCAGACCCCAGACTCCTTCGGCTCCTGATTCCACAGTCCAAGGCCCTGACCTGCCCAGGCTCAGTACAGCCACCTAGCAACTGATGACTCCTGCATCCTATGCGTAGCGACCCTCTTCCAGCTGCGCCCCTGAAAGCACCTTCTACTTTATGGGGCCAGGCTTGGCTTTGGTTCTCTCTCAAACCTGCCTCTTCCTCTGTCACCGCCTTCTCCATAACAGTCCCCCTCTCCCTTCCCCCTCACAGTGGCTTTAGGTCAGGGCTGTCCCCTCTCCCAGCATCCCCATCAGCAAGTACCACCGGCACCAAAACGTCTTCTGGACTGAATGACTCGCCCCGCCTCCCC
>PVJD01002818.1:0-155138 GCA_004026545.1 Mormoops blainvillei | reverse complement strand
GCAAGTCACAGCTTCTGGGACCCTGTTCTTTTCTTTCTTAAAATGGGGCTATGCAACCTTTGTCACAGCGCCAGAGTGTGTGTTGCGTAGGTGATGTGGACCACACGTGGGGCGTGGCATTTCCATCAGCGTGGAGAGCGTTATCCTTTCCAAAGGGGGTACACATTGAACACACGGAGTGCTTCCACGTAATACATTATACTCTGTGGGATTTTTTAGGAATATGTCTGAAACTCTGGATGTTTCCATCTTACACCGAGAGGTTTTAGGGGATCCAGTTGTCTGGTGGTCCTGTTGTCAGAGGCAGAATCTGATGCCGGAGAGACTGTGGGTCTGACTTCATTTATCACAGTCCTGAGTTTGAAGCCTTAAAACATCCTTTTTTTTTTTTTGGTGGGGTTTTTTTGTTGTTGTTGTTTTTAATTTAGGATTTTATGTTCTGGGGAGACCAGTGTGCTTCATCAGAGATTTGTTGTGATTGTTACCCATAGGGTAGCCTTTGCCCTGGAGGTTTTCTGTGAAATAATGGCAGGAGGGCTGTCCCCTTGCAGGGGAGGTTCTCTCCAACTTACAAAAGGGCTGTGTTCAAAGAACTTTTGCAAGTTGATTATTTGGAATTTGGAACGCATTTTCCTGTAAAAACAAGGTGGTAAGGTTACCAGCCTGACCTACAGAGCTTTTTATTTGGCATCTTACTTAAAGAAGCGATTTACTGACAGTAGGGGGTCCCAATTTTGGGTTCTCGCAACCGGGCTTGCAGCAAAGGTGGGAGGAGGAAGAGAGTTTCTGGTTTTCTTTCTTGGGCTCTGGTGTGAATTCTGAATTAGGCAGAGGTTTGCCATGCTCTTATTCGCAGATCCTCTGTCCTGCTCCTGAGGTCTCCAGGTCTCCTGGCACTTCTCCCTCAGTTTTACTTTCCTTGCAGAGTAAGGAAAGGCAGGAGGCCAGTGGGTTTGGTCTAACAAGCCAGTACTCTGTCCTGGACAGATGTGTCTGATTTCCACTAGGGCTTGGGTGTTGGAGTCTTGGTTTAAAAGTGTGTGTGTGTTGAGGGGGATAGAATTCTATTGATCTGTTTGCTTTTTCATTTTCTTTGTCAAGATTCTTCGGAGGATACCCCTCCAGCCACCCAGAACTTTATCATTCCGAAAAAGGAGATCCACACGGTTCCAGACATGGGCAAATGGAAGCGTTCCCAGGTACCGGTGGTGTCTACACAGTAGGGTCAGAACCGGGAGGAGGAACTTGGGCCTTTTGAAAGTCAGTGCTTTTCTAGGCATGACGGTCTGTGAGCGCATCACTGTGATTCTTGCTTACAAGGAACAGCAAGTTGGGGAGCCAGTGTCTCAAAGGGAGAAGAGGTTACGTGTGGAAACCTAGGCCAGGGAAGCGGCTGAGCCTAAAAATACCTGGGAACTAGAGCTCTGTGGGGCAGAGTGCTTTCTGTGCAGCTCCGGCCACATGGTGGGCAGAAGATAACAGCTTGTCCCTCCCGGGCTGTGGTCAGGTTGTGGAAAGACTGTGACCAGGAAAAAAAAAGCCAATTTCAGATTCCCAGGGAAGGTCTTGGGTCCAGGTCCAGCCAGGTGCCTACACCTGGTCTGGTCAGCTGGGGTGGGGAGTGTCCCTTGTAGAGAAGGGCAAGCTCGGGGGGTCCCAGCAGGCGTGTCAGGTTTCCTGTGAGGAGTCTGTTGTGCTTACGTTGGTCCAGGCCACAGGTTGGCAGGCGATTGGCTCTGTAGATTCAGTGTTACGGCAACACAGCCACGCCCATTGGTTTATCTGTTGTCCGTGGCTGCTTTCACGCTACAAGGGCAGAGTTGAGAATACGTGAACCAGACTGTATGGTGTGTGGAGCCTAGAATACTTGCCGTCCAGCCCATTGCAGGCAGTTTGCCAGTCCTGCTCTGGGCACCAGCACTTTTGGGGAAGTGTTGGTCACTTTTTCTTCTGATGTGCATGTTGAATGATACCTGCTGGAAGCCTTTGACTCACTCTGAGGCTCACCAGTGAAGTGTGTGGACCTGTTGTGGCCAGACAAGTGACCCTGTGCTGTGTCCCACAGAGTTCCACTAGACAGCAGAGTGCAGCGGCCAAGAGCACGGGTTTGGGGGCGGAGGGGTCAGCGCTTGAAGCCCAGGGCCACCATTTTCTTTTCTTGAGACCTAGGCAAGTCGTCTAACGTGGCCAAGCCTTGGTTTCCTCCGCTATAAAATGGGTTTGTTTGGAGGCTTAACTGATTTAAAGCCCACAAAGCCCCTGGCCCAGTGCTGGGCATATGGTGGGCCTTGCTGGGCGTTCGGTGTGCTCTCCAACTGCTGTGATGATGGTGACGGTGACGATAGCCGTGGCATCAGTAGACACTTTGCACACAGTCGCGTTCATAAGAATATCCTGAGTTTTAGTTGCAAGAGACCTGGAGCCGTGTGGGAGCAGGGACCGTGGAGGGTGATGCTGCACCTTGCTGCTTCCTCCCCCTGCGTCCCAGTGTGTTTGCAGGGGTGGCTGTGGGCAGTGGCCATAGGCAGGAGGAGGGCCCAGACTTGCCCTGGGCTGGGAGAGCTGCTGGGGGGGCCCACGGGGCCTGCTGTGTGACCCCGCATTTCCACCTGGCCACGGGCAGAGGACAGCTTGTCCTCCTGGGAGCAGGGCATCTGCACTGCAGGCAGACAACCTGGCCTGTGTGGGGAGGAAGCATCTAGCAGATTACCAGCAGGGGGACCCTCGGTAGTTTCCTTGAGCTTCTGGTGGTATGGCATAATGGTCAGTACTCAACCACTCAGCTTTGGAGTGTCGTTGGCCGGGCCCTCCTCCACATCTAATGAGATCTTGGTCTTAGGAGACTTTGGGCAAGTTACTTCTCCTGAAGCCTTGGTTTCCTCCTCTGTGGACTGGGGACTGTTGGTGCGTGGGCTGTTGTGTAGCAATAGTGTACACACAGTAAGCTCTGGCTGGAGGCCCGGGTGTCACGGGCTTGCCATTGAGTTGGATGGAGGGTCGGGGTGGGGCACTTGGCATTATCTTTCCGCTGCTCCTGCTACTAGGGGGGAAGTCAGGGTGGCTTGGAGCGATTTGATAACTGGGTGGAGCTGGGGGCTGGCTGTGGTATAAAGAGTGGGTGTCTGAGAGCCCTTTCCACATCCCACTTCCCTCCCCCCGTTTGGTAGGCATATGCCGACTACATCGGATTCATCCTTACCCTCAACGAAGGCGTGAAGGGGAAGAAGCTGACCTTGGAGTACAAAGTCTCTGAGGTAGGCCTGGGCAGGGAGCCTGCTGGGAAGGGCCTGTCCAGAAGGAGCTCCAGAGTCATGTGGGCTCATCGCCCATAGCAGGGCCGCTGCAGAAATAAGATCATCCAAACACATGTGACATTATGGTGTCTGTATTTCTAACCTTTCTTTAAAAAATCTATGACTAGAAAATTGTGGTCAAGGTAAATATGCCGTTTTATAACATGCATTTTTGCTAACTGGTATTTTTATTTAAGTTTTTAAATCAAAGGAGATCACAAAAGAAGTAAACGTGCTCACTGAAGAGATTACTGATAGAAACGTGGATAATGGAGCCCTGGCTGGTGTGGCTTAGTGGACTGAGTGCCAGCCCACGAACTGAAGGGTCACTGGTTCGATTCCCATTCAGGGCACATGCTTGGGTTGTCGGCCAGGTGCCAGTTGAGGGTGCTCGAGAGACAACCACACATTGATGTCTCTCTCCCTCTCTTTTTCCCTTCCTTCCCCTCCCTAAAAATAAATAAAATCTTTTTAAAAATTTAAAAAAGATTTAAAAGGAAAAAAGAAATATGTGTAACATTAGCAAAAAAAAAAAGCTGCCCTCTCACTCTACTGCCTCTTGTCCCGACTGTTAACAGTTTCCGGAGCGCCACCCAGACCTGCCCTGCAAGCTCCTCCGCTCCTGGCTCCTGCCGTGTGAAGGGCTGCCTCGGGGCCAACCCTCGTTTGTTTAAACAGCCCCCTAACTAGACTTTTAGGTTGTTGCCCTAAACATTGCTGCTCTGAATATCATTGCACTTAGATCTGTGGGCGCTATTTCCTAAGGATTCATCCCTAGAAGGGGAACTACTGAGTCGAAGGGCACACTGCTAGGCGCGTGCCCTGGCTCTGTTTCAGAGACAGGCTTGTTTGTGGAGGGCGGGGGAGAGCTGCGGGGAGCCAGATACCCGTGGGAAGGTGTGGTCCTGCAAGCTGTTTGCTCTGCTGGATGCCATCTTCCAGGGCTGGGTCCCAGGCCTCCAGTGACCTTTTGGACTCCTGTCCCAGTTGGTCCAGAAACACCTTGAACCTCTTATCTGAGACACCAGGGCCTGAGAGCCTCCCTGAGAGCCTTGTCTCACCCAGTTCTCCAGCCATAGCCTTGGCCTGTTGGGTAAGGCCTGGCCCGGCCCTGGCGCAGTCTCTCCACCTGTTCTGAGGCTCATGTTGCCCTATTAGCCTTCATAGTCCTGAACCGTCACTGGTGCGTGACCAAGGTCCTCTCCTGTCACTTGTGGGGAGCCAGGCCTGTACGGGGGATTGCCAACCTTCTCTTGGGAGCTGACCCAGCAATGACTTCCTGAGTTCCTCTCAGGGCCACACAGTGCTCTGGGACTTGACTGTGGGCGCAGACGGTGGTAGAGAGGGCTACTCCTTGAGCCTGTGGCAAGGGGTGCTCAGCTGGGCTCAGGACGCTGGGCAGTGCGGTAGGGAAGGCTTATTAAAGGGGAATGCTGTAATTACCCCGCAGATTCTGAGTTGCCACATCCCTTGCAGGTCCCTTAATTGCCCCTGAGGACTCGATGGTGGCCGTGCACACGGCCTGTCACAGCACAGGAGCTCTTCTGTTGGCAGGGTTGCAATGTGGTTAAGTGCTTGGGCTCTGGAGTCAGGCTGACCGGGTTTTGATAACCTCTCACTTCTGAGCTGAGTGGCCTTGTCACCTGTGACCCTCTATGTCCTCATCTGTAGAGTGGGAAGAGCCACAGACCTACTTATGGCCCCTGGGGAGGATTTGCTAGATCCCACGTGTAGGGTGTTTCTGCACAATGCCTGGCTTGTACTCGATGACATGCCATCATTATTAGCTATTGGTTTTTAAAAATTATTTCATTTTTTTATTAGAGATTTTCATTCTTTAAAAAAAACGATTTTGTTTATTTATTTTTAGAGAGAGAGGAAGGGAGGGAGGGAGAGACAGAGAAAACTATCAATGTGCGCTTGCCTCTCACGTGCCCCCCACTGGGGACCTGGCCCGCAACCAAGGCATGTGCCCTGGCTGGGAATGGAACTGGTGACCCCTTGGTTTGCAGGCCGGCACTCAATGCCCTGAGCCACACCGGCCAGGGTGATTATTAGCTATTGCTAACATGAGCTGTTTTGCAATTCTAATTTCCAGTAGTGTTGCTTCAGCTGGGGCTCTCCCTGAGCCGGGGTTCATCCCAGCACTGGGGCAGTGGGCTGCTCCATACTCAGTGGACAGAAGGGACTAGTCTAGCCCCCAGAGGTCTCTCAGCTTCTGCCCACTGCTGGCAGGGGCAGCAGGAGGCATGGCTCACAGCATGTGGCCTCGGCCCACGGATGGGAGCTGTTTTCTGCTTGGCGCAGCTTGGGTCTCCGGCTGCTTCTCACTGCTGCCTCCTACTGCAGGAATGGCAGCTGCAGCAGGGGAGAGGCACAGTGGCCTTGGGTGGCAGCTTCCAGACTGCCCGTAGCAAAGGGCACAAGCAAGGGCGGTGTGGGAGCTTGTCTTAGACCCATGTTTAGAGGACCGTCCTTCATTTTGAGATTATGTCTGTCTTTCTCTTTGGGGATTAGAATTTTTAATTTTTGCAGAATAAAGATGCTAGTAGATAGGAGACTTATTTTTTTTGTTCTGTTGATTTCAAAAATGAAAGCAAAATAAAAAGTTGGTAAGTAAAATTTTGGAGAAAATTTTACTTGCCCGTGAAGTCCAGAAAGGAAGCACTGGACTAGGAATAAGGAGTGTAGGTCAAAGTGTCCTTTGTGCTTTCGAGTTCCAGCCCGTAGTTCCCTCTCTTCTAACTCCTCTCTGCTAACTAGCCAAAACAGTAGAGGCGCCCCCCCTCCCCCAATTCAAGAGTCCCTCTGCAGAAAGAAGAGCTAGGAGCCTTTTAATTATTCATCGGCCCTGCTAAGCAGCAGCTGGGGCCTGGCTCCTGCAGGCTCCCAGCGCCTCCTCGATCCCCCCTCAGCGGTCACCAGAGGCCGGTCACCAGAGGCCGCCATCTCTGGATGGGACTCGCTGGTGCTTCCTGGGGCTGGGATTATCACAGCACCTCCTAAGGCCCAGCTCCTGTGTGGGGGCAGGCCTGCTCTGTCCTTATCAGTGTTCTTGGTGACCTGGTTCCTCACAAAGCCAGACTCTGGCAGCACTCTCTGTCACATTTCAGCAAGGCGGGTCTATGTCGCCTAGACCCTGTGCGTCCGCCAAATACGAAGGAGCTTTCTCCTCCATCAGAATCTTTTTCCCTCCTCCTAGGCTTCAAGCACAGGGAATGGGGAGGCAAGGACACTGTCACATTGCACAATGACAGGAGGCACTACTTACAGGACCACAGGGTGATTTGTGCCCCCTGGAGCTATGCCGCGGGAGCACTGGCCAACGTGTATACCATTAGCTACCATTAGCTCAAGCCCCCCAGCCCCGCACCCCTCCAAGTACATGTGCAGCTCTTGGGAAGTGTCTGTGCATGGCAGACGACCATGCCTTGCCCTCCTTGTCATGGCTTTTCCTGTGGGCACCACCCTGCTAGTTCCTACTAGTGCCCAGAGCTCCTGGAGTCATCTCCTTACACCAGTTGTGCCCAGTAGACAAAGGACTGATCCGCCTCTTGGCAGGGCCCCTCCTCCCAGGGCCACCTGACTTCGAAGATCCTGTGTACCGGGTGTTCCCTGAACCTTTCGGTGCCCCTCATGGGCCCCTTTCTGTAAGCCACATCTGGAAGGAGCACTTTTCTCACCGTCCTCACAGACCTGTGGTTTGGATGGACGGCTTCACCTGATTTCCTCATTGAGTAACATTTTGTGTGCCAGTGTTGCCCTGGCCTGTGACACCAATTCCACTCAGCCCCTGCCTCCTGTGGGAAAGGTCGGGATCGCAAACCCTGGTGGCCCCACAGAGTATCCTGCACGTCCATGTGTCTGACCCAGCAGAGCATGAATTGCCGGGTTGTTTTTCAGTCTGGTCGTGGCAGCAAACAACTGGAAATAACCCAAATGCGTAACAGTGAGGGATTTGGTAAATTTGTAGTCCACCGGTACAGTGAAATCTTCGTCACTTATTAGAGGCTGTTGTAAAATTATGTTCACATGTTGATGTGGAACGAGGTTCATGAGGAAGCAGCAGGCTACAAAGCAGCGTGTGGCCTGTAACCCGTGTGTAAGAGCCTGTGTATAACCATACACCATTACCCTGTGAAAACCATGTACCATTACCTTGTGCCAGGCACTGCGCGCGGCATCTTCATGGATTGCTACGCAGTCCTCCTGGCAGCCCTGAGCGGTGCGTATCTTCATGCCCATTTCTGAGACGACAAAATAGGCACAGAGAGTTCAAGTCAGTGGCTCAAGGTCTTGCAGCAACTAAATGGAGTTTTAGCTGGGATTTGAGTCCAGGCCGAGCTGCCTTCAAATTTGTCGCCCTGACAAACAAAAGAAAACACTAGAGAAAGATGAAATTGAAGAATATGTTAAAATGTCAGTAGCATTTGTTTCCGTGTGGCAGGATCACTGGTCATTTTTGTGTTCTCCCTTGTACCTGTCTGTTTTCTGTGGCGGGAGGCATTGGGCACTCAACAGAGGACCCCACTGCCGCCATCGAAGGTCAGGGCTGCGGTTCATGCTTGTCCAGCAGCTCCTCTGGGCTACCTAGAGGACCCTGCTGCTGCAGCCACACTTGTCCCTTCGACGTAGTGCTGGTCCCTTTCTGTACAGCTCACTGTGTTCCCCTGGCCTTTTTCATATTCAAGATGATTGGGAAGAAAGGGGACAGCACGGAGGATGCCAGTTAGCACCAGGCCCTGGGTCATTGTTCAGCTACAGCTAGGACTTCCCTCTCTGTCTCTAGTTTGGGGCCACTGGTCACTGTGGCTTGGCCACCTCTATTTTGCCTCCACAGGCCATTGAGAAACTGGTCGCTCTTCTCAACACACTGGACAGGTGGATTGACGAGACTCCTCCGGTGGACCAGCCTTCTCGGTTCGGGAACAAGGCCTATAGGACCTGGTACGCCAGACTCGAGGAGGTGAGGCTGCCACAGACGAGCCTGGGGCCGGGCCACGCGGGCCTTCAGGCACACCAGAACCACTGGGCGTTTGCTAAAATGGCAGTTCTGTTTTTACCAAAAGCACAGGTGTGTTTAGCCATCTCCTGGGGATCACCATGTGGATGCACGGTCCTCTGCACAGGGCTGTTTAGTTGGTCACTGTTAGCGTTAGCAGCTGATTCAGACATCCTAGGTGTCCATCTGCAGGGGACCAGTTAAATAAAAACTGCTGTAGTCCGCCCGCCCATGGGGCACTGTGCAGCTGTGAGGAGGAACGCAGGGAAGGGACTACGGTTTACTGTCAGGTTAAAGAGCAGCCAGGCCTATGATGCACATTGCAAGCTGCCTTTTGGTTAAAAAGAGGGAGAAAGAAAAGATATGTTTGTATCACTTAATTTGCATAGAGAAACATTGGTAAGATACACAGAAGGCAAATAACGCTGCAGTTTCTCTTTGAAGAGAGGGAAGAGGAGGGTGGGCGGGGCGAGGGTGGGCAGGGCATCTCGATTCGTCCCTTTTACACTGTGTTTATTTTTGAATCACATAAAGGCAATACCTGTTCAAAGCAAAGCAAAGCAAAGCCAGCAAACAAAACAAAATGCAGGATCGCAACCCCATCCTTAGAAAAGCAGTCTGTCGTTCCAGAGCAGGGTCTGGGCACCCAGATTTTCACCAGGGCTCTAGGAGATTTTCATGCCACGCATCCGCACACTGAACTTAGAGGAACTTGGGTCCTCACTTCTCTGGCCTCCTGTTTTCACATGGAGCAGAGGGGAGTTCTAGGGACCCAGCAGAATACTTTCCTTTCCTAAGAGTGGCCTGGGCTGCCCCTGAATTCTAAGATGGCACCTGAGTAGTATCTTTTAAAGGTTTTTATTGAATACTTTATTTAAAAACACTTTTTTAAAAGATTTATTTTTAGAGAGAGGTGAAGGGAGGCAGAGAGGAAGAGAAACATCAATGAGTGGTTGACACTCATGTGCCCCCTACAGGGATCATGGCCCACAACCCAGGCATGTGCCCTGACTGGGAATCAAACTGGCGACCCTTTGGTTTGCAGGCCAGTACTCAATCCACAGAGCCACACCAGCCAGGGCTACTGAGTAATAATTTAAAGCTGACATATTACAGCCACGCAGCTTAATGTGTTTTCAGTGTTGTACCCACCACCCATAATAAGCTATAGAAGATTCCAGCACTTAAGCAGGACCCTCGTGTGCCCTCCTAGTTGACGTCTCCCCAGGTCTTTTGATTTCTATCCCATAGATAGACTTTGCTTTTTTTTGAACTTCATATCAGTGTCTGGCTTATTTTATTCAATGTCATGTCTGTGTGATTCATAAACACGGTTGTGCATAGCAGTGGGTTTTTGTTACCGCATAACATTCTACTGTGTGGACACAGCACAGTTCATCCGCTCCACTGTTGACAGACGTTTCAGTTGTGGGTTTTGTCTGCGTTTTGGCCACTGCAAATAAGACTGCTATGAACATCCTTGCATACGTCTTTGGGTGGATGTCTGGCACAAACGCTCTTGCTGGTAGTGTGAAGAAAGATGGCATCTATGGTGATGTCCATTAGTTACCAGATGGGAGAGCGGAATGGCTACAGATCCCTGCTGTCTTGCCCCCAGAACCTTGTCACCTGGAGGAAGGGTCAGCAAGTGAATAGCCACCCCAGGCTAGTCTCTGTTGTGTAAAAATAAATGCCTTCCCTCCTCTTTCTTCTGTGACCAGTCAGAGCAGGGAGCCAGGATGCCTGGCCTAGTGGCCTGGGTCCCCGCCAGATGCTGCCCCTGGGCACTTGCCTCTCAGGATGCTGCGTAATCTGTTGCCACCACTCTGTGTCTCTTGTGTTATCAGGAAGCAGAAAACTTGGTGGCCACAGTGGTCCCCACCCATCTGGCAGCTGCTGTGCCTGAGGTGGCTGTTTACCTAAAGGAGTCAGTGGGGAACTCCACGCGCATCGACTATGGCACAGGTACCTGCCGTTCCCAGCACTCAGTTGGCTTCACTGTGGCCTTGTCTTGGGCTACTTCCTCTTGCATCCAGGCTGTCTCTGGGGGACCCTGAGCAAGCAGCCTGCCTGGGCCAGCTGGAGGGCCGCGCTGCTGAGTGTGAGGGGCCCTGGCGCTGCTCCTGCAGCCTTGGCCTCATCCACCAGGGGGAGCTGATGCCATATGCATGCTGCCATCTGAGCAGAGCCGATTCCTGTTCTTTCTGCAGATGGTCTGTGAGCTCGTGGTCATCACCAAAATGATTTACTGAGCACTTACTCTATCTCAAGGCAACTGCTCCCAGAAGCCTTGAGAAACAAAAGAGCTTGGCGGCCTCTGGCAGCATTATGGCCACCCTCTCCCTGTGCCGCTTGCTTTTAGCCACACTCCCTGTGTTCTTGAGTTCTCAAGGAAAGGGAGCAGGCGGGCACCTTAACAGGGGAGGGCTCTCTGGGCAGGGGGCAGCTGAGAAGGATCCTTGTTTTGGTAGGCCCTCCTCTCCTCTTCCTCCCACCTTGAAGCAGGCAGATACAAGAACTGCCACTCCGTTGGGCTCTCCCCTTGCCTGGGTTTCGGGATCCTCAGGAGATGCCCAGGCTACAGAAGCAGGCCTGGAGAAGGACCGCCTTGGACTTGGGTCCTGGGAAAGCTTTGCGTTGGCTCCCCCTGTGGCTAGGGGACAGGTTTATCAAGTATTTTGGTACTTTCAGGGGGTGGGGCTTTGACTAAGACTAACGGTAAGACCCTGGAGAAGATAGTGGGCGGGGTCAGACTGGGGCGGGGTCAGGTTAGCAGGAGTGGGTTTTTCTTCCACCCTCAGTTGCTCTCAGGTATGCAGGAGTGATGGCTACCCCTGAATAATGGTGGCCTGGATTCTGGCTGGTCATGATGGGAAATTGTGCAGGGGACAGTGACAGTTCACAGCTTTCCAGGCCCCTGGAGGGACCTTCCTTTTGCAGCAATAGGACAGAAAGTCACTGGAAATACTTTCCACCTTCCTCCAAGTATGTTTTCCATGACACTGAACCATGGATTCAGTCCAAAGTCCAGTCCGTGTTTGCTGTACTGCTGACCATTCCTATTTGCCGTGAGTGGGGAAGGAAGAAGGGGGCCTTTCAGCCTGTAACGTGACCATGCTTAGAATGTGGCTCGCTTCGAAGCCTTCAGTGGCTCCCCATTGCTCTGAGGATAAAGGCTGAGCTTTTCGCTATGGCTGGTAAGGACGCCATCCCCGCTGCGTCTCGTTACTCCTCCTCCCTTGCTCTCTGCCTCAGCCGCGCTGCCTCAGGGCCCTTCAGCCAGCAGATTTCCACCCGCCTCACAGCCTTTGCACATGCTGTTTCTTCTGCTTAGAATGTTCGTTTTGCTTTCCCCACCCCTGTGCCTTACCGATTTGTATTCAGATTTCAGATGAAATAGTGTTTCCTTGGGGAAGCCTTCTTGAACCCTTATGTCAGGGTCCCCTGTGACATCTTGTAGTGATCACCCTATCCTCCTTCACGGCTAGAATCATAGCTGTGATTATGTATTTAATGTTGGTCATAAACTATCAAACAAGGGCAGGGACTGTCTCCCTGGTGCCTGACATGGACAGTGACTGACCCCGTAGTAGGTGCTCAATAAATAGGGTAGAATTGGTGAGTCAAACCTACAAAATAAAACATAAATGCCTGTTTATGGGCCCTTTAGGAGTAGAATTATAGTAGTAGTGGTTTAAAAGGGCTGAGGTTTCTCTGGGTAGGGCAGAGCCCCCAAGATCTCCTTGGAGGGGCAGGTATCAGTGATTCGGATGCTGGCAAGACCAAGAACAACCCCACTCCTTCTTTTGGAAGACTGCCAACCTTGGCTGTTCTCACCCCCTCAGGACATGAAGCAGCCTTTGCTGCTTTCCTCTGCTGTCTCTGCAAGATTGGGGTGCTCCGGGTGGACGACCAGATAGCTATTGTCTTTAAGGTGTTCAATCGGTGAGTGAGGAGCGGGCCGGAGGGTTGACTGCCAGTGGGAGGGGGAGGCGTGCGGGGGTCTCTTCCCTTGTTACTGTCAGACTGGGGCGGGGTGCTCTTGTCCCGTCCTAATCCAGCTCTGGCTGCACATGGGCTGTCCAAGGGCCCTTCTTCTAAAAGGTTTGAATTCAAGGAATAGCAAACGAGGGCAACGTTACGTAATGATGTTAACGCACGCACGGTGTTTGCCGTGTGGAGGCCCGGGCTAAGCGCTGTACACACGACTCACGTCCTAGGTCTGTCTAAGTACGCTCCATGGTATTCACACGACGATGGCATAGCCTAACAGTGCGTTTCTCAGAATGTGTCCCGGTAGCTGCGCGTGACTGTGATTCTCGCCGTAACCCTAGGAAGTAGCAACTGTCATTCCATTTTATAGATGAGGATGCTGAGGCAGAGAAACGAGATCTGTTTACCGAGGTCACAAAGCCAGGTGAACCCAGGTAGTCAGGCTCTGACCTGCACCCCTCACTGCCCAAACCACCTGGAGCACAGGTGTGTTTCAGTCACCAGGGCGTTGACAGTGCCCATTTGGGGCCCCCCTCCCACAGTGCTGCAGTGCTGGGACTCGCTGATGACTGGGACGTAGCCCCTGACCACATTGGCAAGCCCAAGGTAGAGAAGCTGAGGTTCCTGCCCAGGGCCATACCACTGGCAGGAGCCAGTGGCACTAATGCCCTTTCCCAGGAGGTGTTCTGCCCCTTTCCTGGGCTAAAAGAAGGCTGAGTGTGGGAGAAAATAAAATAAAGTGACATTATTTGGAGAGTATCAGCTGACCATAACTTGTCCGTGTAGATCTTCAGTGAAATGGAGACCAGTGACACTCTTAGGTGGTTACTTCTGGCCTCCCTGTGCTCCCAGTGGCAGAAGGGTCGTGACTGTCCTCCTGCATTTGCTCACTCCCCTCCTTCCCCCCCTTCCTGTGCAGGTACCTTGAGGTGATGCGGAAACTTCAGAAAACATACAGGATGGAGCCGGCAGGCAGCCAGGGAGTGTGGGGCCTAGATGACTTCCAGTTTCTGCCCTTCATCTGGGGCAGCTCGCAGCTGATAGGTACTGAAGTGCGGCGCGTACCTCCACCCCCCAGAGTGCGTCCTGTGTCCCTCCTCCCACCATCCTCCATCCCTGTCCCTCCTATTCCTCCTGCCCAGACAGTGACAGCTTGTGAAGCAGGCATTAGACTGGCTGTTGACAGAGGCTGCTTGCTGCCGACCTTCCACTGTGTCCTGGCATGGCAGGCGGGGGAGGCGGAGGCACAGGCCCTCCGAGGTAATGGGAAGTGGCACGAGCTGGAGCACAGGCCTCGCCTGGCTCATAGTGGACTGGCGTGAAGTGCGCCCCAGCTCCTGGGAGTGGCCTGTGGGATTTTATGCTGAAAATCAGGGGCTCTTTGACTCAGCGACCACTGTCATCTACTGTCGTCATAGAGTTGTGTGCAAGGGGCCCATCAGGAAGCTGCCACCAAGTGCTGGGTAGTGGACTGGGCCACTTGCTATGGGCCCACTCTAGTGGGTCTCCCACTGCTGCATGAGCAAGACGAAGTGGGTGAGGGCGTGGTGATAGCTTCTCTTTCGACGCAGATGTAACTGACTACAAGATGACATTGGTAAGTGACCACCGTTGAGCGTGTGCTCCGTGCCCAGCACTGCTGTAGGTGCTTCAGGTAGATCATCTCCCTGAGAACCACCTCCTCCACCTGGGCAGGCACCATGCCGAGTGCCTCTCTGTGCTCACGCTTGTCAGGTGGTTCTCAACAGCCTACAGGGAAGCTGCTCCTCTTATCCCCATTGCACAGATGAGGGGACCCAGTCCCCTGCCCAGAAAGAGGCAGAGTCGAAGCTCATGGTACTAGAATATACACATGCGCAAGGCTGTTTATCGCTCCTGTGAGGTCCAGTTTTCAGGGCACACAGGCAGGACTGTGGCCCTGGATGGGTGTGGACCACGTGGGCCGAGGTGCCCCCGTGGTATGAGCGCCTGGTTCTGAACTCCGGGGCTCTCTGCTGTTCCCAGATCACCCATACCTGGAGCCCAGGCACTTCGTGGATGAGAAGGCCGTGAATGAGAACCACAAGGACTACATGTTCCTGGAGTGCATCCTGTTTATCACCGAGGTGAGGGGAGACGGGTCAGGGAGAACCCATGGCAGCCTCCAGGCTGAAATGAACGCTGCTGGCTTTGGACAGTGGAGCCAGAGCTGCTGCCCAGAGGTGGCAGGGCTGGTCCTGAAAGGCAGGGTTTTGAAAGGGAAGCCCCACCAGGCCTCTCTGAAAGGTTAAGTCAGCTTCTGACCAGGATCTCCTCCCCACATGAGTGGTCTGGGGTTTTCTACTGGAACTGAGGGACTAAGCTCTCTCACTAGTGGACTTGGTGACTGATGCAGCAGGTCTGAAGGACGGGTGGGTGTCAGCACCTTGCTGGTGGGGCCCACAGGCCTGTAGAGCTCCGTGTGTATGGCTGTGTGGGATGAAACCATATCAGGAGGTGGAAACTGGAGTGCATGCCAGAACAGATTTCTCTGAAGGGACACGTTTCTGTCAGGGCCTGAGGACATGGGCCAGGTGAAGTGCCACAGGTGAGAACAAGCAGGCCTGGACCCTGGCCCACCCAGCATGGGTCATTCAGTCGGGTCTCCTGCAGTGCAGCCTTGGATCACTTCCTCAAGATCATCTGGGGAGCTTGTTAAAATGCACATTCCTGGGCCCCACCCCAGCTTTCTGAATCAGAATCTTGGGGGTGGAAATCCAGAAACCTGTACTTCAAACACACTTTTCAGGTGACCGCACATGAAAGTCAGGGACCGATTGCTCTCAGGTCTTTTCTTCTAGGAGGCGGCCTTTCATTCTTCCTGCTTAGTACCCCGACCCCCCAAACTTCCAGAAGGTGCCCAGACCCTGTCTGGATAGGGTCCCCCAATTTCTTTCCTGGCCCCCGCATGCATGTCTGCTGGCGCCAGTGTCGTCCCTGGCATACCCGCGGACCCCTGGCAGTGGGGGTGGCTGGCCTGTCTATTCACTTTGCGCCCCTTGAAGACCGGGAGAAGCCTGGTTAAGCAGCTGTAGCTCCAGGCTCCTCCTGGTCAGCATTCGGCTCAGGCTTCTGCCAAACTCCAGAGGCCAGAGGGGAATGACATGTTTTTTCCAAGTCAGCAAACAGACCTGGGACTGACTGACTGACGGACGGGTGGCCGCCCCTTCATCGCAGAGGCCTGCTGGCTTCAGCAGTGCGGCGGGCCCAGGGTCGGAGGGGCTTCGGGGCAGCCTGGCTCAGTGCTGTGAGAGCCAGCCTCGCCACCTGTTCCAGCGTGGGATGCCAGGGTCTGTGGAGTGGAGCCCTGGGGTGCCCCACGAGGAGCTGGAGGGGCAGGGAAGGGAGAAGCGGTGCACGTGTTAATGCTGAGCTGTGGCTTGGCTCACTTGGAGGGTAAAAGGCTAAATTGTTTTGGCTTCTCCTGGTGGCGGGCCAGTCGCCTGGGTCCGTCAGTAACTGACAAGGCCCTCAGGGAATACAGGAATTTACTCCTGGTTAAAACTTTATATTTTTGTTTGGTTGGTTGGTTATGCTGGTATAAAAATCCAGAAGCTTTCTCAAAGCTTGGGATCCAGTTCTCCTGCTAGGAAAAAAAATTTTTTTTAATTAAAAAAATCCTACAGTGGCCACTAGGTGGCAGTAAAGGCACGTTGAACTCGGAGAAGGTTTTGGTTATCGTTCAATTGGGAAGAGGCGTGATTGTTCCACACCCTCTTTGCAAGGCCTGGTTTTCACTTTGGGTCTAGGTGTTTGGGTATGATGGTAAACATTTGTCGCTAGGAGGGGTGAGCCTCAGAGCTGATATGACTGTAGTGAGGGCCCCCTTTCGCCCACCTGGCCTGGCTGCTGATGGCAGCATCTAGGGTACCATCAACCCCTGCCATCTTCCACTTGAGACCAGCGTTCTGCAGCCCATAGCAGATGAGCAAGTGCCCTGGCCTGGCCCACCCGGACGAAGGGAGGCCCAGGGCCTGACACGGGCAGGCAGGGGCCTGGAGGCGGGTGTGCAGCCCTGCCTGCTGTGGCTTGGAAGGGGGTGGCGTGCCCTCTGTAGCCCTGGGGATCACTAGGGCTGGTGCACCTAGCTGAAGCCGAACAAGCTGGAAGTGGAACCAAGCTTCTCCTCCTGGTTGGTCTCTTGCGGGGCTAGGGAACCAGCCTGGGCCCAGCCCTGGTAGCCCTGGGCATCCCAGAAGAGGGAGCCACCTGGAAGAGCTTTTGCTGCCTCAGGAAATGTAGCCCTGGCGCCTTTAAGAGCCCAAGGCAGGCAGGAAAAGAATTTCAGTTTCAATCTGGCTTCTAAATTTGGAGTTTTGGGAAGGGAGGGATCAGATTTCAGCTGGAAGGGAAGGAGCTGACAGGAAGGCGCTGTGCAGAGCCTCCCCCACCCCCGCCCCATCCCCCTCAGTTACTGACAGAGGAACCATTTACAAAAGGCCGATTCTCCTGGGAGTGGAGAGGCAGGAACGCAGCGTCTGTGAGTAATTTCCTGCTCAACATGGCTGCTCTGACTCACTCGATTCCCCTGGGGTCACTGCGGGACTACAGCTTGCTCGCTTGTTCTCGCTCTTTCTCTTCTCCCTTTGTGGCTAGAGTGAGCTAATTTTTTTTGTCTTCTTGCGCCCGTTCTTTTTCCCCTCTTATTTGTTTTCCTTTCCCAGAGTTGCAAAGTCTCTTTGGAAGACTTGGGGAGACCTTGGGACACTGAAGGCCTGGAGGTGGGACTGGGGCAGCTCCTCTAGAGAAAGAGCATCTCTAGCTTTTTCATGGGTGGGGGCAGGGCCACTGGGGCTCTGGAGCTCAGGCCTCCTCCTCCCTCTGTCAACAGCTCACAGAGACCTTTTGGGGCTCCTTTCCCAGGCCCCTAGCGGGTGAGGCTGGACCAGGAAGCAGAGCCGCTGGTTTCCGGGCGTCTGCCTGGGCGCACTTGCCGAGCGGTCCCCTGGAGCTGCTGCAGTGGAATGGAGCCGGCTGGGTCCTCCTGAGCAGTGTGCTCTTGGAACCCTGACCAAAGGGAAAGTGGTTATGCAGCTGCCTTGATCCTGAGCTCAGGGCCTGGAAGCCTGCGAGAGGGCCAGAGCCAGGCCCCTGTCACCTAGGGCAGGGAGCCTGGGGAAGGGGCGGGGCGTTGGGGAGGGTGGAGGTTGGGGGTGGAGCCTGCTTGAGTGGGACACTTGGAAGAGAGCTCCAGGAAGGCTAAGCTCCTGGAGGCTGGGGCACCTGGCTGCCCTCCTGGAGGAGGGAGCCGTAGATAGATGAGGAGAGAGAGTCTGGGTGAAGGGATTGGCCCAGGAGAAGCCCTGCGAGCACCAGGGTGGGTTTGTCTCTATCTGGCGCCTGGGGCTGTGGCCTCACTGTTGGAGGAAGGAGCCTGTTGTACTGAATCTGGGGGTTGAGACAGGTTTTGGGGCGACTTGGACCAGGAGAGGGAGATGACCGGTAAAAAGGCAGCTTTTGAAGACCTGTCCTTACTGAAGAAGTGGGACGGCCTGGGGGAAGGGTCCACCTGGCAGAGACCACAGCTGGAGGGTGTGTGTGTGGAGGCGGCGACATGCTCCTGGGCCTTTATTCTGGTGATACCCAGTATGCAGAGAGAGCTTTGGACCCCTCCTTTCTCCCCGGAATAGCTCTCCCTCAGCCCCGCCTCCACGCACAGCCTCTTCTGGAACCTTCCACACTCACAGGGTCCAAGTCTGTGCTTCCTTGCCAGTTTAGCTAATTTTGCTTTTCCAACTCTTTCTTCTGAAACCTGGGGCTCAAGGTGCTGAACCTAGTTCCCCCAGCACCAATGCTGCTCATCAGCCAGGGAGGGGGGCGGTGTTGAGGGGACTGTGAACTGCTTGTTAAATGCGAATGTGCTGGCCTTGTGTTGTCAGAGGGGCACGTTCAGGCACACCGACTTCCCTGTGTCAGTGCCATGGTTGTAGATGTCATGGGAGCCCCGCTGGACTTGCAGCAGAATTCCTTCCTTCCTGGAGGCCAGAGTTTTGGCTAGAGAGGGACCAGGAATGGAGCTGTCCTTGGCCCAGCCTGTCCCTTGCTGGTATAGTTACCACCCCCTTTTACACTTCCGGGCCAGGTCAGGGGCTTTCTAAACAGACCTTCCTCCTGGATCTGCTGCAGGTGCCCCAGTCTGTCTGCAGTCGAGGCCTGGGTTTGGTCTTACCGACCTTGGCCCTCCTGCAAACTGACCCCTTCCTCGGCTCTTCCAGCTTTGCCAGGGGCAGGCGCAGATGAAGTGTTGCATGGCAAAGCCCGCCCTGTGTGTGGGGCTGGGCTGCTGCTGCTGTTTATGAGTGGGAGCGGGTCCCCATGCTGTCCAGGCACCCTGGGGCCCCGGTGGCTTGGGTGAAGAGTATTTTTTCTGAGGCTGCTACATTTACGGGCGTGGGAATCACACCTGCCCTTTTTTTTGGCTGTGGAAGGAGGGTAATTGGGGGTTATGTTTTCCCCGTGGGTCTTGCAGGCCAAGAGGGACCCTGTCCTTGGTACTTAGGTGCCTGTGTGTGTGTGCACGGCCCACGGGCAGATGCTGTAGCCTGGTCCAATGCATGTATGTCCATGTGGTGCGTGCATGCCTGTGTCTGTGTGCGTCTGTGCATATGTGCATGTGTGTGTGACCCTGCCGCAGGGGAACCGGGAACAGGCTCCCAGGCGGCCCGCCCTTCTAGCTGCGGACTCTCTTCCAGATGAAGACGGGCCCCTTTGCCGAGCACTCCAACCAGCTGTGGAACATCAGTGCTGTCCCCACCTGGTCCAAAGTGAACCAGGGTCTCATCCGCATGTACAAGGCCGAGGTGAGTGGGGGCCGGCTGCTGCCCTTGGCCCTGGGGCTGCTCTCCCCCCACTCCTACTCCACCGTTTTCCACTGCATCTTGGGCCAGCCCCTCTGACCCGTGAGGCCTCAGAATCTCCCATCTGTGGGATGGGCTGTCAAAAAAGCCTTGGACTGAGGCCCAGCTCTGCAATGAGGGAGGCAAAGCCCTGCTGCTGCTGGGGGCAGAGGGGGATCTCCTTCCCACTCATCAAATGGCCAGGGGTCCCTGGCAGCTCTGCCACCCGAAATGAAGACGTGCTTGGGAAAGGGTTTTATCCTTTGGAGGTTCTTTCCAAAGTGGTGGTTCTCAAATTTTGGCATCTGATCACTGGACAGGTGGGAGCTGGCATTTTGAATGACCGTTAAAGGTGGCCCTCCTTCCCCCCCCCCCCCCCCCCCCCCCCCCCCCCCCCCGTCAAGAGCTTTTGGAGCGCCCCCTGCTGGGAGGCGGCTGCTGAGCTCCTGAGGGTGTCCCCTGCCCTCTCTCCTGACCTCCTTGGCACCCTTCTCCCAGACAAGGAGGTGGCTTTTTCTCTGGCAAGTAGAGAGGAGACCTTTTCTTTCCACCCTGTTCTTTCCACCAGCTCCTTCCACATCTTGGGCAGACCAGTCTGGCACTGCTTGACTTTGGCCAGGGCAGGGCCTGGTTGTGAAGTCGCTCACCTGGAACAAATGAGTCCCCAAAGTCTTCTGTTTTTGCCTCAAACTGGGGCCTCAGATATCGTCTGTGGGGCCCATCTCTCGGCTTTGGCCCTTGGGCCTCTGACTCCCTTGGAGTGAGGGATCTCCAGGTCTGCCGCATGACACCCAGGGCTCCTCAGATTCTGTCAACCGAGGTCCGGACCGGGGTGGGGGGCAGGGAGCTGGGCTGTCTGGTTGGTGTGGTTTGGTAGTGCAAATGCTTCCAGCTGACCTAGCCTGCTCTACAGGGCCCTGAAGGGTTAATGGAGCTGGAACTGACCCGGCCTGGCCCTCTCCTTTCCTTCCGCTCCCTCCCCCTCCAGCCCTTTTCCTCTGGACTTCACATCCTGTGTTTAGGTTCCAGCCCACATACCTCTCTAATCGGAGAGGAGCTTTCACTGGGGCTGCATGGGCTCTTTCCGGGCAGCCACCAGCCCTCTACCCTGGCCTTCTCCTGCCTGGAGAGCACCGGGTCACTGCCTTCTGGGTATCCTGTTGTTCCTGACACCATGGCCCCCAGCAGTTTCACCGTGGGTGCTGCTGGGGAGCTCTGGCACCCAGTTGAGCCCTCCCGACTGCTGGGGGCTGTGTGCAGTACATTGGGAGAGGCAAAGGGTCTTTACCAACCTCTAACTCGCTGAGAGGCCCCCCCCCCCCCCCCTCCATATCACAGGCTGGACTTTTCGGTGCCTTTCCTGTCTGGGGTCTTAAAATGCTGTCCTTCCTGCAGTCTTTACTTGAGTAACTAAACTTATCTTGACCTGGGCCCCTAGGGGCAGAACAGGAGACCCCGCCACCCTTCTGCACCTGTTCCACTGGGGGCAGATGGACTCCGGGTTGATTCAAAGCGATGATAGTGTAGCGAGAACAAACAGTCCTGTGTGACAGTTGCCAGTATCTCCATGGATGTTGGACACGAGGACAGGGACCAAAACTGCCTGCAGCTCAGGACCAGGTAGAGGGAGTGCGAGCAGAAAACAGCGTCCTCCTGAAGACGGGAGTCCCAGCTCTGGGTGCACGCAGGCCCGGTGTGAGCCTGCGGCCTTGCCGGGCGCAGCGTGGCGGCCAGAATTCTTTGCAGGACAGCGACTTTAGGGACACCAAGTCTCTGTGGTGGTCAGCACTGGAGCAGGTGCCCCTTGGTCTCTGGTCCCTGAGAGCCTATGGGATCACATGCTCCCGCCCCAGAGGCCCAAGGGAAGGACTTGCTTTTCTAGACCAATTCTCAGTCTGTGTGGCGAAGCCCACCTTTGAAGCCTGAAAGCGTTAACAAGACCAGTGCTGCCAGCCAGAGTTGTTTGCTAAAGGGAGTTTTGTCCCCTGAGATGTCAAAGAGACCCTGTGTTGGGTGGCTTCAGGATTTGGAACCAGCTGTTCACGTCTCCAGGCTGCCTGTCCTGGCCTTTCCCAGCTGAGGAACCAAGTGCTCTCGGGGCCCTGTGGGCGGTGGTCTGTCTTTGCCTGTGCTAGCTCTCCCTTCAGAAGGGCCTGGGCACAGCCTAGAGAGTTCTCCCTCTTGAATCACCAGGCCCAGAAGGGCCTCCAGGCTGGCGCCTCCAGCTGGAAAGTCCTCTGTCCAGGGACAGGCTGAGGTGTTGCTCGGCTGGGTGCTTAGGTGGGGCCCTGGGCGCACTCAGCTGGGAGAAAGACCTGGCCGAAGAAAGCTGTCCTTTCGTGGTCCTTTCGCCTGGGAGCATCGACTTTCTTGGCCCCAAGCAGCCTCGTGCCTAGCCCAGCCCCTCGCCTTCCTGGGGCCTGGGGACGCTTGTTCTGGGTCCTTGAGGGCAGAGTGGCAAGAACTCTGCCCCGCCCCCTCCCCAAGCCTCTAGTCTTTGTAGCCAGAAGCAGGTTGACCTTTGACCCTTTCTGGAATTCCAGGGCCCCGCCCCCCCTTACAAACTCCCACCACTTCCTCCATGACATAAGCACAATGGCAGCTGCTTTTGCCTCTGGCCTGGATCTGCCGCTGCTCCTCCCCCCAGGGGCCACCCCCAGCTGCTGCTCCCCACTTTCTCTGCCCCAGGCCTCGGAGCCTGGATGTGGCCGGAGTTCTGCTCCCACACTGAGCTTGGTTCTCGGGCCTTCTTCCACTGCACAAAAAGACTTCCCTTTTCCTGCTCACCCCCTGGCCTCCCTCCAGTCCTTGAGGCCCACCCCCGCCCTTGACGCGCTCACAGCGGGCTGAGCCCTCCTTGCTGCAGCTGGCTACTGAGGTGAGGGAACCTGGGCCCGGCTCTGCGTGCCTTTGTCCCTCTTAGTGCGGGGGTGAGGCCACAGGCACAGAGTGGGCTCCTCACCCGCGCTGAGGCCGTTAAGTTTTGTTTCACCCCAGCCAGGAGGTGCCCAACACATTCTGGTTGTTTTTGTGAGAGGAGGCAGATCCTCAGATGCCTGGAGCTGCTGCCTGGGAGAGCTAGCTAGCGACCAGGGCCTGCGTGGAGGGCAGCTGGGAGCTGGGCCCCGCCCCCTGCTGGCCCTGTGGCTCTGAGGCAGCGCCCCAGCCAGAGGGCAGAAGGGAGCGGGCCTGGGGTCTGCCACCCTGTGGACCAGGCCAGCTTCTGTGGTGGGTCTTCCGATCTCTCCATCTCCCCTCCTCTGCCAGGGCTCTGGGGCTGAGGCCTTGGTGGGCTGGCTTTGAGGAGCGGACCACCCCCTGCTCAGTGCTCTTATTCTCTGCCCCACACACAGGGCTGCTGGGAATTGCCCTGGGGGTGGGGGGCTGTCAGCTGGTTCTTATTGTCTCTCTCCGAAGTGCCAAGATGCCTTTTTCAGTCCAAAGAACTGAAAATTGGAGAAAATGGACCATGGACCTTTCTCAGGCTTGTGTTCCATTGTCCTCACACCTCTTGTCCAGAGTTGGGTCTTGGGTTAGGGGTCCTCCAACGATCTAGGGGCTCTTTTTGCCTCTGGTCCCAACTCTCCCTCTGGTCCAAGTGATGTCCCTTGGCTGCCTCTCTGCTTGGCTTATGCTTTGGGGGGCTAGGCTGCCTTCTCTCTCTCTCTCTCTCTCTCTCTCTCTCTCTCTCTCTCTCTCTCACTCTCTCACTGTCATGGTGTGGGGTCTTTGGATGGGAGAGGCTGGTCAGGAACAGGTAGGAAGCCTTGCCCTTCCCCAAAGACCAGGGGCTCGCTCACTTTGAGACTGGACCTCTTCCTGGGTCCTGGGATACCTTTTGAACCGAGTTAGTCTGAGCCTCCAGAGGTGTCCGGGGGTCCCTCGGAGGCCCGAGCGGCCTTGGCAGAGTGCCACGTAGCCCTCACCCCTCTGCTCTTCCCCTCCTCCCTCACAGTGCCTGGAGAAGTTCCCCGTGATCCAGCACTTCAAGTTCGGGAGCCTGCTGCCCATCCAGCCCGTCTCGTTGTGCTAGGAGGGGCTGAGCGGCCAGCGCCATCCAGGCCGCAGTTCCCGTGCCTGCCCTTCCTGACCCCAGCTGCGGCCCTTCCCGCCCCCTCCCTCTGTTCTTTCTGTTTGATGAGAGGCTGTTTACTGGGGTGGGTAGTGAATGCGGGGTCAAGGAAGGCTCAGGGTGTAAGGCTGAAGGACCCAAGTTGGGAGAAGTGACCAAAGTGTGGCAAGCTTCCTGACTTCTGCCATGTCGGATGGTCAAGAAGAGGGGCTGGGACAGGGTCCCTGGGCCCCACCCCTACTCCTGGCCTTCCTCTCCTCCTCCTGTCCAGTCCCATTCTGAGACCCTGGCTGCTCTGTGCCACTCTGGGGAGGGGAGGTATTTTGCTGATTTTGTTGCTTTCTTGGGGTTGGGTCAATTGATAGGTGGGTCAGTTTCCCAAGCCATGTTTCAGTGGGTGTGTGGGTGTTCTGAGGGCTAAAGGCCGAGGCTGGTGGCCAGCGTAGTGGGGTGGGGAGGCAGGGAGAGGCATCGGCTGTCCGGTGACTCTCCCAACCCCTTCTCATGGCCACCCCTGGGCCTTCGAGCACCTGTGTTCAGTGCCTCATCCTGGCACTTTTGTTCTCTGGCCCTTGGCTTTTCGGGATTTTCTGCCAGTTATGCCTGTCCTCCCCGAGAGTCGTCTCTGGAAGGTGCCCTTTGGGTAGGTGCTGGGCTCCTGGGAGGGCCCCGCGGGGCTTGTTCGGGGCTCACGGGGAGGTCTACCCTTCCAAAGCTGTTTCTGGCCGGGAGGGGGTGGCAGAGACTGGGGAGGGGCTCGGGCCTGTCGTCGTTGGGGCCAGCCTGGGCTCCTCTCGGTGCACTCTTGTGGCCGCCTCTCCCTTCTCGCTGCTGCTCTTCTGAGCCTATTAGCCCTGCTGCCGCGCCCCGCCCGGGAGCGCCCAGAGAGCCCGCTCCTTCGCCCTCCCGCCTCCCTGAACTCGCCTGTCGGTGTCCAAGATGAGGTGGTGATGGCCTTCCAAACCTGGGCTTTGGCTCTGAGGATGTGCAGGACCACCCAAGGGGTGAGGGGTACTGGTAGCAGCATGGCAATTCCAGAGTTTTCTTCTAGACCTGCTCCTGGGCCTGGCTCCTGCAGACTCTCCCTGCCCGAGCCCAGGCCTGCCCTTCTCCACCAGCCCCTCCTCGTATCTGGGTCCACATACCCTTTGGGAAAGGGGAGCCCCCGAGAAGCACAGTTCAGGGGTTTGACCCTTGGATCTGGGCCGATGGCCTGGGCAGAGGCTGGGATAGGAGTCACAAGAGTCACAGAAGGAGTTTTCCAAGGAGAGGCTCCGTCAGGGCCTGCCTCCCTCCCCGGGACCATACCACCGCCCTCCCGGCTCTTCCTTCCTGTGCCCCGCAGGCCCCACTGCGCCCCTTTGCGCCTTTGTTGCTGTTTGGATTAAAGCCTCTGTTTTGCACCTGTCACCTGTGTCTTTTCATGCCACGTGCTTGTTCCATTTCCACAGGACCGTTTGTCCCCCTGTCAAGCCCCCTTCCTGGGTCATGGAGTCTAGGGCCTGAGCTATTTCCCTGGGATCTGGGGTGAGCGTTTCCTGGGCCGTGGGAAGGCTCGCCCCGCTGGATGTGTCATGGTTGCCCGAGCAGATGTGGGAGCAGAGACCTGGGTTCAAATCCTGGCTGTCTCCTCCCCCAGCTGTGGGGTCTTCAGTAGATCGCTGAGCCTGTGCCGGGAGCACAGGGTGCGAAGTCCTTAGCCCAGGGCCCAGGCGCTCACCACGGCTCTCCATGGAGAAGAGCCTCTTGGACACCTGGGTCAGCTCCAAACTGGCCTGGGGGAAGCCTCTGGATGGGTCTCGACTAGGAGACAGGCTTCTGCAGTTATCAAGGGGGTGCCCTCTGTTCCTCCTCCACGCCTTGGTCTCTGCCCTGGTGGACTTGGGAGTCTCGAGGGCACTTCCTTATGCACTCCTGTTCCTGGGCTGCTGTCTTCAGCAAGTCTTCTCAGAAAGGAGAACCTCAGTCTTTTCTCCTGGCTTTAGAGGTCTCACATGGGGCATGGGAGAGCCGCTGCCCAAGAGCCCTTCCTCGGGGGGCAGGCCCGCCCCTTAGGCTAGTAGCCTGCATCTCTGAGCCTCAGTTTCCTAATCCGAAAAATGGGCACAAGGATACTTAGATCACAGGTTGTGGATTCATTCATTTCACAGTCAGCGGCTACACATTCCTCCTCCTGGTGTGGATGGCAGCAGTATCCCCCCAATGCAAGACTGCTAGGTGGCAGTGTGTATTATAAACAAGAGAACAACAATTTATTAGGGCGGTAAGGGAGGCTTACTTGAGCTACAAGGGTCAAGAAAGTCACCTTTAAGGACAGGAGAACTGAGACCTGACGAGGAGCCGTGGAGAGAGCTAGCTGCAGGGCCCTGTAGTGGGGCACCTGGGGCGGGAGTGGGGAGGGAGGGAATGGTGATGGTGGAGGTGTGAAGATGGCCCACAGAAGCACACAGGCGCCTCGCCCAAGTGCAGAAGCCAGAGTGTGTAGCTGGACGGTCTGGCTGCAGAGCTGAGCTCTTTGTCTCGGCGTCTCACTTCCCAATTAGGAGCTTTGCTGGAACGGGAGCAGAGACCAGACCCAGACAGTGGGTGGGGGCTTGAGGTCAGGAGGGCTTTGAAGGAGTGATGCTCGGGCCGGTCTGCCCGCTGCATTCTGTACGTTGGGAGCAATGCCACAGTGGGGAAAGGCTGTGTGTGACGTGGGAGGCAGAGGGAGGGAACTGATGGGAGCGAGTCCTTGAAAGGGTGCCAGGCCGCCTGTCCGTCGTCTGGGGCGGAAGGCAGACCCTCAGCACCGACTTGGCACACTGTACTGGGTTTACTTCTTCAGAGAAACGTGGGGCAAGGTCACGTGCTATCCATGGTGTAGGGTGGGGGAGGGGAAGGAGGTGGTGGGGGTGGAGGGGACAGCCTATGTCCACCCTGAGGACATAGGCAAGGGCTTCAGGGTGGGAAGCCTGCTGAGGAGCTGGGAGGTGACACGGTCAGGAGTCCCAGGAGTCCGGCTGCCTCCTGCTCACGCTCTGTTCCATGAAGCGTGGTGTGCTGCTGTCATCCCCAGGGGGCGGGTGGGTCCAAAGGGCACCTGAGAGTGGGCCTGGGCCCCGGAACTGAGGGGGTTGCCTGTTTTTTACCATCCTGGGCCAGAGGGGCCACAGGGAACAGGGCGAACTCCAGTCGTGTGCCTTCCTGGTTCTCGGGGGCCAGGCCACTCCCTGTGCCTATCGGTGAGAGCAGAGCAGCCTCTTCCAAGAGGAGACACCCTGCAGGAGGGAGCTGGGGTGGGAAGGAGGGCGAAGGTGAGGGCTTGGTGTGCCCAACAGCAAACCCAGGTCGGGGAACCAACGAGCATTAAACACATGCAACATAACATACATTTGGGAGAACACAGATGAAATAGGTGAGAGTCCTGTCTTCAGGAAACTGCCAACCTCCCGTGGATCGGCTCTGGTGGACAGGGGATGAGGGACTTGGGGGCGGGCTCCGTGTGGGAGGCAGCATTTGAGCGGGCCCTTGATTGTTGGGCACCGATGCAGGGCGTCCCGGAGGGGGCCTGTTGTGAGCACAGGTGGGAGGTGGGCCGCAGCGGCAGGGCTGGCCCACGGAGGACTGTGTGACCCTTGGGAGAGAGTCCAGTCCTAGAGTACGATGCAACCCTCCACACGCAGCACCACTGCCTTGTAATAACCTGCATGATGTGTGAAGCTCATGTCCGCTTTGCCGGGAGATGAGCCGCAGGAGGGCCGGGACCGCCTGCTGCTGTGTCCCAGCGTCAGCAGAGATGGGCGTGCTGTGGGCGTCGGGAAACGTTGGGTCAGTCCCCGGGAAGATGTTTATCTGGGGCCTCGGTGTGAGTGTGAGAGAGAGACCTGGCTTGGGATTTAGGAAACTCGGCTGCTGTCCGGGTGCTGGACCAGAAGCTGGTGTGGGTGACAGGGCTGGGGCCTTGGCCCAGGTAAGAGGCGGAGTCCCTATGCAGGGCAACAGGGGCCCTGTGCTGGACAGGGGGATGTCCAGGTAGGATGTGCCGAGGGAGAAGAAGCAGTTTTTGACAACCTGGGGGATTCCCTGCTCTGTGCCTGGGAGGCTCTGGGGAAGGAGCGGGCCTGGGGGGAGATGCTGTGCTCCGCTGGGGTGCTCTGCTGGGATGCTCCGCTGGGGCGCTCTGCTGGGATGCTCCGCTGGGGTGCTGAGTTTTCAGAACTCTGTTGGGCCAATATTTGGACCTGGTGGATGGCAGGGTTGGGCAGAGACCCAAACCCTGCGGGTGGGGGAGCCTGGGCTGCAGGGAGGACTCCCTGGGTCCTGCCAGCTCTCCAGCCTCAGGCTCCCTTCCCTTCCCCACGGTTTCTGGTCTCTTCTCTGTTCCTCAGACTCTCAGGGCCACTGAACAGTTAGGGCCTTGCCCTCTCCCCAGAACCCTTGGTCATTCTTCAGGGCTCAGGTGAGGCGTTGCTTCCTCTGAGAGCCCTCACCTGGCTCCCTAGGTCAGGGGGGGTGTCCTGGGTGTGTTCGTGCTCTGTCCCTACTCTGAGCACTCAGCACCCCCCAGCAGGGGGTCTGCGTGTGTCTTTGTGACATCAGCAGCTCCAGGATCTTTGGGGAGGGATGTTGGGGGACAGCCACCTAGTTGGAGGATGGGGGTGGTGCGAGCTGTTTGCTGTGCAGACACAGCTTCTCTTTACTTGGGGTCTCTTTTTAAAAGACACTTACTTTTAGAGAGAAGGGAAGGGAGGAAGAGAAACATCATTGTGTGAGAGAAACAGTCGGTTGCCTCTGGTGCATACCCCAACCAGGGACCTGGCCCACAACCCAGGCATGTGTCCCAACCAGGAATCAAACTGGCTACCTTTTGGTTTGCAGGATGATGATCAACCCACTGAGCCACACCAGTCAGGTCTACTTGTGGTTTCTTGATGGAGGGCTAAGGGCTGCTCCTCTCCCATCAGCACTGACCGTTGCTGTCCCCTGCAGGCCTGTCCTAGGAGTGTGCCCCACATAGTGGGAGCTTGGGGCATAGCTGTGAATGGCTGTGACAGAGTTGGGGGCCCCCTCTGGAGGGGTGATGGAGGCGCAGAAGTAGGCCACACTACCCACTTCTGTGGAGCCCTGCAGGAGAGGAGGCTGGAGGCACGCAGCCTGGATGGAGGCAGGGAGAGGCTGCTGTGCGGTCGGGGGTACACTCAGTGTGTCACTGCTGCCCTCAGGCCAGCTGGCCAGTGCTGGAGTTGGAGCAGGCAGGGGGCCTCTGAGAGCAGTTCTGAGGGCACTGGGGTCGAGGTGGACGTACAGTGGGCTGGGGAGAAATGAGGGAGAGGTTAGGGTGCAGAGGAAAAAGGGGCAGGAGGAGAGAGCAGAACCCAAGGAGGGCTGTTGCAGCAGCCTTGGGGAACCTGACAGCTGCAGGCTGAGGACCTGGACTCTTCGTGCGGACACAGAGGGCTAGAGAGACCCAGGTGGCGGCCGAGCTGGGAGGCCACACTCTGTGGCTTGTGTCAGATCACTCATCCGCCAGACATTGCTGGAGTCCTCTCTGCGGGAGCCCGGTGCCAGGCGCTGGGATGCGGCATTTGAGCGGGAAGACAGGGCCTTCCGTCACGGAGCCTGTGCTAGGATGACTTATTCTGATGAGACATCAGAAATACCCTCTGTGTCCGACAGTGGGGGTTGTTAGAGGCCGGATGGAGCAGTCATCAGATGGGTCATCAGGTGACGTGCTTATCTGTGTGTTCTGCAGAGGCGCTTATGACCTGTTAATGGAGAGAACAGCTACCAGGTAAAGTGCAACCTCTTTTGTAAAAAAGCAAAAATCTACATTTTGATCTCTGTGTCTCTCTGTCCATCTACAAAGACCAGGAGGCAGTTTGGCCAGGTAGCGATGTGGTTATCTCTTGATGGTGGGGTAGGAGGGCTTTCCCCTGTTCCCAAGAGATGGTTGTAAACGTGTTAAACGTCACTGAACCACAGAAGAGTGATTGTGGGTAAGTTTGAATTTTGCTTTTTCTTGTTCATACTTGATTTTTAAATCTTTCTATGTCCATATTTTGTAATAAGAAAAAAAATTGATTAAAAAAAAGTTCCTCTTTGGAGTCTGGTGCACCTCTGGCCGGGAAGCTCGCTCAACTATATCAGGTTGAGGCCGGGGAGGTGAGTTCTCACTGGGAGGCTTGATTCAGAGGCTCCCTGAGAGGGAGGGAGCAGGTGGCCTGGGTAGGAGCTGTTGGGGACCCAGTGATGAGGAGAGCCAGCAGTTCCCTAGTGGCCATGGGCAACCTCCCTGGCCTGGCAGGGACCTCTGGGACCCAGCCCCTGCTTTCAGGGCCCCAGGGGACATAGGCTGGGTCTCAAATTACGTTCCAGAGTAAGGAGCCCTTGGTTCTGCCTAGGACCTGGATTGGAGGTGGTGACAACCAAGGCACAAGTGGTTCCATTTTCCCCAATGCGTGCAGTGCTGCAGGGGGCAGTTTCCCAAGTCCCCAGCAAAGGGCAGAGCCCCTGGTGGGATCTGCTTCATCCACGCCCCTCCTCCGGGCAAGTTGAGAGCATTGGGCCCAGCACCAGGGCCACCTGGGCCAGCACAAGGTCTTTAGGGAATGCGGTCAGGGAAAGGACCTGGGAATCAGGCAGACCCGGGTGACCTTGGACGAGGGGCTTCACCTCCCTGAGCCTCCATTCTCTCACCTGCACATGTGGATGGCAGTCCAGAACGCTGAGCGAGAGGGTCCACGGTGCCTGGCCCGGAGTCAGAGCTCCAGGAGCAGCGAGAAGTGGGAGGTATGTCTCCCCCTGGCAGGGCAGCGAGAGTGTCCTTGGCTCTGGTCTTAGTGCTCCCACATCTGTGGCCTTTGCTGTGGGACATTTAGCACCCTCTCCAGCTGGACCTTCGCTGACCTTTAGACAGACCCCTGGCTGTGGACATATCTCCTTTTCTCTCTTTATTTAGTTGCGACTAGGTTGGTCTTTTCAGAAGGGATACTTCTGGTGTCCCTTGTCATACAGACACCTCATCCTCAGATAACTGGAGTCCAGCCCCAGGTGGGAGGCTGTAGGTGGACAAGGTGGCCAGTCCTCCACTTGGGGACATTTGGGTTGGCTCTTCTGCCTGGGCACACCTCTGTAAGGGGTGGGGACTGTCGTGGCCTTGCCACTTGCCACTGTGTGACTTTGAGCAAGTTACTCACCCAACCCGAGCCTCGGTTGCCTCGTGTGTGAATTGGGCGCGAATAAACATGACCTCACAGGGCGTACGGCACAACCCACTGAAGGACACACTCTGCACGTGGCTTTGCCTGCACTGTCCCACCCTATGAGCGGGTGTACAGTGACCTGGCTGCAGAGAGGTGAGGACTTATTGGTAAGAAGGGGCCATCGGGCCCCCATGTGGACATGCTAACCACTGAGCTCAGAAATGGCCTTTAGTTCCTTATGGGGGTTTCAGAACATGCGAGGGCCTGCAGGGTGCAGTGGGCACCATGGAGGACAAGGGTGAGGGTCTTCAGGACCGAGGATCCCTGTGGGAGGCTGCAGGGTGATTGTCACATTGCTGGCTGCTGTCCCACCACCGCACCCCACCCAACCTGGACCACATTGGCCTGGTGAGTCGTCCTGGCTGAAAGGAGTCGTCCTTTAGGAGCGGCTCCTCCCCCAACCTTCACCAGTTCCTGGGCCCCGTGTTCTCCTTCACCACCACTGATCCAGGCCCCCAAAGCCGCCTGCACCTTGACCCCTGGGAGTTCCCTAGAGACCCCGGAGCTGGTAGCTCCTGAGCCCAGCCTGTGCATCTGGTCCTGAGTGAAGTGCTAAAAGCATGCCTTACCTCATCCTCACTGTGGGCTGGCTCTGCCCCCACTTCACACAGGAGGAAACAGGCCCAGGTGGGCCAAGTCCCTGCTGGACAGAGGAGACGCTGAGTCTCCAGCGAAGCCAGCCCTCCTACAGCCCGATGTCCCTGGGGCCCGATCTAAAGCCTCCGGGCGGCTTTGCTCCCCTTCCTGCTTTGGAGCCCCCCGTCCAGGGCCGGTCCCAGGCCCTGGCCCTCTATCAACCGCACCTCCTGCCAGAGCCTGGCTTCCATCAGGTGGCAGGGCCGGTCCCCACAAAGACAAGGGAGCAGGACGGCAGGGACAGTAAACAATTTTGGCTGATAGCAGTGTGTCAGCCTGCAAGACATACTTCCTAGGTGCCTTTGTGGAGTCCCCACTGCGAGCTGAGAAAGTGGTGTCATTTTCAGTTGTAGGGACAAGGAAACTGGGGCTTGGAGGGTCTTAGCAACTGCCAGGGTCTCCCGCTCGTCCCCTGGAGTCAGGTGGAGCTGGGTTTGTCTGGCCTGGGTCCTGTGTGGCTCAGCAGGGTGAGGCGCTTCCAGCTGGGCAAGGGGAGGCCTTCCCTGCAGTAGTGGAAATCGCTCTTGGCCAGTGAGCTTCTGGCGGTCCCCCAGCCTGCCTGCCCATTCAGTGGACAGCAGCCATCAGGCCCCAAATGCAGGCATCATCCCGAATTCTTTTCTGTTCCCCAAATCCAGTCCGTGAGCAGATCCTTTTGGGCCTCCCTCCAAATTATAGCTCAAATCTGGTCACTCCCTTACCTGCACTGTGGCCACCTTGGTAACAGCCACTGTCAGCGCTCACTGGCTCATTGCACAGCCTCCTCTCTGGTCTCCCAACTCCACTCCACCCTCTGTACTTGGGTCCCACACTGAGCTGCCCATAATATGAGTCCCACCATATTCCTGAAGCAGCTTCTCACTGCCAACAGAACAGTGCACTGTGGTCTGACCCTTCTGACCCCTTCCATTGTCCCCCAACTCCCTGCACTCCAGTCATACTGCTTTCTCCCTGGCCCTCTAAGATGCCAAGCTCATTGCTGCCCCAGGGCCTTTGCACCTGCTCTTGTCTCTGCTTGGATTGCCTGGACCCCAGGGTGAGCCTGGTTGTTCAGAGCTCAGCTCAAATGTCACCACCTCCGAGGGGCCTCCCCTCCTTTCTCTGAGTTGCTGCTGAGGGAGTCTCTGCTATACCAGCTGTTCTCCATCCTGCCCTCTATTCTAGTGGCCTTCATGACACTCACCACGATTAGAAAGTTTATTATCTGCTGGTTCGTTTCCTCGGTGACCATCTCCTCTCTCAGTAGAATGGAAGCTCGTTGAGGGCAGGAAGTAGGTCTGTGTGGCCACTGCTGAATCTTCATGTCCTGGAACAGTGGCTGCCCCCAGGGTAGGTGGGTGCCCAATAACTAAATGTTGAGTGAATGAATGAATAAAACTTCCTGTCCCAGGAGTTATCCTAGCAAAAGCTGGACAGCGGGAGGTGGACAAAGCCCTGGGTGTCAAGTTGTTCCTCCCACCACCCCAATGTGGGAGCTCCGGGGCCCCATGGAGGGTCACACTGACAGGGCAACTTCCTGGTGCCCCCAGCTCAGGTTTGGTGATATACCCCCAAGCTTGGGCGATACCTTCCTCGATGGAGGAAGGGCAGACTGTGTGCCCTTGACATTGAGTAAGCTGAGTTTCGGACACCGGATACCCCCAGGGGTAGAGAGGCAGGGCAGCAAGGAGGGAGACCAGGCAGGAGCTTCCCTACTTTTGGTAGAGATGCCTCTTGCTAGAGCAGCGTAAGATCCAGGGAGTCACCTGGCACTCCAGGCCCTCCTGGGGACAGTCAGACCCTCTTTACGTCTCCAGCCTCCCCTTGGGCCTCCTCCGTTTCACCAATGGGCACTGGGGCTCCTTCATAGCCATCTTCCCAGAGCCTGCCTGGCCACAGAAGGTGGGTTCACACAGCCAACAAGTTTATTGAGCACTGACTGTGAGAAGCTCCGTTCTCTCCATGTTCTGGGGACAGAAAGTGAGCCCTTGTGGAGTTTACATGCTAGTGAGGAAGACAGACAAATGAACAAATAAATACATAGTAAGACATCAGGCAGGGATGAAGGAAATGAGGGCAGATGTGATAGAGGGGTATTATTTTAGAGGGGTAGTCAGGGTGACACTTGAGCAGAGCCCTAAGGGATAGAGGGAGCCATGAACAAGCTGAGAGAACAGCCCATGCTAAGGCCCTGAGGTGGGAACGGTCTTGACAGTAGGAGGACAAGGAGAACGCGGGAAAGCATTGAGTGATGGCAAGAGTGGAAAGGCAGCCAGGCTGGGCGGAGTAGAGCTGGGTAGGTCACTGTAAGAACCTTGTATTTTTTTCTGGGAGGGACAGCGGCAGGGGTATGCTGGAGTCCCTCTGGCTGTCTCTTTGATAGTGGTTTGTGCACGTCTCTGTCCCACTCCACGATCAGTGCTGTCGCATTGGTAGCTTGAAATTGGCCATGGTGGGAGTATTTACACCACAGAAATTGTCAGGTGCTGCAAATGAACTCCGCTCCCAACCATTTTAAACGTTGACACCACTGGTGAGTGAGTCCGGTTGCTAAGCTGGGAAGATGCTATCCCCGAGCTGGCAAGTGCCATGACCTGACTTCAACATTTTCCAATGTAAGACAATGGCTAGAGGGAGAGTGGGTAGCAGGAGGGCAAGAACCCAGAAGGGGAGGCGAGTGCAGCAGTCCAGGGGAGAGGCCGTGTGGCTGGCCCGGGAGACGAAGCGTTGACGGTGAGCAGAGTGCGGGCCGTGAATCTCTTCTGCAGTGGCCGCCAGGGTTTGCTGATGGGCTGGATGTGGGTTTATGAAAAGAGGAGTGAAGCTGAAGGGTTTTGGCCTGAGCAGCTTGCTGGGGGGCAGTGCCATCAAGTGGATGGGAAAGACTTGGGCAGGTGTTGGAGCGACTCTCACGGTTCTGGGTTCAGACAGGTGGGCTCTGAGATGTCTGGCACTCTAAGAGCAGAGGCCAAGTAGGAGCCCTGAGCTTCATTCCACATAGAAATCCCAGCTGGAGGCGGAACTGTCAGTGGGTGATGGCACTGCACGTGCTTCTCCGAAAGGGGGGTCGGAAGGGAGAAGGGGACCAAGGCTGGAGTCCCGATCCTCCCCAGCGTTTAAGGAAGGGGAGGAGGGCCCAGGAAAGGATGCTGGGGAGACAGGAGCCATTAAGAGTAGAACTAAATTGCTCTCTGCCAAGCTGGTGTTTTTTGGCTTTTATTTTTTAAACTAAGCCTGAGGGGTGTGCAGAGGGAAGCCAGTGAGGGTTGGTGGCTGTGCTGCCTCCATCTCTCTGGAAATAGAACCCCTCTTGCCTATGGAGAACCCACTGGAAGGGACTTTGGTGGGCTGACCAGCCCCCTAGTTTTAGGGATGGACACATGTCCAGACCTGGCCAGTCGGAGGGCTCCTGCCTCCTCATCTGATGTGATTGGTTCATGGATAAGCATGTGACTCAGGCTGTACCAATGAGTGTCATCCCTGGTACTTCCTGTTGGAGCTGTTGGGATGATACTCCTTATGCCAGGGCTGCTTAAGCTTGAGATGTTATCCCAGGGATGCCAGTGGCAGGGCCAGCTGCGTCATGGTGGAACCCAGTGCAGGAAAGAGAAGCAGGGCCCCTTACCCGAAAAGCAGGAAAAAGGACCATGAAAGTTACAGGGAACGCTTTTCTTTCTTTCCACAGGCTCTCTCTCAACTTGTTGGGGTGTTTTTTTATTTGCTATTTAATGTTGTTCTAAGTAAAAAATAAAAATTTTAAATGATTAACACAAATTTTGCCACTTATTTTTGTACTGTGCAATACCAGTTCTAAGTGCAAATGTCAGAGCATCTAATTGGTGTGTAGCTGCGGAAGTGACACATTTGTATTTTGTGGCTTGTCCCTGAGAGTGCTTTGAACTGGCTAGAAAAGATTAACAGAGCCAGACTCGGGAAGGCTGGAGGTGGAGAAGAGGGTGCCCAGACACGGGGAGCTGCGAGGGATGCTCCCAGGCTTGGGGGTATTGCAGACCCTCCAGGCACCCCTCCACCCTGCCATCTCCCCTTGGGCTGGACAGTTGCTGAATTACTCCTGCCACCAAGCAGCAGACTGATGTGATGTCCTGAGCCACGGCACAGGGTAGGGCCTGGGGAAGTTGACCAGGCACCTGCCCTTCCCATTGGCCCGCACCTCAACCTACAGCGGAGGGCTGGTCCGCAAAGATCTCAGGCCTCGGTTCAGGAGTAGGTGAGGGGCTCGCCGCTGCCTAGACACAGTCTCTGGTTGGCTGCCAGACAGGCTGTGGTGCTGCCAATCCAGGGCCACCATGCCCTGTGACCCTATTGGGCAAGGACACCTGACCCCAACCCTCCCTGTGTTTGTGCCCGGGGGGAGGGGCAATGGTCACAGGGAAGAGGAGGCCAGGCAGGATGGGGGTGCCAGGGGGCACGGGGAAGAGTAGTGGGGGCCCAGAACCTGTCCCAGGGAGGCGAGGAGGTGGCAGGAGGCAGGATGGCTCGTGAGTCCAAGCTCCAAACTCTCGGCATAAACTCTACTCTTTCATCAGACTTCACTTACAAAACGCAGACTCAAAGCCAAAATGGTCATGGATTTCAAGATAGCCTAAGCATTAAACCCCATCAAGACAGCAGAGCATTAACCCCCTTAGAACGGGGGCTCTGCATGACTGCACTGGTCACATGGCTGGGAAGCTGACCCTGGCCGGTGGCCACCCTGATCACACCAGAGAAGCCCTAAGAAACCAAGCAGAGACAGGAAGTGCCAAAAGACAGTGAGCCAGCCCTGATGACATCATGTGAGCCTCTGTGTCCAGGGTGCCTGGAGCTAAAGCACCCATGGACTTCCCAGGTTCCGAGCCAATTAATCCCACTTTGCTTAAGCTGAACACTGCGGGATCCACAGAGCAAGGATCCAGGCCTGGGAACCTGGACGATCCCTTCCTTTCTTGATGTAAAGCATCGTGGGACTATCCGTCCAATCAGAACTTGTACAGGCCACTGAGAGATCTCACTGCCCCTCCCCACGTGGACCTGTTCTGTTCTCAGCCAGGTCCTTTATCTTAGACCTCCAGAGCTTTCTGTGAACAAAGGGAAGCTTTATTCCTTAGCCTTTCCGGTGGTCCCCAGGCTGGTTGAAGTGGGTTTCAAAGGAGACCCTCAAGTTTCACCCTGGGGTGGGGGTGGGTGTAGGTGTGTGTATGTGGAGGGAGCTGGGGAATGAAAGTGAGAAGGTGCATGGAATGTTCAAGAAACATCAGGACATGACTGGGATGGGGAGCAGAAGGAGGAGGAGTTAGAGACTTGGGGGAATGGGGGTGGGGAAGGGCCCGATTGGAGGAGGGCAGACAGCCTCTCTACCAACTGTTTCTCCTTTAAAACAATCCCTGGAATGGACAAATAGTCTATTCATTCACCCATCTATTCACTCACTCACTCACTCACTCACTCACTCCTTCACTGAGTCACCTAGCATGTGTGTGGAATGAAACTGAAACGCACACTGATAAATGTTGACTGTCAGGCACAGCCAGGCCCTGAAGATGAACCTTTTTGAAAACACAAGTGCCAATTTATGGGAGGACAAAAAAATCCAACCAAGTTCATAGGACACTTCCTCCGCTCTCCCCCGAGCCCCGGTGTGAAAAGATCTCGATCAGGCTCTCTGGGAAAGGTACGCCTGCTTTCTTCTTCTTCGGTCACCAATTTTGTTTACCAGCAGAGGCAGAAGGAAAACTGCTTTGCATTTTGCAGCGACAAGTTATTCTCTGGGCAGAGGTGACTGGTGACAATATCACTGCTCTCGTTTATCGAGCGCCTACTGTATGCCAGGTGGGCACTCACGCGCATCCTCATTTTATACAAGGGACCAAAGACCCCAGGAGGGGAAGTGAAGAGCCCACCGTCACTGAGAAAGCGGCAGAGCCCAGTTTGTGCTCAGGCCTGTGTGGCTCTGGAGCCTGAGCTTGGAACCTCGAGCCTGGGCTTCGGATGGGGGACCCTGAGTAGGGGTGACCCTGGGAAGCCTTCTGGTGCTTGGCCTTGTGCCCGCCAGTCCACATTCACTCATTTGATATTGACTTCCAGGGAGGGATGTCACACACGGAACCTTCTTGCAGCGCTGGAGCAGACCTCCTATTCTCTCTGCCCTCCCTGTTTGTTGAGGGCGCCTTAGGTGGCGTGACCACGTGTCCACGGGGAATCAGTCCGTTGGGAAGAGAGACAGAGCCTGGATTGGCCTGGATTGGCTTGAAGACTCAGCCTGCCCAGCAGGACCAGGGAAACTGGTTAGGGCAGCTGTCCCAGAAGGTGGTTTTACTGGTTCGTCCCCTCCCTCTGGCCCTGAGGCACCCTCCCCTCACTGAACAGGCACTTTGTGAAGTCCCTTCACAGGTCTTGTGCAATCCCTGCCTTCCTTTCTGGCCCTGTCCACTGCCACTCTCCCCCTTGCCCTCAGCTGCGTCCGCCTTCTCCCAATTTCTTTTTTCTTTTCTTCTTCTTTTTTTCATTAACAGAGGGACGGAAGCATCAGTGTGTAGTTGCCTCTCATATGCCCTCCACACCGGGGACCTGGCCCACAACCCAGGCATGTGCCCTGACTGGGAATTGAACTGGTGACCCTTTGGTCCACAGGCTGGCACTCAGCCCACTGAGCCACACCAGCCAGGGCAGCCTTCTTCCAATTTCTTGAACACACCAGATTAGTTACTGAGTTAGTCTTTGCATCTGCTGTTCCTCCTGCCTGGAACACTCCCCTACCATCGTTTGTCCACCTGATATGGTAGAAATTTCTGGTGCTCACTCGACTGTGCTTCAACTCTCCTTCCCTGGCCCCTTGCAGTTGGGTGGGTCATAGGGCTAATTTTGGCCGAAGGGCTGTGAGTGTGAGGAGAATCACCTGCCTTTCAGGGCTCTCTAGCTCCTTGATCGCTGAGTCACCATATGGAAGATGGCAGCCTAGGAGAGTTGTCCATTTGAGTTAGACGTTGCATGGTCAAAAAACAAACAAACAAACAAACAAAAAACCCCAATAATCTTTGTTGTCTTAAATTTCTGAGATTTGGTGATTAATTTGTTACTGCAGCATAGCCTATACTATACTGACTAATACAGCTGACCCATTCCAATATCAGGTCAAACATCACCTTCTCTGATCACTAAATCTCTCTAGCCCTGTTTAAATTTTCCCATAAGATTTATCTATTTATTGGTTCACTTGCTTATCCTCTCCCACCCAGCATGTCAGCTCCTCAAGGGCAGGCCTTGTCTGTCTTGTTCATGGCTGCACCCTTGATGCCTAGTGTAGTGCCTGGCATATGCAGGTACTCAATCTATATTTGAATGAATGAGTGCATGCATTTATTGCATAAGTGAAATTGGCAGATGACCATGCTCATAGCCAGACGTGGAGTGTGACATTGCCACCTGCGTTTTTCTTACTTTGATGGGACCTAAGCCTTTGATCATCAGAAGGCTGGAAACAAGAGTTGCTTTTTGACTTTTTGAGCATCGACTCTGGTCTAGGGCCTTCCTTCTTTCCTTGCACTGTAGCTCTTCAGAGGAGGGGATGCGGGCCTGCTAGGAAAGTGATTGGTCTCAGGTCCCAAGGTTAGCTTGTGGCTGAGCCAGGACCTGCCCCCGGGTCTCCAGACTTCTGATCTAGAGCCCCTTCTGCCAAGCCTGACCACTTCCTCATCAGTTTCAGCTAAAGTTGCTGGAAACATTTCCCAAGCACATTTGCCTCTTAACTACCCACCTCGCCAGGAGAGCTGGAGACTCTGAGCAAATCATTCCGTGATGATTGATGGGTAGGACTGGGCGGAACTGGGACGGGAGTCAGAGGTGAGAGTGAACAAGGCTCCTTCCAGAACGCCTAGTCCACAACGTCCCGAGATGAGCTTGTCATTTGTCTTATGCTTCTTTTAACAAAGACAGAGTGCGGGAGGGTGAATTCTGGTGGATCAAGCCTTTTGGGTTGACCGTTCTGCCGCTCAGGGGTCGGGCCTGCCCCAGGCAGGTTGACTGTAGCTGCCGCCCCCTCAACCCGTGCCGCCGGCTCCGTAGCGTGCTGTGCATCCATCATAGCACCTGTCACGTCACAATTTTTCTCTGAAAAATATACGTGTTACTTTTTCTTCTAAATATAAAAGTGATACATGCTCATTGTAGAAAATTTGGAAAATAAAGGCATGAATGATAAAACACAAGTCATCTGTAATCTCCCAACCATTTCAACATTTTTTGAGCTTCTATTCAGCCTTGTACATGCACCTGTGAATTGGTAATGTTACCTATTCCCCGGATGTCCCCAAGCCCCACCAGCTGGGGGTAAAAAGGTGGACGTGTTCTTCTCCGCGTGGTCTCTCCTGCTCCACGCTGCAGGTCAGCACCTTGCCTCTCCTCAAAGTTTCTTCATTGTAGATGGGAGGAGCCAGGTATGAGCTCCAGCCGAGTTCCTCCACTTTGGCCTCCTTGTGGATACCCATTGCCCGAAGTCCCCTGAGGGCAGCCCTGTCACTGTCCCTGCCATGGACCCTGCAGGGAGAACCTGCCCCCTGCCCCAGGGGCTGCTGCCTCCCCTCCCCTGGTGATTCGGAGTGGCAAACCCGGGAGGCCCCAGGCGGCCCTGAAACCTCATTACCCCTGTGAGGAGCAAGGAGGGTGCACCTTCCCCGAGGCTGCGTCGGCTTCGCTTAATCCCCAGGCTCTGAAGCAGCCACGCCTGTGTGGTGATCTCCCCAAGGCCCACGTGAAAAGGCTTCCTTTAGCGGCCCCTCTCTTTGGCCGGTCACCCACTGCCACATTTTTCTGAGAACATCCCTTCTCTGCTCATGAGCTTCCAGGGTGGGCTACCAGCCACCTTCCACCGTGGCCACAGGTTTGGGACAGCACACAGGTTTGGAACATGACAGTCTTTCCTTGAGATTTTTGATGTTTAGAGAAAGAAGAAGGGAGGGAAGAAGGGGGGAGAAGGAGGGAGAGGGGGAGGGGGAGAAAGCAATTTATTGTTCTACTTATTTATGCGATCCTTGGTCAATTCTTGTATGCGCCCTGACTGGGGCTCAAACTTGCAACCTTGGCATGTCGGGACGATGCTCTAGCTAACTGAGCTGTCCGCCCAGGGCTCGCTGAGATTTTCTCAGTTGAAAATAAGAGGACGGTCCTCTTGGATGGCAACGCTGTGAGATGGGAAGCCAGGAGCTGCCTCCTATAGCTATAGTGAGAAGTAGGCCCACAGTTGGAGAGTGGGAAGCTCGAGTACAGAGGAGGAAGTCATAGGAGAGAGAGAGAGAGAGAGAGAGAGAGAACGCTGCAGCTTTGTGCCTGGATCCAGTTGTACCTGAAGCCAGCTACGTCCCTTCCCACTACACAGTTTAGAGCCAGGAGCCAAGAAATCTCACCTTTTGCTCAAGCTGGTTCCAGCTGGCCTGCTGTCTCTTACGATAAGAATCCCGACAAATACCAGGGAAAGATCAGTCTGTGCCCTGGTGGGGTGGGACACAGAAACCATTGTCCTGTGTATCTGTTTCTCCCTGGATCCCGGGACCCAGAGCATTAAGCATGGGGGGGTGGGGGGGGAGTGCTCCCGACCTGCTAGTTCAGGTCCGGCTGGAACTTATCAATATTACTGTTCGGACAACATCAGGGTCATTTGCCAGCCCACACTGTGATATGTTTTAAATTCTTCCCCGCTAGACTGTGAACCCCAACAGGAAGACTGTCTGGTCCCTCTTCACTGTGGGACTTGGGGCAAGTTTTCTCATTTCTAAAACAAGGATGCTAATAGTATCTATTGCAGAGAGTAGCTGGGAAAACTGAGTGAGTGAATCCACACAAAGAGGTTTACTGCTCTTTTATTTGCTGTTATTTTCTGAGGTGGTCAGCTCAGTGCTCCGCACGGGCCAGACACCAAGTCGGGGTTCTGTAAATGCGTGCTCAGTGAATGGGGATGCAGTGAGGCGGAGCTCTTGGTGTGCACGCAGGGATACCCACGAACGCCCACAAGATAGCAGCACTATGGTCTCAGCACCTGGCTCGGTGGCCCCCCTGGGAGCCCACCAGGGCATCCCAGCCCCTGGCTTCTCTGGAGGGCAGCGTGCAGCTCTTCCAGGCTCCGGGCTGTCATTCCAGCAGCTCCCCGTGGCTGGAAGCGCAGCTTGGAGTCCAGCTCAGCCCTATACCCTGTATCAAGGGCAGCAGAACCTGCACTGTTCTAGAGTCTGGAGCAAGTGTTTGTGTGTGGGGACGGTGCTGGGGTGCTGGTTAATCTGGGGGTACCAGGGGCTTGCTGGAGCTCTGGCTTCCAGAGCTCCTGTTTTCTGGAAGCTCCCCCTCATCACTCCCTGGGTTCCCCAGTCTCTTCCAATGTCCTTACCTCCCCAAGCAGCACCTCCAAGTCCTACGTGGGGACTCTTGTGGGGTCTGGCTTGGTCTTTTTACTGGAGGGGGCATGTCTGTGGACCCTGGATGGGAGGAGTCCTGGTTTTTCAGCCTGCCTGCCCCTCTCCTTTCTTGGAAGGCCTTCGCGGCCAGGTGTGTGCCCCCTCTCCTCTCAACCGACCACCCCCCAACCCCTCCAGCTCTCGCAGCCTTTCAGTGGTGTTATGTCCGGGAGCATTAGTCTTCAGATATTCTGGGCCGCCTTGCTGCACGCTGTGCCAGGGCTGGAGGAAGGGGACGTTGAGTGGAGTGAGGATGCTACTTAGAGCGTGTGCTGGGGACAGTGCCTTTGGCCAGTGTGGCCCCCCCATGTCGTGTACAGCGCAATGTCAGGGCCGTGCTTATGTTACTGTTTTGTGTGCAGTGCCTTAGTGTGAGATGTAGTTGGGCGGCGGGTTGTGTTTTGGGTCCCTCTGGATTATGCTCAGGGCATTAACCCTTCGTGTGGCTGCCCAAGATCCCTGGGCCCTGACAAGATAAGGGGGAACGGCACCTCTCTTCTGGGTGCTCCCAGAGCGCTCCACATCCATCCCTCCGTTTCACGAGCTCCCAATGTGCTTGAGTCTCTTGGCGCAGCTGAAGCTCAGAAAACCTGGCAGAAGGCAGGAGAACCCGGGCCCGGGGTCCTGTTGAGTTCAGAGCTCTTATTTCGCACCCACAGTCCTTTGCCGTTGGGATCCGGAGAGGGTGGGGAGTTCCCAAGCCCCCTAGCTGGTTCCTTCTGTGCCCAGGTCCGCGCTCCCAACAAAGGAGGCTGACCACGTGCCCCCTCCTCGACGCGGTCTTGCAGTGGGAACGCACGCGGCCCCAGGCTCGCGGCCAGTCGCGGCAGGATCCAGACTCTGCGCTGCGCCCCAAGTGGGCGCCAAGCAGCACCCCCGCAGTCCCACAGCCCCCGGCTTTGCATCGCCCACTCCCAGCCTCAGTAACTGCAGCGCCCTGGAAGCGGCACTAGGGGGAGCTCTGGCAACTGGCTTGGTGGATTGGATCAAAACCTTGCATCCAACAGCGATTCCTTGGACTAGCAGGGAAAAAAATGGGGAGGGGGCAGACACATCGTTCCCCCTCCTCTGCAGCTCCCGACTTTTCCCGTGGGAGGCGGAGGAAACAGCCCTTGGGGGTGGGGTGTGTGTGAAAGTGCCTTTCCTTCTTGTAACTCACGCCTCTATGGCTTCCCTCTCCCCCCACCCCCATCGCGGACCTTCGCGGCCCCCCGCACTCTGGAGTGTCCCCAAGAACTTCGCCTCGCTCCAACACTGGGGCCCAGAGCCGAGCAGACCCCTGGGACTGGCTTGCGCCTGCGTCTCGGTGTCTGGGGTCGGGGTTCTCTCGGCAGCAGCCTTGCCTCTCCCTGTGGGAGGTGCGAAGGCTGGGTTGGGGGGTGTGAGTCGTCCTGCGGGGTGGATGGGGCAGGAAAGGGGAGTTCAGGGGCGAGAAAGCGAGCGCGAGAGCATTGGGGAGACGGGGGTGGGGGAGAGGAAGAGAGAGAGACTTAGACACAGAGCAAGCAGCCACTTTGCTTTTTTCCTTCTTGCTCGCTTTTTTTTTTTTTTTCATTCTTTCTTTCCTATCCCCTGTTTGCAAAGCTGGAACCACCCCGCGCGCCCCCGGGCCCGAGCAGCGGCTCCAGATGTGAATTTGGTTCCAGTGGGGAGAATGCGAGCTTCCTCGGGGCTTTGGCACATTCTCCCACTCTGAGGTCATTCCGTAGGTGGTCAGAGGGGAGAGCGCGCCTGGAGCCTTCCTGCCTCCATCCACTGGGGAGGGAAGAGAGGCGGGCGGGAGGGAGGAGAGAGGGAGAGGGGAGGGGCGCGAGGAGGGAGGGAGACGCCGCCAGCACACCACCAAGTGGCACCGAGCAGTGATAACAAACTCAACTTAAAAAAAAAAAAAAAAAGGAAAACGAAAAAACTTCCCCAAGTTGCAGACCAAGACGTGCGAGCGGAGGCGCGGGGCGGGGAGGGTGGGTGGCCCAGAAGTCCCCCGGCGTCCCCCGGCTGCTCTTCCCTGCCGCAGAGCTCAGACTTGAGGCCAGCCAGGCCCTGTGTTCCTGGCTGGGCAGGAAACGTGCTGGAGGCTGGCTGGGCTTCCTGCAGGAGACCCCTGGGGAGGCCGGTGCCCATGAGGGGTAGTCTCTTTCGGGGAGGAGGGCCCCCCGAGGGGGGCAGCACTGGCTTCTACCCCAGCAACCAGCACCCCCCACCCCATCCTGTTCCCACTCCCGGCCCTGCGGATGTGGGTAGATCCCTGTCCATCCAGGCCCAGGAAAACTGGGATTTGCATGGAGGTAGGGGTCTCTCCCCAACCCCCTCTATCCTCCCCGCCACCTCCAGGCCGAGCTGAAAACATGGCACCACTATCCTCTGGAATCGACTTTTTATTAAGATTATAAATTTAAACAAATAATCTGAACAGTTTTACCCGGTGATGTACAATTGAGTACGCACAAAAATACAGGGGAATGAGGGAGAAGGGCCAAGAAAGGAAGGGTTGGCAACTTGTTCTGGAGTCCACATGGTGCTGATGGCGCAGAACCAGAGGGGCTGCAGAACCCCACCTTTTTACAACAAAAGGCTTTCAATTAAACAAAATCTACTGGGCTGAAGACACAGGACGGGGTTCTCACAGGCTGGAACAATGCTGGTTTCGCGAAATGCAACCGAGGGCTGAAGCAGGACAGTGCAAGTTAGAAGCACACACACAAACACATCTGACCAGGAACTTAGCGAAGTCTCCGACGCAGTCGGCGGTCCCAGCCCCTCCCTCCCGCTCGGCCGCGGGGGATCCAGGTGAAGGAATCGACTTCCTTTTTTGTTTAGTGAGGACCGCAGTGCTGGGCATGATGGGAAATGTAGTCCTTGGTGCCCGCCCCCCACCCCTTCCCCAAACAGTGTCCGAGAGTGTCGGGGTGTCCGGCGCCACCCCTGAGTCCGGGAGACGGGTGGAGGAGGGGAAGAGAACGGAGCCAGAGGGGCGGGGAGAGGAGGGGTTCAAGACACCCGCCCGGGAAGAAAAGAAAAAAAAAAGTTGAAGTGTTTTCATTTCTGCCTTCTCATTTTGCGAACTTTGGAGGCCGCCCCCAGAGAGGAAATGTGACCCAAACGTCCCTTTCGGAGATAGAGTTTGCCTTTGTTTTTGCTCAGGATTTCACAAGACCCATTCCTCACCCCATGGAGGGACTCGGGGGAACCGAGCGCCGAGCTTCCTGGGTCTGACAACTGATTGGGATCGGCGTCCCCGGCCCCGCGCCCTCCTGCGCTGCGCCCCCGGCGCGCCCGGGCGCCCTGTCTCGCCCCCGGCTGCCCCGCACCTCCTCCGGGCAACAGCCCTCCCTCACGTGGCTGGCTCCTCGCTAAACACCACTGCAATCACTACAATAAAAAGAGGAAAAAAAAAGAGTAGGAGAAACACAAAGCATACTTAAATAGGCGTTTTTCTCTCTGTAAAAATAAAGTCCAAGATCTTAGATTTCTTTTTTTTTTATTTTACAATTTATAAAACATTAGCCGCCTTCCCCTGCTCGCCCCCAGCTCAGCCCCGAGTGGCCGGGCGCCCGTTCCTTCCCTCCTCTTGCCCCTTGGCCGAGTCTTTGTCTGGCCCCAGCCCCGCGGGTCCCCGTGCCCTCGGGGGTCCCTAGAAGGCGACAATGGCTCGAGTCCAGGCGCCGAGGCTGGCGAGCGCCTGCTTGGCGCACAGCTGCCCGTTGAGCGGCGGCGGCTGCTCCGAGGAGTCCGGCTGTCGGCTCACCAGCCCCGAGAAGCCTGAGCCAAAGATGGAGATCAAGTTTGAGATGTTGGACGCGTCCGGGGACGAGTCCGGGCAGAAGTCCTCGAAGCGGGCGCGCTTGCACGGAGCAAACGGGGCACCCCCGGGGGGTTCGGCTCCCAGGTCGCCCGCGTCCTCGTCGTCGTCCTCCTCCTCCTCTTGGCCAGGGTAATACTTGCGCTTGCAGCCGGCGGCGGACGCCAGGCCCGGTCCCGGGGCGCCCTGGCCACAGCAGGGGCAGTGGGCGGAGGCGCAGCAGTCCTGGTGCAAGTAGCCGTTCTCCACCGTGGTCACCACGTGAGTGTCCAGATCCAGCACGGTGGTCTGGCTGCTGCAATGCACGCCGAAGTCCGAGGGGGCCGGGTATGCGCCCCGGTAGAAGCCGGGGGAGGAGGCGGGAGCCGGGGAGGAGGGAGGTGAGGCGGCGGCAGCGGCCTGAGGGGCGGCCCCTGGGGGCACCGAGGGCGCAGAGCAGGCGCCCGAAGCGCGAGGGTCCCGCGGGCAGAGCGCGGCGGGCGCGGGTGGCGGCAGCGGCGCAGGACCAGGTTGCAGCGGCTCCAAGGGCTGCCCGCGGTGGGGCTCGCCGTGCGGCGGCTGGAGCGCGGCGCACCCGGGCAGCTCCGAGAGCGCCCCCGTGCCGCCCGCTGGCGCCCCGGCCGTCGCCGCCGCGCAGCTCCTGGGCGCCGGGTGCTGGTGTTGGTGCAGCTGCTGCTGGAGGTGCAGCTGGTGGAGCTGGTGGAGCTGGTGCAGCTGGTGCCGCGCGGCCGGCTCGCGCGCCTCCGCTTCCCCGCAGCCACCAAGTTGGAGCGGGCCGAAGTCGGCCGCGCTGGCCGGCATGCCCGGCGCCGCGTACGCGAGGTGCTGGTGCTGTTGGTGGGGCGGCTGCTGCTGTTGCTGCTGCTGCTGGCGCCTGTAGAGCTCAGCGTAGCGCTCGCTCAGGTACAGCTGGCGCGCGTTGCGGAGCACGTAGGATACCAGGAGGTTCTTGTGCAGCTTGATGCCGCCGCGCTGGGTCCGGGAGCTGTGGATCTTGCGCAGGGAGATGCTGATCAGGCTCTGGGCGTCCAGGGCGCACTCCATGCTCCCGCGGAGACGACGGCGGCGGCGGCGGAGCAGCCGCGGCCGCTGCTGCTGTTAATGCTGCTTCTGTTTCGGCCTCCAGCCGGCCACCGGGGCGCTGGGCAGGGGAAGCGGGGCCCGGATCAGCGGGTCGGCTGCGCTCCGAGAGGAGCCGCCACCATGCGCTGCGCGCCACCCGCAGTACCGTGCTCCCCAGACGGCGCCAAAGCAATGAGCTTCGGCCGGCCCCGGCCCCAGCTATTTAGCTGGGCGTCCGGGCTCCGCCCCACACCCGATAAACCAATAGAAGTGCCGAGAGCCTCCCGAGTGACAGGCGCTGCCCGCCCAGGGGTTACTCGGTTGGCCAATCAGACCAAGGCGGTTCCTTTGTGCTATTCAAATACCGAACGGACCCGGGGCTTCTAACGCCGCGGCTGCCTCGAATGTTCTCCTGGGGCCACCGCGTAGAGTGGGACTCGGAGGCGTTGGGGCCGCTGCCTGCAACGTGGGTCCTCTCTCAGCAGCCACGTTGGAGCCCACAGCCGCCTTTGGCCTAGCTCCTCCGAGCCGGTCTGCTCACCTGCGTGCCGCGGAGACGGCTCCTCCCCCTTCCGCACGGCTGGGCCCACCTGCAGCAGGTGCGCGTGGCTCCCCGCTCCTGGCCAAACGGCAGTTTCTTTCTCACCCTGTCGCCCCCGGGTAACCCGCGGGATCCAAGGCCTTTGCTGGAGACTAGGGGAGACAGCCGACTTGACCCAGAGGGACTCTCACGGGAGAAAGGTGTAGAGGTACCCTCAACCGCAACGTTGGGCCTGATTCCTCGACTTTTTGGCCCAGGTGCCGCAGGGAATACAGGGGAAGGGCCATCCTACCCATTTGTCTGACGGGAAAAGCAAAACCTCGTGAATCTGGTCTCTGATGGAGGAGGCTCGGAGGCAGGCCCCGCTGAGTGCATGGGTGCCTGCGGAGGCCCAAAGTCGCTGAGGGTCCTAATCACTGGTTCTGTAAACTTTCCTTCTTAACTACTAATAATGACAATAGGGACCATTACTATGTTCCCAGTATGGGACAGGCCCTTGCCAGCAACGCCTGAATCCCTCACTGTGACTGCTTGCAGAGCAGGCCCTGCGTCTCAGGGGAGTGAGGTGACTTGGGAAAGACACAGCTCTGAAGGGGCAGAGCAGGGTTCGTGCCAGGACCGTGAACCCCAGACCGGGAGGCCAATACCGAGGGCTGTGGGACTTTGCCAACTTAACTTTTGTGGATAGTTTTCCTTCTTGTCCTGAACCATTCATGGATCACCTCCTCCCAGTTGGGGACTGAGACAAGTGCAGAACAGAGGGAAAGGTTGTGATCTGTGGGGTTCTCTTGACTGGGGGGCCTGCAAAGGGAGTGGCTGCTGCTCTGAGAGGGAGGTCCAAGGGGCTTGGGGTGGGGTCTCCTTGGAGTGGTCAAGGGGTTTACTTCAGGAGGGAACCCTGAGTTGGCCCTTGAAGGAGGAAGGGGCTTCACAGAGACTGAGAGCTTGGTGGGTCCTGTGGGGTCGAGGTGGGAGAGGTCCAGAGGCAAAATTCCTGCTGGTCTGCCCTCTCCTCCAGGTTTCTTCTGAGTCTCCTCTTTCCTTGGGCCCGTTGTCCTCTGTACCAGCTTTGTCCCTTGGCAGGAGTGAAGAGACCCAGCCCGCCCATCCTGCAGTTTCTGGGGCTCCCATCCGTCTTAAGAATTCTCCAGATTTATTTCCTCAAACAATTTTGCAGCATCTACTCAGTGCCAGGCATCAAGGGTTTACACAAAGTTACGGAGCACGTACTATATTTTTCGGATGAAGAAACGGCCTCTGACAGCGGAAGAGACTTGCCCGAGGCCTCGCAGCTCTAGGTCCAGTGTGCTGCTCTTACCACGCGGCTTATAGACAATCTCAGACCGGTTCAAGCCCCTCTGACCAGCGGCGCCTCTTCCCACCTCCACCCAGGGAAGCCAGGATTGCCACTTTAAGGGGACTAGAGGAAAAGGGCATCTTAATTCCATCCTGTTGGTGGTCTGGTGGCAGGGACACACAGGTGTGGAACTTGTCCACGTGATAATACCTGTAGGAATGAGAAACACTGCCCCCTACTTCCCTGAGTCCATCTTAAAGACAAACAATGACTTCTTTTTCTTATTTTTGAAGTTCACTCTAGAGACATGGCTGGCCCGTGGAGGGAAGCAGGAGGTCCTACCTGGCTTTACGGCTGTGAGGACTCAGCAACAGTCCAGTCTGGGATCCATGGTGTCTGGCTCATTGCAAGAGTCCAAGAATGTGTTCGTAATGCTGACTTTGGCCTTCACTCTCTCCTTGCCCAGAACTTATTGGGGGAAACTCAGACTTAGAGTTTATGTGTCTTGCTCAAGGTTACACATCCAAGGAAGGCTGGAGATAGGATTTAAACCCAGATCTGTTTCCAGGACTGGAACTCCCTCTAGGGTCTTCAAAATCAGCCACTTGCTTCTGCCATGGGTGAATCCTGAGTTCAGTTCTCAGGGCCCAGCAGCTCATGGTGAACGAGACATGGATTTGGCTGATACCCCACCACTTTCGTGCCCACCGCTCTGAGACCAGGGCCCGCCAGAGTCCATGAAGAAAACGGTATCTGACCCAGCCTCCGCTCATCATTCACAGCCATTCTCAGGGCTGCTCCTCATACCTCTGGGGGCCCAGGTGGGGAATCCGGCGGGGGGTGGAAGTGGATTCTCTAGCCATGGGCTGGGGTCAGGGGAACCAGGCACTGGCTCCTTGCGTAGGTCCTCATGGGACTTCCCAGGCCCCCAGCTTCAGTTCTGCCCCAAAGTGGGTTTGAGCTCCGCCAAGGCTCCTTGCCTCCCTGGGCTCAGCTGACATGTGCAGGGCCCCGCTCTCTGGGCCCTCTTCCTGGGGCCCAGGCTTACATGGTCCCCCCTCCTCCTCAAGAGCCGAGAGGTGGGCTAGTGGGGAGGGCTAAGCAGTTGTCTAACTTATTAAAAAACCCTTGATCTCTTTTGGGGGTGGCCTGGGAGGGGGAGCTGCCGCAGCTGTTGTAAGGAACACTTGCTGAAGGAGGCAGTGGAACAGCTGAGCTCTTTGGTGCCCCTGGGAACAGCGAAGCTTGGGGGGCACACAGTAGGAATTCACAAGTGTTCACCGAGTGGGCGGGTCGCACACAAGCCTCTGACTGGAGGCACAGTGGCTCAGAGCAGGGCGCTATAGACTGTGCAGGGCAGAGACTGCGCATGTGTGGGTGAGACCCGCGTGCACACGCGTGGGGAGGAGGGGCCTCCAGACCTGCAGGGGGAGCGGGTCTGAGTGAGACAAGGCTTCCAGGCATGAAGGGCTGGCCTTGTTTGTCTGGGTACCTGAGGGAGGCTGGGGCGCTCACCTTTTTCCGGGAGTTGGGGGATCACACCTGGAGTGAGTCAATGCTTCCCCCAGGAAGTTCATTAATGCCTAAATATTGGCAAGGGTCTGCTGAGACACACCCTAGGTAGTGTCAGCAGAACCATTAACACCTTGAAAATGCCACATATGCCTTGTGGGCACCTTTTGGTGACCTAGCTTGGAGGAGGGAGGCATGGCTGGGAAGGTTCCTGGTCAGCAGTGGGATTTGCCCCTGTGGGCTCCCAGCGATTCGTTTGGGGAAGCGAAAACGGAGGCGAAAATCTTCATTGAGGGTGCTGTGTTGGGGGGAGGAGGATGGAGGAGAGATTCGGAATTCATGTATTCATTTATTTGGCCATTTGCCCGAGAGATATTTCCAGAACCTTTCTCTGGAATCCCTGCGAATGGGAGAAGGAATGAGACGTGACCCTGCCCTCAGGAGGCCCCATTTGGAGGGAAGCAGACAGAGTAACAGTCCAGACGACTCAGCGGGGACGAAGGCCGGGGCTGGGGGCAGGCAGGGGAGGGCGCGAGCCAGCCCGCGGAGGCTTCCTGGGGAAGCCGCTTCGCAGCAGGGAGAGCGGCGAGGAGCCCAGCACAGGGCCTGCCACACTGCAGGCCCTCAATGCTTGTGGGGTGAATCAGTCAGGGGCGGGGAAGTACACAGAAGACACTGTTAGGACCGGAAGGACCCTAGAGATCAGGCTGCCCCCATCCCTCATTTCCAGATAGGTAAACTGAGGCCCGGAGAGGACGAGGGGTGCGCTGAGGGTGTTGGCCTGGAGCTGGGGCTGGAACCCAGATGTACACTCCCAGTTCAGCCTCCGGCTGCCCCAGCTCTCTGTCTCTGTGGCTTGGAGTTGGGCTTGCTCCGTGGAAACCTGGGACTGTGGGCGGTGGCAGAGACGGCGAGGAGGTGCAGAAGGACCTGGTGGGGCATGGCTGACCGCAGGGGTCACTGTTGAGTCCTCCCTGAGGCCTAGGAACCGGTGGTGCTTGGATATGCGGCAGCGCGGCCCTGCACCCCAGCAAGGCCGTTCTGCAGCTGGCGGGCACTGGGGAGCTCAGCTGGGACACTGGAGCCCTGGCAGCCCCCATGTCCTGCCCCACAGAACCTGTACGCTGTCACCGTCCCAGGTGGAGGTTAATGACTCACCAACGTCTATGCTAGCCCAGCGCGGTTCCAGGCAACAGGCTCAGTGCCGAGAAAGGCATCATGGCGCCTGGCTCCACGGGCCATGAGTGTAAGGAGAAAGACTGAGGGCAGCTCTGTGCCAGACACTGGGCCAAATGCCTCCCACGGTGGTCTCCTTGAACCCCATGCCGACCTTTGAGGCACGTTCGGCCATAATTCCCATTTTAGGGATGAGGCAGCTGAGGCACAGAGCGCTTCAGTGGTTGCTTGGGTGACAGGGCAGGAAGCGGAAGTGACTCCAGGCCCAGGGCTCTGGGGAAGTCGGAGCAGCAGGAGCGGCAGCAGCAGAGGGATGGAGACCCCGCCCCACAACCTCGCAGCCACTTTTACGGACTGAAGGTGCCTAGGGGGCAGATGCGATCTCTCAGTCAGGGGTGTCCACCCAAGCCCCTGGCACAGGCCAGGTGTCCTTCTGTTCACTCACCCATTCATTCCCTTAGCCACCCGGGACCGAATACTCGGCCGACGTGCAGGAGCTATGCTGAGCCCTGGGGAGAACACCGGGCAGCTCGCATTGCCCAGGGCAGGGCTGAGGGTCCGATCCTTTATATCTCCCAGACCAATTCCGATTGATTGGTAGTGTCTGCCTGGAGCCCAGGGCTGGAAGGGATTTGCCACTTGCCCCAGTTGATTAGTGATGTCTGCCAAGGGCTCGGCTGGGAGCCTTTATGGTGAACCTGCTGGGTAGCTGCCCCTGGGATGAGGATGGAGTGTCTGTTCAGCGCTTTGGGCATCTGGGGCGGTCTAGCAGGCAGAGTGGGGTCTGGGGGTCAGGAGAGATGGACCCTGGCTTGATTGGCCTGTTCTCCCTGGTTCAGACGCATCACCTCTCGTGGGTCTCAGTTTCTTCATTTGGTGCTTTCTTGAGGAGCGTGGTGAGCATCCTATGACTAGAAAGAGGTTTGAAGAGTGGAAGGGATTTAGTACTGACACAAAATGGGGAGCTTCCGCCGCCCTCTTTTCTACGTTCTCAAAATCCAGCCCGAAGCTGGCTGCTGGTCAGGCCAGAGTTAACCCTGGGCCTGCCTGGGGTGGGGTGTGGAGGGCGTGTGGGGGGCAACCCAGTGCTTCCTGGGGCGGAGTTGTTTTTATAACTCACTTAGTGCAGACCTTTGTCCCCACACTGGGCTCAGCTGGGTGTTTCTAAGGAGAAACTCCTTGGATCTTAGGAACTGAATCTTCGAACTCTTTTTTTTCATTTGCGTGATGGTAGCTGATGCGTGCGCTGCCTGCCTTCCCCCAACTACAGACCGTGGCGCCAGACACAGAATTATGTTTAACGGGGACTTTTCGTGAATGCTCAAAACCATCCAACTGGTGGGTAGTAATGTAATTCCTATGTTACGGTTCTGGAAACTGAGGCCCAGAGAAGAGAAGGCACGGGGTCACGCATCTCCTGGCCGCGGTGTGGGGACCGGCCTCTGGTCTGGTGGAGGGAAAGATCCATCCTTGACCAGCTGTGCCTCGCCCTGGCTCTTTCATCCATTCATTTAAATGTTTGTTATTCCCTCAGCCTTTTGTTCTTTCGCAAGTATTAAGTGCCTGCTGTGTACTGGGCTTTGCTTCAGCTTGTGGAACCGTGGACCTTAGTTACATTCCAGGTCAGATGGGAAACAAACAGAAGTAAGCAAGCAGATAAACAAACAAGGCTGTGATGAGGGCGATAAAGGAAGTGACCAGGGCACTAGGGGGAGGGGAGAGTGACCATTCCTGCTCCGCCGCCGGACCCAGCCTCTCCAGCGGTCTGTCCTGAGCCCAGGCTGCCCCTCACTTCCTGCAGCTGGTGAATTTTTAATGCTGCTTACGAGGAACGAAGCAGCGTTTTTGCTTTTGTTTTGAGAGCATTTCCCAAAAAAAAAAAAAAAGTTATCTTAAGTGTGCGTGTGAAGGGAGAGTGAGCCAGAGACAACCCCGTGAGTACTGATCGTCCCCAACTTATCTCCTGAGCGCGTTTTTATTTTTTAATTTTTTAAAAATTGAGGCCAAATAGAACTTCGGTTCGGGACCGTGTGCTGATGGAAGGGTACCTTGCAGGGCCCTCGGCACCCATGTCCTCAGGGATCCGACCCTGGCCCTTGAGGAACCAGGGGTTATCTCCCTTGTCGTACAGATGAAGCAACTGAGGCACAGAAACAAGAAGCTACTGTGCAGGGCCCCCCACTAATGAGGGGGGGCGGGCAAGATTCGCACTTAGGACTTTAATACCAATCCTTTCCACTGCCACGCATTGCCCGCTCTGTCACACACACGGGGCCAAGTGAGTTGTCCAGAGTTGCAGCTCCGGCCTCGGGGGGGATGGAATTGAGAGAAGGAACCCGGCATGTGACCTCACGGGGGCGGCGTTCATCTGGCTGGTAGGAGAGGGGACCTAGTGGTTAGTGCTGGGGGAGGCTGAGCCTTTCTCCAGAACTGACCCCAGGCTGTAGCAAAGTGGGCCTCTGCCTTGTGTCCCTGGCGGCGGCACCCAGTGTCGGCCCCTTGGCCCGTCTGTTGAGCGCTTCCTGTGGACTAGCCGCTAAGCTTTTTATATGCGCCGTCTTGTTGAGTCCTCGTGACAGAACCCCAACTGAGGCACTGCTACCATCGCGCCCACTTTACTGACGGGGAGGCTGAGGCCCAGAGAGGTGACGTGACTGCCGGGGAGACTTCTTTGCCTCCAGAGCTGCTCTTTTAACGCCAATACCTGGGGAGGCAGATGGCAGGAGGAAGCAGGTGGCCTCCAGGCCTCTGGGAGCTGAGGCTTGTGAACTTCCATCCCCGTGAACCTGAGAACCTTTGATGGGTGACCTTTTCATCCTGAGCGCACTGTTTCCTAGCGCTCAGGGTGGTGAGGATGGTGTGGCCTACAGCCGTGGCCCCAGCCTGGAGTCTCATCTCTCGTTTGTGCTGCCTTCATTCTTCCTCGTGGCAGGGTCTCTTCTCAGTGCCTGGTTGTCCTCCTCGGCACTGAGGACATCTTCAGTCTCATTGATAAGAAAATGGGAGTGATTTTTATAAAAAGCTGTGTGACTTGGACTATGCTCTGTTGTAGTAACAAATAACTCCTGAAATCTTAGAGACTTGACCCAATAAAAGTTTCTATTTTCTCACGTTGCAGTGCAGTGTGGGTTGGAGAGTTTCTTCCAAGCTCCTCCCATTGTCCCTTGACCGTCCCCAAAATTTTTGCTTCCAGCCTTGCAGGTGTGGGAAGTGGAGCAAGTGGGTGGATGATGCAGCAAGATGTTTATGGTGAAGCCTAAATAGGCATTCCTCCCTTCCATTGGCCAGACTGGTGTCACATGGCACCACCTAGCTGCAAGGGAGGCTGGGAAATGTAGTCTTCAGGTGCTCCCAGGCGGCAAACAGTGAAGTTCAGTTAATACAGTTTTGCCACCGACACAAAGGCCTTGAAGAAAGCAAAAGTGGAGCTTTGACCCATTCTGGGTCACAAAAGTAGACTAAAATGCTCTTAGCTAGGGGTGGAATGGCGAGGGCTTCTTACCTCATGGCTACCAAGAAAATGTTTTGTTTTGTTTTGTTTTTACATGTCTGTCTGTCTCCCCTGCTAGACTAAACTCCCTGTGGGCAGGGACATCAGTCTCTGTGCTTGGCAGCTTCTTTGTCCCTAGCAAGTAATGGATGCCCAGCTACTGTCTGTCTAATGAACAAGTACGTGTGAAAGGGTCTGGACAGACAATTGTATTAGTTTTGCGTGTATCAGGTATATACACAAATATATTTTAACATCTGTCTAGCATGGAAGTCCCTCTTGAAAAGAAAAATATGTTTTACCCAGTCTTGCCCCTCCCCTAGTGGTGAATGGTGTTTTTAAATCAACAAGTGCCACTCGTTATTGATTCATTCATTGATTCTTTGATGAGTGGAAAGATAGATTGAGTCATTTTTTCAACAGATATTCATTGAGCATCTACTGTGTGCTAAACCCTTTACAGGACATTAGATGGGGGAAAGGACAGTTCGCTCTCCAATGGCATCTGATATACCCAGGGAGACAAGGCTATCCCAAGGTAGTGAAATCAGACACCCTTCAGTTCTATGGAAGCACATCTTAATTTCTCACCTATAATACCACATACTGAATTTAATCTATTCTAAGGTACCCACTCCCCCCATACCTAACATCTCTGAGATGGGGATGTATCTTGCCATTGATAACATCTTAGATGTGACAAAGTCTGGTATTTTACTCAATGGACTATTAACATTTATAAGGCACATCATACAACATAATCTGTCATTCCACATTAGTGACTAGTTCTGTCCCTGAGCCCATTAAGGCAATCTCTTCAGTATGTTTGGGGTCACGGAGAAGAGAAGGGAAGCATTTTTTATTCAGCACTGAGTATGTACTAGGCGCTGTGCTTGGTGGTCCTGGGCACAGTGTTTTATACACCCCATCGGGTGGCTTGTTGTATAAGCCCCAGTTTACAGAGGAAGAGATCAAAGCTTCTCTAGACTTGCCCACTGGACGTGCTGGGGTTCCCACCCATGCTGTCCTGCAACTGACACCCACCTGTGACGTAGACATCAGCCCCATTGCCCAGATGAGGTAACTGTGGTGCACGGAGCTGACCTGGGTCAGAAAGTGGCAGAGCTGGGGTATGAACTCCATGAATCTTTTCTTTTCCAAAACCCAAATGCTTCATGACTACTCTCCTACCTTTGGCTTCCTTGTGGTTCGGAAAATGAGGCTGGACTGATTGGCGAAACTTTCCGAGCCCAGACCTCAGAGTGAGTCTGTTTCAGCCCCTTGATCTCCAGGGCTCTGGATGCGGATGCCCACAGGACTGGTCTTGGCACAGAGGGACCCAAGATGCTGATGGAGCCCAAAAGGCAGCTGGTGAAATTAGTGATGCCAGCCTTGCTCACAGCACCGGAGAGGCCTGGCTGCCGGGCACTCGGGAACGGTATTCGATGGCTAACAAGAATGTGTTTAATGCTGGTAGCGGGCTCTGTGGTGAAGTTCCCGACACGGGTTCCATCCCAGAGCAGGCTGTGGCTCGGGTGGCCTTGGGCCCACCCCCAGCTCTAAGTCTAGTAGCTCCATGCCGCACCAAGCAGGAGCGGGACCTAAGCCAAGCCCAGAGCCAACCAGCACAGGGCTCAGGTACAGAGAGCTTAGGGAAAAGCTGGCTTTTGTTCCTGTGAGGTAGGATTTTCCTCACGCCATTTTATAGGTAAGAAAACGGGGCTAAGAAAGTAGGATAGACTGGATTACTGTTCAGCAATTATTCACTCCCCATGTCCTTGGGGCAGAATAAATTTTCCCGCCCTACCACTTTGGCCTTGGCCATGCAACTTGCTTTGGCCAATGGACTGTCGGAAGAAGAGACAGCACGCCCCTGAGGAGGAGGCCTCAGGACATAGCACGTGTTTCTGTTCCAGTCTGGCATATTTGTGATCTGGCATAGCAAAATATATTCCATTTAGGTTCTGATCCAAAAGAAACGTGGAGACACGTGGGGTGGTTTGAACCCAACCCACAGCCTGGAACAGGACTACCCAGCTGAGTGCAGCCGGGGCCAGGCAATTGCAGTCAGCCTACAGAGCGGCGAGCGTGAGAAGAGATATTTGCATAGGAAGCCTCTGAGAGCTTGGGGCTGTTTGTTATACAGCATCGTTATGGCCAACTCTGACTAATACAGAAGTGTTAAGTGCCTTGATTGAGGTCACGCAGCTAATGAGCGGAAGGACCGGGGCCAAGGATTTTGGCCTCCTTATACTCCCTATCCAGTGTCTACCTGAAGGCTTCAGGTAAAGGCTGCCGGTAATGAGAACAGGACAGGGAACGAGGGTTCCCTGCAGGCATTACAGACTTCCTCCAGCTTTCTTTCTCTGTCTCATGGAGGTAGTAAACTTAGGATATATTGACACATCTCTGCTACTGGTAGAATTTACCATACATCTCACGTTTGGAGATGGGGAGGTTTGGGGAAGAAATCCGTGTATTAGCAATCTTTCTGTTGTATGAGCTATGAGGAAACTGGGTAAGACAATTAGACAAGTTTCTCTCTTTATTGAAGGCTGTTTGATGGGTAAGCTGATTTTCTGTTAAAAGAATCTTTCTTAGGAACTTAATACATTTTAGGTACATTTCAGGGACATGAATTTCCCTTCGAGTATTGCTTTGGCTACATCCTCTAAGTTTTAGTGTCCAATGCTCTCCTTTTATTTAATGTCCAAATAATATGAAATGCCTAAGTGGTATGTAATTTCCTTTGAATTTCCTCTTCAGTTTGAGTTATTTGGAAGTTTTTAAAGTTTCCACCAAGTTATATTAAAAAAAAAATAGCCCTCTAGCTATTCACTTAAGACTTTTATCTTACTGTGTTGAGGACGTGTTTTACTTTGGAATTTGTCGAAATTGTCTTTGTACCCGAATACCAGGATCGTTACTTAAATGTCCTGTGGGATTATTATTTGCAAGAGTGCGAGTTTTAGACAGCTCCAGATACTTGCAATCCAGGTAAAATTAATCACTCATCTCTCACCTCTGTTCCTTGGTATCATATGTAAATAACTGAAAATTCTGGTGCTTTTGTTTTAAGGGAAAACTCTCCACGGTCCAGCCAAGCCAGGTGTGTGTTCTGTTGGTGACTTGGGGCTCCCCTGAAGAGACAGGTTTTGTTGGTTGGCTCCTGCAGCGTTCATTATAACAAACATGAGTGAATCCTGCAAACGGGGGTCCAAGTGGAAGGAGCGGTTAATTAATATTTGACTCCTGCTGGGTGTGTTTGGTAGGGGAGGAGGCTGATTTTTGGTGTATTCACTTTCCTGATTTCTCCACTGCTAATTACTGCATGAGGCTGTCCAATTTGTTGATAACATTTGCATTAAAAAATGACCTGGGAGATGCTGAATGACTCTTCGGTAACAAAGAACTTGTCACAAATAAGATGACCCTCCAGCTTCTTGCACCGTCTCTGGGCCATTTCCTGGCCTGTGATGAGGTCAGGGCCGTTGCCTCATTGCTGTGGCTTGTTACTGGTCCAGTGTGTGGCGTAATGGTCACCATCCTTTCTTTGCAGGGCTCTTCTCCCATGACAGACTCTCACCATCATCACAGCTACGCTCTAGGGGTGGGACTTTTACTCTGTCATTTTCCAGATGGGGAAACCGAGGCCCGCACAGGTTCAGGCAGCAGTTCGCAAGCGTGGCCGCACCTCAGAGCTGCCCGGGGCCTTGTTAATCGTGTAGAACCTTGGGAGGCACAGTGGAGTCACACTGACTAGTGTGAGTCATGCCCTGTCCTCCCAGACTCCACTCTGGCCTCCCCCGTCAGCCAGCACTTCCTGCCTCCAAAGGGCAGCTGGGGGTTCCCTGGGCCAATGGGAACGTCTTGGGTTCCTAAGGTGAGAGAGGCGGGACCAGGGAAATGCCCACTGTGGGGTCGGTGGGGAGCGCCTTGTGTGCCCTGCTGGGACACTTCCAGAGCACCTGCCCTCATTCCTTGGCTACCCCAAGGTGCCCTGGGACCAGGCTGAGACTCATCCAGCCTCCTGACCTCCCTCCTCCTCTGTCACACCTGCAGTGGCCAGACTCCCGCCTCCCCTACTCCACCGCCCTGAGCCCTGGTCTGTGCCAAGTCCTGAGGAAGACTCCGGAGGAGCACGTGACGTGGTCTGATGGGGGAACAGAGTCACAGGTACGCTGCCTCCCAGTCAACCTCCCCCCACACTTAGAGAACACAGTGGACCGAGTACCCAGCCCTCCTGTGGGTTCTTTGGGTTTGAACTACAATCTCTTCATGTGTCCTCTTCCAGTGCTGCTTCCTCCAGGAAGCCTTTCTTGATGTCCCCACCAGGGCCATTCACTTCCCTTTGTCCCCGTGTTTCTGAGCACCTCTGCTTAGCAGATACTCTATGGGCTGGACTCACATGGGTGTCCATCTGCCCTAGCCTCCTCCACCATCGGTGGCCAGCTCCTCCTCGGACAGGGCTGTGGTGCTTGGAGGCGGAAAGACTCGGGGTCTGGCCTATTGAATTTTTTCCTGGGGCCTGCATACCTGGGGACTGCAGTCACGCCTGGCGTCCTCCCTTCAGCTCTCTGGCCCTCGCCCTCCCTGCCTCACGCTCACCCTGTAAATTAGGGCAAGCTCTGTAACCCTGAACCTCGGTTTCCTCATTCGTTCCATTGGGATAACAAGAACAAGCCAGTTGGGGGAGCATGTGGATTCAGGGAGACGACGCGCGGCACTTGGCATGGGAGGTGAGCTCACCAAGGCCAGCCCTTCCCAGACAATCGCCAACCCAGACGCTTCTCCCTTTGTTGTCCCCTCTGTGGAATATGGATTTGAAGGTGAGAGGAGCACCTTCCTCTGCAGCCAGAAAGAAAAGAAAGAAGATTCATGGGAGCCACTGCCCATGAATCGGGCTGCCCCCCTTGCAGACTCACCCAAAGACCACCAACTCCCGCAGACTCCTTTTTCAGACAGGAAACCAGGCCCAGAGAGAGAAAGGCCCTTGCTCAGGGTCACACAGTGTGGCCCAGGGAGGGCTGGGCCAGGGACCCTGGTCTCCTAACTTGGCTGGAATTGTCTAATGTTTTTCTTTTGGGGTCAGGTTTGCAGTTCAGGTCCTGTGGTCTCAGGGCTGTCGGGTGCCTCAGAGGTCTGGTTGGCCTCATCCATCCGCTTGCTCTGCACTTCCCTCTTGTTTATTAAAATATGCAGCTGCTCTGTCCTGAGCACCATGACAGTCTCTGAGGTGGCCTGGTGATGAGTTTCTTTCTCTAAGTCACAGAAACCTGACCATGGAGGCTTAAACACAGAGCACAGGCGGTCCTGCAGAAGGCAGTCAGCGCTGCAGCAGCCTCTCGAGATGACCTTTTGGCTTCCTGCCGCACTAACCCTAGCTGGAGGCTTTCATCCTTGCGGCACAAAATGGCTGCCTTACCTCCAGGTGTCATGACAGCATCCCAGGAAGGAAAATGGATGTGAAGACTGGGGAAAAAGGAAGTGTGATTTCCTCTTTTTATCTGGGAAAACAACTGATTTCTTGGACAGTCCCAGTAGGAGACTCCTAATTCCATCTCATTGGCCAAAATTGGGTCAAGTGCCCCCCCCCCCCAGCTGCAAAGGAGTCTGGGAGGTGCATATTTTTATCTGAGCATATTTGCCCATTTGAGCAAAACCAAGTTTCTGTTAGGAAGGCAGACTGGGGTGAAATGGACACCCCGCTGGCCAACAGTGTTCTTACTCACTGAACTGGGTCTCTGTCTTCAAGGAGCTCACGTATGGACCTTTTCACTGTAGTACGAAGTAGGAAGCAGCTGGTCCATGCCCTGGAGAGACCCCCAGGTCTCTTTCACTGTCCTTGGAGGCAGGTTCCTGTGCCCAGTGAAGTGCCCGCTGCACAGCAGAGGCTCCATCAGTATTTGTTGGGAAAAAGGGGAGGAGTTTCTAGAGAGCAGTATTTTTGTGGCTCCGTGAGCCAGGCTGGCTTTTGCAGCGGTTTACATGCTGTTCTCCGGCCTTTTAGTTCGGGGCTTTATTAAATGCCTCTTCTGTGGCTGAGATGGTGTGGGGTGTGGAGGTGGGGATGGCTAAGACCGGGCCCTCCCTCAGGGAGATGGCGGCCACCCCTCCTTTTGTGGGGAGCTTTAGTGATGTATGGGACTTAGTCCCTGCATTGAGACCTGTGCCCTACCTTGGCATCAGAGGACGGAGAGGTTGGGAGCTGCCCCTTTTGCTGAGAACAATTTCAACTCCCAAGCGCCAGGAGCTTTTCACTCATCAGCTCACACACCGCTCACAACCCACCCTAAAGGGGCGAGGCCAGTGTGACCCCATTGTACAGACGGGAAACAGAGTCTCAGTTGCAAGGTCCCCGAGCTTGTAAGTGGCAGATCTGGGATTTCAATCCAGGTCATCCAGTCCCTCTGCACCAACACCACCTCTCCCTTATTAGGAGGGAGTGGTCACCCGATCTCTGGGCTGTGGCTGTGTGTGTGTGTGGAGGGTGAAGGGCGGGTGGGAGGGTGAAGGGCGGGTGGGAGGGTGCAGAACATCCCGGCGGTGGAAAGGCAGGGCGTCAGGAGGAGGTGCAGGAGGTGCGGGAAGAGATGCCAGGCTGCTGGGGGCCAGCTTCAGTGCTGCGCCCCCGTGGAGGGCTCAGGCCCAGGGCCGGGCCAGATGCTCCTGGTGGCATCACCCTGAGCCTGGCTCCCCGCAGCTCTCCTGGCTCTTGGCGCCGACGCGGGGCCCAGCGCTCGCCGGTGCTTGCCGGAGGCAGCATTTCTCTCCTTCCTTCTTCCTTTTTTTCTGAGACACAGTGATCTTGGCTGTGGTGCTGCATTCGCTCTATGGGAAAAACTTGTTTTTGTCAGTAAACTCTGGCGCTATGACTCAGAAGACACCCAGGGAGCAGCCTGCTGGTGTCAAGGGGCTGCACTGCTAATGAGCCAATGTTTATAAAGTGCTTTGAAGACGAAAAATTCCATGCGAGGGCTGAGGGTGTGCACTGTTATTTGGGGTAGAGGGTGAGGAAGGAGGCTGGGGTGGAGGGAAGGGGCAAAATCTTGCTGAGAAACAGCCCCGGAGCCCCCTGGGCTGTGCAGCCAGGCTGGCTTTGCTCGGCATTGCTGATGCCGGCGCCTGTCTAGGCAGAAGCACCAGCTGCCCCTTTGTTCAGAGCCAGGCAGATCTGAACCCGACACGCTGCTTTGATTTCGTTTTTTTTTGTAGCAGGGGGTGTGGGTGTGGGTGGGATCTGGGTGGTCCCCGCCCTTGAGACTGAGGTCTTTTGGGCTAGGACAGTGAGCTAAGACATCAAAGTAGCCCCTTCCCCAGTGCTTGGCACACACCCGCTCATTCATTCATTCATTCATTCAACAAACACGTCTACCTGCGCCAGACACTGGCCAGAAACAGGGAACAAAGAAGACAGTCCTGCCCTCTTGGAGTTTATGTCCTGGAGGGGAAATGACATCTAACAGATGAAGATGTCTACTACCCTGCAATTATGAGTGTGAAGTGGGGGAGGAGGAGGGACACTGAAAGTCATGGGCTCAGGAACTGGGCCTGTCCCAGCCCAGGTCCCATAGTACCAGGAAGGCTTTTCCAGGAAGGGGGCACCTGGAAGCACAGGGTGGGAATTTCCAGTTCCCAAGCAAAGAGGGAGAGAGAGCGCATCAGGCAGGAGAGCAGCATTAATTAACACATTAATTAATTAATCCAATAAACCTTTAGTGAGTGTCTGCTATGGACGATGCACTGGGGATACAGAGGCGAGTAATGCAAGTGAAAAATCCTGACCCGCTCCCACGAAACTTACATTTTGTATAATAAGCAAATGAAGAAATACCTATAAAGTATCTGACAGCAATAAGGAACGGTGGTAAAAATAAACAGGGCCCCGTGGTAGAGGTGCTAGGGGGCTCCCTCAGACTGGGCTGTGGGCAGGGAGGGCCTTTTGCAGGAGGCGGCATTTAAGCTCAGAGCTGGGGAATGGAAGGAGCCGACCACCAGTAGATGTTCAAAGGCCCTGAGGCAGGAATGAGCTCAGCCGGGTCAAAGAACCAAAAGAGGCCAGTGCAGCGGCTGGAGTACTGCGAGACCCAAAGAGAGCAATCAGATATGAGCTCAGCAGGGGCCGCCAATGCAGGGTCATGAGTCATCAGCACTGTGTTCATTGCAAATAAAGTAACTCTACCACAGCAGCTTAAACAGATAGGGAGTTTTTGACTTAGACAACAGTAAGTCTGGGGTGAGTAGTCACCAGTCTGTGTGGCGGCTTACAGATGACGCCACACACCCGGGCTCTTTCCGTCTTCCTTTTCGCTATCCTCGGCGTGGTCACTTGGAACACACATTGCTCCCTCATGGCCACATTTTGGCTGCTGAACCTCCAGGCCTCATGTCTGTGTTCCAGGCAGGAAAAAGGGGAAAGAACAAAAGGCAAAAGAGCAAAAGATGAAAAGGCCTTTTTCTCAACAGACTCCATTTTTTCGTTCAGAAAGGGAATTGCTCCCCAGGGACTCCTGTTCTATCTCACTGGCCGGAACTGGGTTCCACGGCCACCTCGAACTGCAAGGGAGGCTGGGAAAATCAAGTTTAAAAGTTTGGCTTTTCTCTAACATAGAGGAAGGGAAGGGAGAAGGGATTGGAATGCCTTTTGGGTTGCCAATCCATAGCTTTGACTGAAGGCTGGTAAAGGCCCCTAGGAGGGGAATGTTTGGTGAATTCTGGGGTGGAAGGCCAGGGAGTGTGGGCCTCCCCTGGACATCTTCAGGGAGCCCTGGATGGCTTTTCAGGAGGAGTGACAGGGTCAGATCTGTGCTGATGTTCTGCTATTGAAACCGAGCACCTGCGCTGTCTCTCCGAGGGAGACGCATCCCACGCTCTCCTTGGAGACTTGACGGCGGAGTCCTCCTCGGGGGCTCAGATTAAACTCCACCTCCACAGAGAAGGGCTTCCAGCCCCCAGGGCCTCTCTCCTTTGCGTCCCTCCCTTCCTGGCAGCTGTCCCCCCTGTTGGTGCTCAGCAGCGGTCCACGGATAATGGCTCCTGGCTGTCCCACAGTGTCGCATTGAGGCACAGAACGGAAAGTGACTCACACCGGCACTCTCCCACTGCTAACACGCCAGTTTCCTAGCCCTTGTCTGGCTTTTCTGCTAAAGCTACCCCACGAGGTGGGTGTACGGTGTCCTTTCATTGATGGGGAAACAGGCTCAGGAAGGTGAAAACCCACACCAAATAAGGGTTGGGCACTGCCACACGGAGGGAGGACACCAGGCGTTAGAGGTCCTTGACCCCCAGAGCTCTTCCCCACACCCAACATGTGTAAGGCTGGTGAAGGGTGTGTGTGCGTGTGTTGGAGGGGCCCCTAGAAGATACATGGGGCCTAGGCCTTGTCTTTGGGGGGTTTAACATGTGGGGCTGCCTCCTTGGACCAACTTCTTCTGACTTGCTGTGTGACTTCGGGCAAGGCCCCTCATCTCTCTGGGCTAATTTCTTGGACATAATGAGGGGGTTGGCAGGGAGAGTTCGGGATTTTCCCACTCCTCCCATCAAATTCACCCTTTGAATTTCAAAGATTCCAGTATATTGTCTGCTTTCTGTGTGGGTCTGTCTTTGGTTCAGAAAATGGTCCCCATCACCTTCCCTGTTGCCCCTGCCGTTACAGCCGCATGCGGCCCTGCTTGGGACCCAGCACAGGTAATTAAGTATTTGTGTGATTAAAGGTCCCACGTCTGTCTCCCTGCCTGGACTGTGTGCCAGCAAAGACAGGGACCGTGTCTATCTTTGTCTGTGTCTTCCAAGAGATTAGTTTAGGGTCTGGCACATAGTAGATGCTCAGTAAATAGAGTAGCTGTTGTTAGGGTGATGGTGATGATGATGATGAAGAAGAAGGCTTCGCTCCAGGCAGCTGTTGCAGTGAAAGGAGGCCCCCCGCCATGCCCTCGCCAGACAGCAGGCAGCCAGCGTCCTCCCTACTAGCTGGCTAGAGAGGCTCCCTATTTTCCCCGTACAGAACGTCCAGACTCCCCAGTCTTCAGGCCGCGCCTCTCTGAGGAGAACTACAATCCCCAGAAGGCCGTGGGGGTGGTGCCTCCAGAGCTCGCCCCGCCCACCCTTCCGCAGGGCGCAGCATCATGGGAATTGTAGTTGAGCCGCAGGGCGCCCTGCGTCCCTGTCCCTCCTCCCCTCCGCCAACCACCCCCCGCAACCCACAACCTCCGCGCCCCCCCGCACTGCTGTTGGTGCCTTTGCGAAGCAGATGGGTGCCTGTAGGGCTCGGGGCTCGCAGTTGGGGAGCGGAGCGAAGGCCTCTCCCTTGTGGGGGTCCGCACCCATGGAAGGCCCTTTGCATTAACCCTTACGGCTCCGGAGATCCCTGGACAGCTCCATAGCGTTCCCCTGGGAGCCCTTTAAGGGGCGGGGCCGGGTGTCTGCCCCATCCTTGATCCTCACGCGCGTCAGCCCGCAGCAGAGTCCGATCTCACGCTTTAAAACCCATGATCTCACAGAAACCTTTCCGGCCTCCGCTGGCCAAGCATCGATTGTCAGCTGTGTGTCTGGCCCTTTGGGGTACAGCGCTTCCAGTCAGGGAGGGCGTGAGCCATTCGGCCATCACTAGTAACACATCAGATGACCCCACCAGAGTCTTGGGGAGGGAGGCACAGGGCCCTGAACGAGACCCGGGGACCATGACGTTTAGACAGGGCCTGAGTTGGCTGGTCAGAAACAAGGAAAGGGTTTCCTGTCAGAGGGAACAGCATGAGAGAAGGCTCTGGGGCCAGAGAGGACTTGGGGCTTTTGGAGAAGCCAAAGAAGGGGGTGCGGCTCTGGAGGGCAGAGAGCAGTGGGGAGGAGGCCAGTGAGAGAGGTGGTGAGTCCATTCCCCACACCTGAAGGACCTGGAGCCACAGTGATGAATGTCACAAATGAATGGGGGACTGTTTCTCAGGCGGGATGGCTGGCCCAAGCTTGACCAGGGGTCAGTGGCAGCACCTGGACAGTCCAGGGTTCCTATTTCCAGGTCTTGGCTTGTCCCTAGGGGCGGGGATTGTCCCAGTCCAGGGCTGCAGCAAAAGCTGGCCTGGGGCTATCCCGGGAGGCTGGCAAGGAGTGGGGGTGTGGGACTGCACGGCCCCAAGAGGGAAACTGAGACTCTCGGCAAATTTCTGCTGATTGAGTTTCTGTGTGAGATCCAAGAAAAGCCTTTTCCTTCTCAGACTCTTCAACTGTCAGGAACCAGCCCTGGGAAATATGGGAGGGTCATTTTCACACCCTCCCCCATCCCAGATGTGGCAGGAGCAGGAAGGATTCAGGCCAGATGTTGGGGGTCCGAAGGCCCAGCAAGTTGCCTGGAGGCGGGAGTGGCTGCGGCTGGAGTTCCGCTGTTCAAAATGAGTCTTCATGGGGTCGAGGCCCTGGTTTTCCCTACCTTGGCCCTCATGGCCAAGAGGCCCCAGGGGACATGCTCTCAGGCTCCGGTCACGTCTAAAGAGAGGCAAGGGCCCCGGGCCTCAATGCCGACAGCACCTGGGCTTTGCCTCCATGGGAAACATGACACATTGTCCTCAGCCTACTCCCCGTCCCCTCTGCCTGGAACCCAGGCTCCCTACCTGGCCCTTTGGGCCTCTGGACTTCTGGGGAGTGTTCTGGACCCTTGGGACGGCCCGTCAGAAACGAAGCGCCCGTGTCCCCTCAGAAACATCGGGCGTCTGCTCTGGATGAGGACGGCATCTCGTGTGGCCTCGTCCCCCAGATCAGAGGCTGGGCTGGCTGTGGTTTGTCTTTGATTAATAAAAAATGGGGAAGCAAATCAATTACGCTTTCAAAAATGCAATTCACATGGTAGGAAAAATATCTCAAAGCTTGGGGGCCTCTTCTTCAAGAAGAGACGGGAACACACAGGAAGTGTTGGCCTGTGACCCAGCCCCTCCAGTCCTGGTGGGAACCGCGCATTTGTACGTAAACGGGGAGGGGACTCTGAACATCTAGCAGGGGTGTCCGAGCCAAGGCCCGCGGGCTGCACGCAACGCAGGATGGCTATGAATGCGACCCAACACAAAATCGTAAATTTACTTAAAACATTATGAGATTTTTTTGTGATTACGTGTCGCAACGTATTTAATGTGTGGCCCAAGACAATGCTTCTTCTTCCAGTGTGGCCCAGAGACGGCAAAAGGTTGGACACCCCGTAAGGTAAAAACCCAGGGTGTGTGGAACCGCAGGGAGGGATAGGGAAGGGCCAGGGGGCTTGTTCCTCAGTGGTCTCTTTCTCAGTGGGACTCTCAGGCTTCCGAGGATGGAATTGTCTCCACCTGAATCCTCACCCCTTCGGCGGGATTTCTGGGCTCATACTATGGAAACCAAATGGTTTTCCTCCAGGGCCTGCTGGCCAGGCTGTATCGGAATCTCCCAGGAGGCCGGGTAAACATAGACACTCGACCCCTCCTGCCCTGAGATCATGATACCAAGCGTCCAAGGAGGGGCCCCGGGACACGTATTTTTAGGCGGCTCCTGCGGCAGCGGTGTGGGACATCCGGGGTCGGAGACCACCACCCTAGAGCAAAAGCGGGCAGCGTAGTGTGGCAGACACAGCTCAGGGCCACCAAGATCCGGATTCCGGGTCCAGCCCAGCTCTTGCTGTGGGACACTGGGCCAGTGACCTCTCTTCTCCTGTCCTCAAGTCCTTGTCTATTAAGTAATTATGATGCCAGCGACCTCCCAGGGTCGCACAGGGCACAATGTTCAATACCAGGCAGTTATTGTTGTCTTCGTCACTGTTATTGGGAGGGAAGAAGAGGAGGTGACTGTTTTTGAATTTATGCCCACCTAAGTGACTCCAGTTGCCCTCAAGTGCACACTATGGGATGCACGGTGCCCTCCCCCTGTGCGTGCAGGGAAACCACCCCCCAGAGTCAGGGTGAGCCAGAGCTGGAGGGCCCAGGCCTCCTCATCCAGAGTCTGGGGTGTGGCTGGAAACATCTGCCCCGTGGGGGTGGGTGGGACAGGGTGTGTTATGCCCTAATGGCCCTCCAACCCCTGTTGGCATCTCCTCCTTGGAACAGGCCCCCGCGCCCGCCCCCCAGGCAGAGGAGCGGGCTTCCAATACAGATACCTTCTGTGGGCCATCTGGCCACACATACTGCATACAGGGCTCCCGGTGACGTGTTTACTCCTCAGTTTCCTCTCCGGGGCCGAGTTCTCAGAGCAGGACCGCCGGTCTGCGCTTCGCTGTCCAGCCGCTGCAGCGGGTGGCACTCCCCCAGCCCGCCTGCTGGTCCGCCCTTGGGGCGAGCCTGGGAACCTGGGGCGTGGCTGTTCTTTCCACCTCCCCCACCCTCACCCTCTGTTTCTTGGTGCACGTGGTTCCCTGTTCTCTGTTGGGGTGGAGCTTGTGATCCTGACCTTGCCTTGGCTTGGTGGGTGCCATCATGGGACCCGAGGCAGGCCAGTGAAAGGCACACCTGGGACGTGGGCTCAAGGAAGAGGAGAAATAAAGCCGGCTTTGGCAGCAGCCTCGGCTGGTAGGGTGTCAGGCCAGAGTGGCCCGGGTCAAGCATGAAGACAGCCTGGGCAAGGAGGACGCCAGCCCAGTGGAGAGCAGCTCCGAGACGGGGAGAGGGAGGCGCAGAGAGAGGCAGAGAGGGACTGAACACCGGGTTCTAGCCGTGCCTGAGCCAGTCCTCCCACTTGGCTTCCAGCAGTTTGAATCAGGGTCTGTCTTTGCCACTAGTTCTGACTAATGCAGACAGCTCGTTTCGCCCATTTGCCTGTCCGTCTGGCCACCCATTCGTCGCACATTTGCTGAACTCCTGCTCCATAGCAGCCCCTCTGCCGGGACCTCAGCCCTCATGGTCCGAAGAGGGAGGTGACAAGGCGACACAAGTTTTTTAGCACACGGAAAACTAGGAGCTACCACAGAGGGGAGCCCTGGGGGCTGCGGGTAGGAGAGTCTATGCTGTGGGGTGGGGGGGTCCGGGCAGGTTTTGTGGGGGCGGTGTCACCTGGGCTGCGCTTTGAGACACAGGCAGGATTTCACTGGTTTTAGAATCTGGAAGGGGACCTTTTGGGGCAGAAGGAGTAGCGAGAAGGCAGATGGAGAAGACCAGGCACACCCGAACCCTGCTGCCTGGGGCGGAGGGCTCGGGGCTTTGTGGGCCCTGAGGACAAACGCAGTGGCAGTGCCCAGCGCCATGACGGACAGCCAGCAACCACCGCTTGTTGAGCAAGCGCCCGGCCGCCGCTTTCTCGCTGGTCTCCCTATAGCGCAGGCATGTGCATTCACTCCACTTTACAAGGAGGAAGCTGAGGCCCAGAGAGGCTTCGCAAACACCCCATGGCCCAGCCGGATTCTCTCTCTTCCATCCCAAGTTCTTAACCGCCCCGGCCCCCGTGGGCTGGGCAGCAGCTCCGTGATTTTAGCCACGTCTTTCTGAGTGTCTTGGCAGGAGGTTGGGGCGGAGGCCAAAGGAGCCCTTGAGATTTCTGAGTTCCCAGTGCTGGTGGTGGGCGGGGCCGGGGGCTCGTGCTGCAGGCGAGTTCCAAGCTGGGGATGGGGATGCTTGCCGTGATTGCCGCGGGACCCTCCGACCCCTCTCCTTCCCACTTTCTAGGGCATATCTGCTCAGTTCTCTCTCTTACTGAACAGTCTTCAATGGCTCCCTAGTACCCGGAGGTAAAATCCAGGCCCTTTTCGGACAGGGTGTCCATTTTGTGGTCCTGCCCTCCCCTCGGCCTGTTTTTGGAGCGAAGCCTCACACTGAACCGTCCTGCCCCGCCCGCTCTGAGTGTCTGGGGGCCCACCGCCCTTCAGCCCTCCACAAGTCAGCCCAGGCTTCCCCTCGCAGCGGGGTTTGGGGCCCTCTCTGGGCCCGTATGCCCTGCGCCACGAGGCGTTTCTTGCTGCACGGACATCAGTGTGTGTCTGGCTCTCCTATTAGACTGTGAACTTTTTGAGAGCAGAGATCAGGACGTGGCCAGCTTGGGCCTTGACTCATGAGGCTCCCGGTGAGTGGCTAGAATGCACTGGCCCAGCTGCCCTGGGTTCTGAAGAGGAACCATCCCCACTTCGAGGACCACCCTCATTTCCTGGGCACTGATTAGGCAAACGAAGAGAGAGGGGTCCCCGCTCACCCCCCATATTTGCCTACAGGGTAAGGTAGAGGTGACCCCTGAGTCTTGCTGGGTTGGTGGGGCTGGCAGCTGGGGCCGCCCAACTCTAGACCTCGAAGGGGGGGCTGCAGGGAGGGGACGAGATGGTCACTTCCTGGATGGGTGCGAGACAGCGATGTTGATGGGGATGTGTGGAATGGCTCTGCTGCCGTCCTTTGCTTGGCTGATGAACTCGTTACACCCGCCACCCTTCCAGAGCTCTGGAAGCACAGGCTGGACCCCAGTGCCCCATCCCTCTCCCCCGAACGCATTCTGAGTGGCCAGACCCCATGGGACACGCAGCCCACTAGGCCAAGGGCACGCCCATCGCACTCACTGAGGCGTCCAGAGTGTCAAGCATGTTGTCTGGCATTTAGCAGATGCTCCACATACTTCATCTTGAGTGTTGCTGGAATGTGGGGTTGTCAGTTTCCACTGTGATTTGGAAAGGATGGCCACCAGAGTTATCCCCTTAGACAAATTTTAAAAGCCACCCAGATGTGTGTGCACCTGTGGTGATGGCAGCATTACTCACAATTGTCAAAATGCGGGAGTGACCCAGGTGTCCATCAGCGGGCGACGGGTGAGCAAAACGTGGTCCATCCACAAAGGAACATTATTCAACATTAAAAAGGAAGGACATTCTGACACATGTGACAACATGGGTGGGCTTTGAGGATGATACACTGAGTAAAATAAGCCAGACACAGGAGGATACACGCTGGTGAGTCCACTCATATAAGGCCCCTAAAGTGTTCAGATCCATAGAGGCGGGTGGGAGAGTGGTGGGTACTAGGGGCTGGGGGAGGGGGAAATGGGGAATTGTGTTTAATGGGGACGGAGTTCCAGTTCTGCAAGATGAAAGGCAGTCTGCAGTGGATGACTGTGGCAGCTGCACAGCTGCGCGAACGCAGCCGGCGCCGTCGGACAGTGCACTCAGAAACGGCTAAGATGGTAGACGTCATGTTATGTGTATTTTACCAAATTAAAAAAATAGGAAAAAACTTTTAGGTTTTTTTTTTTTTTGTATTATGGGAGGTATTTAGTTTTAACTTCTCATGATGGAAATGCTCAAACATTTACCAAAAATGGAGAGAACAGTATAACCAGTCCCATGTGCCTATCACGCCGCTGTAACCAAGGATCACTCACGATCAGTCTCATTGTACCTCTGTCCCCAACACCCCCCTCCCTATTTGCTTTGAAGCAAATCCCAGACATCATATTGTTTCATCTGGAAATACTTCAGTCTGCTGCTCTGAAAAATATGGGCCTTTCAAAATGAAACACAAAGCTATAATGCCTAGAAAAACCAAATCAATGCCATTACATTTCTCATAAGTATAAATATATATACATGCATTTCATATATAGTTATATATGTAAAACACATATGCAGTGTCATCACATTTCCAATGGTCTCAATGTATATTTATATATTAATATTTGTAAGTAGAAGTATATAATGTACATATAATATATAGCTCTAGTAATATATGGCTCTAGTAATATAAATATAATATATAGCTCTATTATAGTTTTATTTAATATAGTATTTAGTGTATTCATATGCTAGATAGTTCATCTGTAATTATATTTGTGTATTTGATAAGATTCATATCATATAAAATATACACAACACACACTCACACGTAATTGTGTCCATCGCACCGGGACTGAGATAGGGGCCGAACGTCGGAACCGACAAGGGTTTACAGCCCCTCCTTCAGTGGCCCCTGAGCCGCGTGCCCCTGCCTGGCGATGTGGTCTCTGTTTGTCCTGGAGATCTCCCTCAGCCTGGGTTTTGCTCACCACGTCCTGGGGGGTGGTTTCTCACCAGTTTCTCTGCTCCCTGTACTTCCCGGAAGTCGGCGTCAGGTCTGAGGCTTGTCCAGATTCGGCGTCACTGTCTTGGGGGGACCTCACCGCTGTGACGTGCTTCGCTCTGGTGTTCCCCTGTTCAGGGGGTCAACAGCCGATTGTCCTTGATTTCTGGGTGTGTTCATTCACGAGGACGGTGAGGTGCAGACAGCCCAGCCTGCCCCTCCTTCCTCATCTGTCAGCTGGGGTTTCCTCCTCGAGGCTTGGGCACCAGGTAACGCAGTGTCCAGGGCAGGCAGGACAATGCTCCACCCTTCCCCTTTACTCACCACCTTCCCGCTCCTCATTTTCTTGACTGGGGAGGAAGCCGAGGGTCCGAGGCAACATGCCACCAGAATTCTGGATCACGAAGCAGAGGGTTAGAAGGGCCCTCCTGGACAAGGGCTAGAAGCTCACTATTTTTCACTGGTCACTTCTGCGACCCAAGAGGTGAAAGGACAGCCGTCATAGGAGAATGGACCTTGGGCCACAGCCTGACCCTGAGTCCTGCAGCCCACCTGACATAACTATGGGGCGTGTCGCTCTCTTAGGCTCAGGGTATGACAGCACTACAGGGCATGTCACTGTCTTAGCCATACTTGCTAGCTCTTGGCCTTTTGTTCTTGAGAAGAACTGGGCCTCCCCTCGGCCTCTCTACAGCCTCAGCCTGTAGGCCTGGTGTCCCCGTCCACGACCAGTGCCTGTGGCGGCCCCTGGAGCTTCCCTGGTTCCCACGGGGAGCGCTGAGCTCCAACCTGTAGCTGACGTTCTTCTAGATCAAGCCTTGCCTGGGTGGTAACATTTCATTCATCGAGCAATCATTTTTTTCTTCTCTTTAAAGTTTCTTTAAAAAAATAATGTAACAGTTTCATTGGATATAATTGACATGCAATAAGCTGTACCTGTTTGAAGTGTACACTTTAACGATGAATTGATGATTTTTAAAAACTTTTTTTTTTATTTATTAGAGAGAGGGAAAGGGAGGGAGAAAGTGAGGGAGAGAAACATTGATCGGTTGCCTCTCACATGCGCCCCACCTGCCCCAACTGGGGACTGGACCTGCAACCCAGGCATGTGCTCTGACCGGGAATCGAACCAGCGACCTTTCAGTTTGCGGGACGATGCCCAGTCTACTGAGCCACACCAGTCAGTGCAGAACTGGTAATTAATTGAGCACATATTATATAAGCAGGTATTTTTACCTGACAACCTGTGGGGGGCAGAGCAGTTTTGACGTCAGACGAGCCGGGTTAGAGTCCCAGCTGGAATTATATTAACCAGCATGTGAACTTGGGCCACTCATGTCCCTCTGTGAGGCTCTGATTCTCATCTGTGAAACCTCTAGGGGGTAGATTGGATATTATTCTCAAGTTTTCATTCCCGCCTGCAGTCGGATTATAGATACATCCATGCTCTTCCCCACGTGACTTTGCGCTGCCTCCCTCTGGAGTACAGAGAGTGCATTTCCCCAGGCTGCCGAAGTGACCTGCTTTGGCCGGTTGATGTTGGTGGGTTTGGTAAAAAGCATCGGTTTGAAATTTGGTTGGGTGTTTGACTTGACTGCTTGAGCTTCTACCATGCGCTACACAGCGCATGTGCCCCAAGTCGCTCATGGTTCTAGGAGCCACTCGGGGAGCTAACCTGAATTTTTACTGAGGCTTGAAGCTAAATTGAGGTGACCCACAGGATGATGTGAAGTCACCCCAGTTGACCTGCAGACCTACGACAGAGGAAGGGTAGACACGTGGCAAGTCTGGACTGGATGGGCGGGGTCGTTTGTTACAACCAGGATTGCACACAAACAGACTCATCCACGTATGTAATAATAGTACCTACTGCACAGCACTGATGTGCAAGTTAAATGAGATAATATATTTCAAAAATACATTTCATATATTAAAATATTTATGTTAGAGCCTGGCATGTAATAACTGTAAAATCATTGGTGTTATTAAGGTAAGCTTTTCTCATGTCAAAATAGGAGTGTTTCTCAATGTATCGCATGACATGCTGATACAGTTATTTAAGTCATTGGGGTTTTGTTTTGTTTCTTCTTCTAAGCCTCCAAGCACAAAGCAACCATGTTGCTTACAGAAACCCTGCCTCGCAGCTCACAGCCTGGGGTGTGGGTCACAGACATCAAACATCTCAGTATTGAGCCCCTCGTGCCCCACCCCCACCGGGCACAGGAACCCTGCTATTTTGTCCCCTCCGGGGGTGGTGTGGCCTCTGCTTGAACATTTCTGGCAATGGGGAGCTCCAGGTGGCAGCCATCAGCCTGTTTGATTTTGCAACCTTCCTTATGGTGACGAAGATTCTCTCTCTTTGCCGCAGTGCAGGACAGGTCTCTTGGACAGGGCTGGGGACTATCATTTGCTTATTAATAGTGAGAGTTAGGCTCTGGGGTCAGACCTGGGTTGAAATTCTGGGTCCCATGCTGAGTGCTGTGTGACCTTGGGCAAGCGTACCACCCTCTCTGAGCCGCAGTGCCCTCTGTGAAGTGAGGTAGGGGAGCTAGTCAAAGATCCGCCCTCCCAGGACATCAGGAGGCTCAAAGGAGAGGCCCAGTAGGTTCCCAGCAGAGGAAGTAGGATGGAGGTCCGTGTTTACACTAAGGTTTCAAGGGTGCAAATGTTCCCTCTGCTGATGCCTCTCATCTTCCCCTTCCACTTCACATTTCCCTTCTCAACCTTTCCACATCACCTGCAGCTTCTGGGCTGCTTTGGACTGTGCAGGAGACACTGCTCATGTCTCAGTGGTTGTTCGTCAGGTGCCCATGATGGGGCAGGCACAGGTTTAGACTTCGATATGACATGTCCTCCTGGCCGAAAGACCAAGAAGCACTAGGTTTAGACTTTGAATGTCGAAGCCACTCCATCCTCGTGGAGCCCATCCTCCCGGGCGAGGGGGGAGATGGGCATTACACCCACCACCATGGCACTGAAGGGGAGTGCCATGCAGAAGAACAAGCGCGAAGGGAAATCACAGAGAATGGGTGGCCGGAAGCCTTGGGTAGTCACTCTTGCGTTACACTCAGAGAAATGAAATCTCGAACAAGGAGGGGAGCGTCCTCTCTCTGTCCCTGCGCAGGGGGGTGGGGCTCTGCTGTTCTGAGCATCGGTTGCCCCACAGGGATGACGGAAGTGAAGGGGCATAGGTCCAGGGAGGGGAGACCTGGGTGGAGAAGGGACAGGGGTCAGTACTTCCACGATGGTCAGTTTCAAACTACCAAAGGAAACGTGGGGACAAAAGTGACAGGACCTGGTGTTGATTGGGACCAAAGGGAGTTGAACAGGCTCCAGATCCGAGGGTTCAGGGGACACGAGAGGACCCCTCAGAATCCTAACCTGTCATTCCTTTGCAAATATCCACTGAGTGCCTGCAAAGACGGGGCTAGTTCCAGGCCCTGGGGCCCCTGCCTGGGAACGCTGGTCTCAGAAGCGGTCGTCAGCCATGCCCACCACAGCGGGCTCTCTCCAAGGTCAGGAAAGGGCAGGTGGCATTGGGAAGCAGGGCCTTGTCACCACTCTTGTGAAGAGCCCGGTGGTGCCAGGCCCGCACACACCTGACTTAGAGTCCCAGCCCTGCTGCTCACAACCATGTGATCTTGGGTGTGACATCTGCCCTCTCGGGACCTCCGTTTCTCCCTCAGTCAGATGCGGGGCCGGGACCGATGAGCTCAGAGGTCCTCCGGCTTGGACCTTCCTGCGTCGGTGCCGAGCGTGGAAACCCGGCCCCACCGCGCTGCTGCCGGCGCCCGCTCCGCTGCCTCTCCTCACGCTGTATTGCTATTTAAAGTGGCGGTGGTTTGGCTCACTCTTTTTTTAAAAACCGTTCCTGTACTCGAGCGAGTTCCACAAGGCCAGCTGTCACCACTAAAAATGTCTGTTGTGTGACAGCCACCAGTGAGGAGGTGGGAGGAGGCAGGAGGCCCCGGATAGGACCACAGAGTGGTTGGGTTAAAAAAAAACAAAAAACAAAACCCAAAAAACCAAAACCAACACCACAAGAAAGAAATAAAAGCGGGGAGGGGGCTGCTTTCCCGTCTCCTCCCACCCTGCCTTGGCAGGGTCCTCCCGGCCCTGCTGGAGGACTGGTGGCAGTAGACGCCGGGTCACTGAGGTGACAGGTGGTGTGGCGCAGCCCCTGCTGCTGTCCAGCCCCCAGCCCCTCCCTATGCCCAGCTTGGTGGGCGCTGCGACCCCTCTGTGCCAACCCCCAACCTCATCCCACTCACGGGGACACGGAGGGAGGACCCGTCCAAGGCTGTCATCCAGTGAGGGGCTGACACCAGGCTTCCCCAGGGAGGGACGGGGAACGTTTGATGAGTGCTTCCTGGGTCAAATCTGGGAGACACTTTTTAAGGGCTTCAGTGTGCACAATAAACTTGAATAGCGGCCTCTGTTCCCCCTACTTCACAGATAGGGAAACCGAGGCTCACGGGGTGGCACACCTGGCCCAAGGCAGCAGGCCGTGGGTGGGGAACACAGGCAGGCTGGGCATGACTGCCGGCTGGGGACACTCTTGCAGTGTTACCTTGAGCAAGTGATTCTCTGGCCTCAGCCTCCCCAGCTGTGCGAGGGGGCGATAACACAGCTGCTTCCCAAAGGTGCTGTGAGGATGGAATAGGGCCAGGCATGTCGCGGTGACTGGGGCTGAGAATGTCCTGGAAGGCTGGGATCCAGGGCTGTCAGATTCCGGAGGCTGAGTCCTTTCCACTGTGTGTTTGCGACCTCTCAGGGCTGCTGGGGGTGGGCCTAGAGGAGCCCTGGGGTGGGTGGGGGGCGAGAGGTTGTTACCCTCTGCTCTCCCCGCGCCCCAGCACCTAGATGCGGCCCAGTTGGACCCTGGGGGGCTGTGGGCTTTCTGACCACTAGTCCAGTGGGGGCTCCTGGCCCTCAAACTTCCTGGGGTAACTTATAGCAGGGAGAGCAGGCAAGCAGAGAACCCCCGTGGACTGCTTGACTTTTTGAGAACAAAAAAAGAAACTATACAATTATTGGAGACTTTTTGAGAACAAAAAAAGAAACTATACAATTATTGGAGAAACACTCCAAAGAAGTGACTTTTGTGTCCCCGAAAGTGTTTCCTCCCCCTTCTCAGGGCTCCCCTGGCCTGACTTCTTCCTCCTGCCACAGAAAGGGGTCCCGGCAAACCATTTACACTTTAATGATAGAGTAGCTACTATGTATTGAACAGCTGCTCTGTACCAACAGGTCTTCCGACTGTTTTATCTTGAAAAGCTTTGCTTGTCCCTCTGGAAGGTATATGCTCATCTATGGAAAGGTGTTCGTAGGCCTTTTTAGACCATTGCTTTATTCAGTTAAACATTTATCGAGCTCCTATGGTATGCCGGGTCTAATCCCAGCTGCAGCCTCCATCAGCCCTGTGCAGCGTGGGGAGGCGCTCACAGATGGGCAGGTGGGAGTGCCTGTGACTCTTCACTCCTCCCCAGGGATCTGTTAAGCACCTCTGACATAGTGCTGGGGCAGGACAGGGCCCTGTGCTCACAAGGTGACATTCCAGTGGGAGGAACCCACAATAATCCATCAAACACGCACTGAAAATAATGGCAGTTAGTGATAGGATTATGGATGAAAATAAAGCAGGCGAGGGGTGACGAGTGACGGCAAGGGGTCCTGTTCGTGCGGATGCCCGGGCAGAGCCTCTCCAGGAAGGTGGGGATTTAAAAAAATGCATCCATCTATAGCTTTATACCTTTTGGTGAATATATAGAGCGTCCACGTGGCTCAGAACTCAGACTAGAGGAAAAGCTATAAGCGGAAGGAAGCTCCTGTCTCACCTCTGTTCCTGTCCACCTGGTGCCCCATTGCCATTCTTTCTGTTGTTAGTTTTTGAGAATCTCTGAGTTCCGTTAGGCAGATAGAAGCAAATATAAATATTCTATTCAAAGGAGGAAGTCAGAGCACAACGGGTCCCAGCATTCGGACTGAGGCCCGAATGAGAAAGAGCCACACCAGAGCAGAGAGCCCAGAGCCGGGGGAGCGGGCAGAGCTGAGGGTGTGGACGGGGGCCAGGGAGCCACGGTGAGAGAGGGTTAGACTGCTGGTTGTCATTCGGCGTGTGACCTGATAGGGCTTAACCGGATCCTCGGCTGCTGTGGGGGTGGGGCAGGTGCCGGGAGCCCATTGGGAAGCCTGGAAGCAGGTGCAGGGCTCCAGCGCACTGAGTGGGGTGGGGGGGCGGTGCCGGCACGCAAGCATTTTCCACGAACGTCCCCGGGAGGCAGGTGCTATTGTCACCTCCCTGTGCAGATGAAGGGACTCTGGTACAGAGGGGTTAGGTAGCCTGCAGAAGGTCACACAGCCTTGAGCAGCTGAGGAGGGACGGAAGTTCAGGTAGCCTGACTGGGGCACCCCCTGGCGTCTCCTGATGGCCGCACGAGGCGTCAGCAGAAAGAGGGTCGGAGTCCGCATGGCATGGAGGGAGTGGGGGTGGGCCTCGCCCTCGTGTCTGCCAGGCTCCAGACTGGAGCTGTCCCCCGCGGTGTCGGGCAGTGACCCCTGCCTGACCTGCGGTGCCAGAGTTGCCCGGGCTGCAGGTAAAATGCAGATTCCTGGGCCCGGGCCTGGCCGGATAGAATCAGAGCCTCTGGGGCGGGACCGGGGAGCTGGCACTTTAGACCAGGACTTACCCTCTCCCACCGTCCTGTGCTTTTACATGCATCCTGGGACCCACCCGCTCCCCCAGCTCAAACCTTTCACTCCTAGGAGGTGGGCGGCAGGCTCGGGCTGGTCTCTGCAGGCCAGGGCGCAGCTCTGGGCCGAGCACTGCCCCGCCCTCCGGAAGCTGGTTCCAGTGCTCGGCTCCCTCCTCCTGGAGCCGCCAGCCCCACCTGCCTGGAGCACAGACCCTGCCACGTCCACCTTGGAGGAGGCTCCTCCTTGGCTCGCCTCTCCCACCTCGAACCCTCAAGGGCAGGGAGCCCGGCCCTACGCTCCTGTGAACCCCACTCCCCGCACGGGGCCATCTGAAATGAGCGTAAGTCACAGTGGCCTCAGCTGAAGCATGTTTAGGCTCTTGGGCATGTGTGTAAAGCCTGTCACCAACTGCCCTGGTGACTTTGACTTGCCCTCTACCTCCTGCCCACACACTGCTTTTCCTTGACAGGGGAAAATGCAAGTGAGAGCGCCTAGCTCGGGGCACCCCAGCTCTCAGGCCACTCATACTGTCGCCATGTCTCAGCTCCTCGACGCTCGTCCTCGTCGAGCTCGCCTCCCTCAGTGCTGGGCGCACACTTTTGCCTCTGTCCCTCTCCTCCTGTCGCCAGGGCTCAGAACTCACTGGAGCCTTCTGGCCCGGCTTGCTCCCTCCAACCCTGCTCCCTTCCCCAACCTCTGTTGGGTGTGGGGGTGGGACAGTGGACTCTCCGACGGGGACAGGAGCCACGGGGCACCCAGGGGGCACCTGCCCGTCCTCCTCTCTGCAGAGTCACAACTTTGGGGCACAGCGGGGCAGGACCAGGAGGCAGCTTGGGAGAGAGGGTGGCTGGGATCTGCTCGACGACAGACTCGACCCGTCCCCTCCGGGTGCTCCCCTAAATCTCGACATGAATTAGACAGAATCAAAATCAGACCTTCTTCATCAGGAGAAATTACTCATTTCAAATATCTGCAGCCGCTCCAACTGAAATTTAGCAAGAAGAGGACTCAGATGAATAATCTGGGGCCTTTTCAAAGGCGGTTCTTACTCAGCAGTTTCCCTGATTTCGGAGCTATCTCGTCCCACCCCAGCCCCCTCCCCAGCAGGAGCCCCCTCCCCAGCAGGAGCCCCCCCATCTTCTCTCTCAGTCTCCGTCCTGCCACCCCCAGTCCTGGCCCATTTCCCCTCCTTTCAGCTCTTCTCCTTGATTTCTTTTGCTAAATCCGCAAATATTTGCTGAGCACCTCCTCCTGCCTGGCTCCAAGCTTGACCTGGGCACCCCCCAGTGACAAAATGGCCCAGCCCCTGCGCACACAGAGAGCCAGAGCTCTTCGGCTGAGGACCCGTCCTGTCCACGGGCAGGGAGTGCACCCCGCCGTTTGCCCTGTGTGGCACTTCTTAATATTTGCAAAAATTTCCTTTCCACACTTTAAAAAAAGAAACCTTACATAACCACCTCTCTGGAGGCCCTCTGGAGGCTGGGAGAAAATCTGGAGAATTCTGCCTCTTCCCGTGACCCCCTTTGTCCTCTGCATCGGCTGGTGGCCTTTGGGGTGGGCGGCCTTTGACGGAAGCCAGGCCTGAGCGGGACCGTCCGGAGCCCTGCCGGAAGCGGACAGCCACGCTGGGGCGCCCCGCAGGAGCCGTGCGATGGGAAAGCGGGAACAAGGAGGGGCCGTGTGTCCCTCCCCCATCGCTGGGGGAGACAGACCTCGAACCCATCATTCCCCACGTAACTAAATGAAATTGTGTCCTGCCCCAGGGGAGGGAAGCACGGGGTCCTCGGGGTCACTTGGGGACCTGGCTTGTTCTGAGCTGGTGGTGAGGGGCAGTCTACTTGGCACTGAGCGCACAGCACCCTGTAAATGACCACTGTGGCTGCCCTAGTCCCTTCTTTCGGGGCCTCGCCCCTGCAGTGCCCCCCAACGCTGTCACCCCCGAGCTGGTCTGTGGTCACCCCGAAGGCAGAGAGGCCCATGGCAGCCCTGTTCTGGACAGTGAGTGTCTCTCACGCTCCCTCCCTCCCTCTGCCCAGAGGTGAGGGCGGGGCAGCTCTGCCCAGTGATGGGCACTTGGGAACTCTCTGGAGTCAATGGTTCAGCTGCTGGTTCAACTTGAAATGCCCTGCGAAATTTCGGGTCCTTTTGATCTGAAACCAGGGGCTTCCCACCCATGAAGAGAAGGCAGTGGGGAGGAGGCAGAGGCTTCAAACAAAAAGAAATGGCTTTCCGGCCAGAGGCCTGTGATGGAGATGAGGTTCACGGAGCCCTTGGGTGGCCACAGTGAGCTGGTCCTCAGCCTCCAGCTTGGGACCTGGCCAAGAGCTGGTGCTGGTCACAGGAAATGAATGGAGGGAGTGCTCCGCTGTCTGTCACATCGGCTAGACACCACTGCTCCCTCCTGCTGAGACTGGCTCAGAGGCAGGGGTCACAACACGCAGGCCCTGCGTCCCCTGGTCAGCAGGCTGGACCCTGGCCTAGGGCACCGGGGAGCCTCGGACAGATCTTAAGGGAGGACATGACAAGGACATGATGGATTAGGGTTGCCCCATAAAGCACAGAACACTCAGACCAATTTGGGTTTCAGATAAAACAATGAACTTTTTTTTTTTTGGTGCAAATATGTCCCAAATATTGTATGAGACCTGCTTGCACTGACACTTTATTTGTTGTTTATCAGAAATTCAGATGTCACTAAGCAGCCTATATTTTTATCTGCTAAATCTAGCAATGGCCAGTGAGCTGAGAAATGGTGCCACATGTGCCCTTCTGGGCTGAAGTGCTGACTTCCCTGCCGTCTCCTCCCCTATTTTTTGGTGCCTCAGAGGGCCACCAGTTCCAGATGGGGAACTCCACAATGCGGGAGCCCCTCCTGGCCGGGGTCCCTGAGAGACTGCGTGGAGCAGAGCGGTGGCCATGCAGCGTTGGGGAGAGAGGAAGGCCCGTTGCGGAGAGCGACTGGGATCCAGGCTGTCCGTCCCCGCGACAGAGCCTAGCCTCACCAGGAAACACACACACTCCCACCTCCGAGGCCCCCACCCACTGCGGGGATGGGTGAACGCTGCCCACCTCCCCGCCCATGGGGAGGCTGGGGGGCACTCAGCCATCACTTCCTAGAACTGCCCGTGCAAGGCTGAGCTGCCAGCTGTACAGGACGCCCCGGCCTTTGCAGATGTGGCCTCTCGTCCCATGCCAGGGGACACTGGCAGGGCCTTCAGCGTGAGGCTGGCATGGGGCAGTAGCCCTTCTCTGTTGGGCCTTTCTGGACTTGGCAGAGCCACATGGAACCTGGGCACAGCCAGGGTCCCTCCTGTGAGTGCCCCTCTGGAGCCAGGCACTTCCACAAAAGCCCAGCTGCTGCTGGCCGGGTGGGAGGACATCTGTGCCCCTCTAGCCCAGGTGTTTCTGTCAGTCCCAGGAGCCAGGCATCACTCCTAGGCCAGTGAGGGCCTGGCTGGCACGGACTCCGTCTGCTGGGAGCTCAGGGCTCTGGACCTCGGCAGCCTCCTCCCGGCCTGTCCGCTCTGGCTTCTCCCACCTGATGTCATCCCCGTCCGGGGGCCTTTCCTGCCTTGTCTACCTGGGAAGCGCTCACTCCTACTTTGCCACAAGTGGACGCCTTCCCCTACCCCCCACGCAGCGCAGGGACATTGTCCCGTCTTCTCCCACTCACTTCTGCCACTTTCATAGGACCCCTGTCCCTTGGCTTTGCAGCCCTCGGTGGACCTGTCCGTCTGCCCAGGAGCCTCTGGCCCTCTAGGGCAGACACAGAGCCATGGCTGGGCTCTGGCTCGGCAGGAGACGCATGTGCTCTCAGCCGCTCAGGGCGTGGGTGAATGGCTGCCCGCATGGCCCTGTGAATTGAGCACCTGCTGCGTGGGGCCCCTCGCATACCCGCTGTGCTCGGACTCTGCTTGGCCAATCAGCTATGAGGTCCTCACATATGCTCACAAGGCCACTGTTACTTTTCGTCCCGGTCTGAGCCCGGGTTGCTGTGAAAGCAGGACCCAGCGAGGACCCGGGTGCAGATGGCTTTTGGGAAGAGCTCCAGGAGCCCGCGTGACGGGTGGGCGAGTGAGACTGAGGAGAAACCCGAATGAGGGAGACTGATGGTCTTGATCCCTGCTGAGGGCAGCCGGGCTCCGTCCTTCCTCTCAAGCACCTTGAACTCGAGCACCCTGCTCCCACTGGGGGAGGGTTGCCCTGGGGGAGGGTACGAGAGGGTCCCCGCACTCCCACTATGCACGCCTTCCGCAGGGCTCCCATTGGCGGTGGTCACAGAAAATGAACTGAAGGGTGCCTAACAGGCGCAGGGTCGAGGCACGAGGCTAAACCTGCCTGCACCTGCCTCCTGCCCGCGGCCCCCGAGCTCCCCTGGAGCCGAGAGGAGGCGGAGGGAAGTGATGTGGGCCCAAGAGGCACCTGATACAATTCCCACTTTACAGACAGACAAGCTGAGGCTCAGAGAGGGCTGTCACCTACCTGTTTCGCACTGTCACTTACTGGATGTGCAGACACTCAGAAAACTGTAAAATTCATTCTTCCATCCTTTCATACAGCATCCCGGCTTCGGCGTACGCACTCTGGGCCCTTGGCCGCACGTGAGATACATGAGGACTGAGAGGCGCTCATGCTGCCTGGCGGCTTCAGGCCCTGGGATGGGATTGTTGGGTGCTCATGGTCCTCAAAGCCCGGGTGGCCCCTGCTCGGGGGTGGGGCAGCAGAAACCCGGCTCAGCCTTTCTGATCCATCTCTAAAATGGGTATATCACGGTCTTCCCCTCCCAAGGTTGCCTGGGGGAGGTTCCCGTGAGCCAGGTCACAGATGCCCCAGATTCGACAAGGAAACTCCCAGGTGCTGGCGGGTCTTCGCTCAGAGGTGCGTGTGTGGTCATGCTTTTCTGGAGGCTGGATGGTCTTGGGGCTGGAAGTGGGGGCGAGGGGGGGCGGTTTGCTAGGGGTGAGTAGGCAGGCTTTGGGGAGTGCAGGCCCTGTGCGGAGGTCTTTTCACACTTTCTCTCATTTCATCCTTCCAGCCACCCTGTGAAGTGCGCACATTATTATCCCATTTTGCAGATGAAGAGTGTAAGGCTCGGAAGGTCCAGCCACTTCCCAAGGTCATGCTGCTGGCCACGGTTGAGCTGGGATGAGAGCTGGTGTCGGCCCTTGGCCATCACAGGGCAGACTGGACCATGAGCCTCGTGGAGGAGGCCCCAGCACCCCACACGGTTCCCAGGACACAGTGGCTTATTAGTGAAAGGGCATCTCTTTGGGATTAGCGTCCTGGTGGCGTGGGGAAGCCAGGGGCCCCAGCCAAAGCCAGGCCTGTGTGCGAGCTGCGTAGGCAGCTGCTGGACCCCAAGTCTCCCCAACAGCTTTTATTCGACTTCCTTGGCTCCAACCCGATGTGGAACCCGACCCCACCTCCATCATTTCCCCACTCTCCCACCTGGGAACCGGCAAAGACGCTGCTTCCAGCTCGGTACCCACAAAGACAGTGTCTGACTAGGACCCAGTCTGGGGGGGATCTTCCCAGTTTCTTCCCTCTGAGAAACTGGAGTTTCTCTTCCTAATGCTAGAGGGGTCTGGGACTTGATAACGGGGCTTCTAGCCCACCTCCCTGCCTCTGCAGCCCTTTCCCTGCCCAGGCAGTGAAATTTTAAGCAGGCTCATTTCCTGCTGCCCAATTTTCATTAATTGGATCTAAAAGGGTTTCTATTTTCTCCCCAAATGCTGATTGATCCAGCCGAGGTAAACAGCACCACCAAAAATGGGGGGGGGGGCTGCTGAGGGAGATGGGATAACTAATATTACTTGACATTTACTCAGAGGAAGGGAGGGAGGAAGGGAGGGAGAGGGGCGGGGGGGAGGTGAGTCACACGCCAGAGCCTCAGCCCACAGATTGTGGAGAAATGAGCAGCCGCAGGCAGGCGGGCGCAGGAGGGCTTCGAGAAGCTTCAGTTCCCCAATTTCACAGGCTTCGGGGACCCCTGGGGGTTCCCTGCTCTCTCCCAGGAGGAGAGGTTTTCTGTGTCCTTGAATGGCTGTGCGTTTAGCTCTGGAGGTGGGACCCCTGAGGACACCAGCGAGGCTGAGTGGATGGCTTTCCTGTTTGTGACAGGGAAGGGTGGGAACATACACGCAATCTCCGTGGAAGCCCTTTGCGGGGTGCAGGGTGGGGGTAACAGTGAGTCAGGCAGGAGGGGCGGGGTGCCTGATTTCTCCACCTACCAGTCTTTGCTTTTGACTGCCTCAGTTTCCCAGCTCGGTGCTGCACCCGCTGGAGTTTGCAGGAGGCATAGTTAGGGTTTGGGAATTGCAGGTGAAGGGCAGCAGGTGTGGCTCTCTGTGCCGGGATGGCCCAGGGAAACCAGGCAAAGTGCTGGCCTCATGTGACCACCAGCCGTAGTCACCGGCTCTGGGATAGTCCCTTCCTTTATTTTTTTCAGCAAGTGTTGGCTGAGCACGTGCTACAAGGCAAGTGCTGCTGGTTCCTGGGTCCCGGAAGGGAACAGCCTGCCCTCTGGGCCTCCCAGCCTCCCCTGTGGCCTCCCGTCGCCCTCGTCAGCCTCGCACGCCTCCTGGAGCTGTGGGTGCTGTGCTCGGCAGGCCTGCCGTCTTCCTCTTCCTGCCACCTGCCCGGAAGAGCTGACCCTGTTACCTCCTCATCTGGGAAGCTGTCCCGCCTTCTGCGCAGGAGATTCTTTGTCCTTTGGATACCGCTGGCTTCGATTTTCTTGACAGCCACATTCAAAAGTAGGTTCACCTCCTTCCCACCCCTGCCTCTCCTCTTCCACCTCATCTCAGCGGGGCCCCTCCAGCCAGGCCCGACCTTCACCCTCGCCGCCTCCCTCCCCTCGTCATCCATCATAAGCAGTCAATACCCACCAAGTTGCCCTGGGTCTGCCTCCTCAGCATCTGTGACACTTGTCCACTCCTCTTCCCTGCTGCCACTGACCTGGTCCGGGCCACTGTCACCTCAGCTTCCGGCTGCCTTCTCGGCCCCTGCTCTTCATCGTCCACTCAGCAGCGCACGCAGCATGCCAGGAGCGCAGTGTCTTCCACAGCTTCTGGCTTCCATCGTTGCTCTGAAGAAGTCAGCTGTCAGTCTTAGTGGGGAGCCCTTGAGGGCACACCTGGCTCTCTTTTTTAAACTGCTGTTAGGCGTGTCCTCTTCTCCCCTTTGGTTTGGAGCTTCATTATCATGGATTGAGGTGCGGATTCTTTTTATTACCTTCCTGGGGACTCTTTGAATCTATGGCTTGGTGTCTTTTATCAGTTCTGGAAAATTATTGGTTTCCGTGTCTTAAATGTTGCCTCTGCCCATTTCCATCTCTCCTGTGATTCTGATGAAACTCTTTCCCACCGTCACTATCTCTTGTCCTCTCCCTTTCCCCATCTTTGTGTCTCTCGGTAATGCATGCTGGATATTTTCTTTTGACCTAATCCTTTCTTTGGCTGCATTCCATCCATTGTTATCCATCCACTGAGTGTCTTTTACCTTTTATTATTTTGAAATATAACGCATATGTATGAAATGCAAAAATTAAGCATTTGCAGCTTTGCAGAAGAGTGAAAAGCAAACGTGCAGTTTAATGAATGATTAAAAACCAAGCACGTATGAAACCATCACCAACGGGTCAAGAAATAAAGCCTCTGAATTTTAAATTTCATTCATCATCATGTTCATTTCCAGAGCTTCTATTTGGTTCTTTTGTCAATTTGCTATGTTACGGTTTATAGTTTTATATTCTCTGGTGATGTTTCATGCTTGTCTTTTTTTTTTTTTTTTAACCACAGTAAGCATAGTTGTTTTATGCTAACTCCAACACCTGAAGCATAGTTTGCAGGTATATTTCTGGTGTTTTGCTATTGTTTCCTCATGGTGTCTTATTTCTCTGTGGACCTGGTTTTCTTCATGGGTTGGTCATAGTATTTGAAAAATTAAATGCAGGAATAGTTTAAGGCATGGACGAAGTTACCTCCCTCCGGAGAGGAGTTTGGTCGTGTCACCTGCCCCCTGGGATGGGCTGCCTGTCTAGATCCACCTTCACCCAAGCCTGAGGTTCCTTGAAAGCCCTGGGCCATTCAGTCCCAGCTGTGATTCCTCAGAAGGGCTGGTCCACTTCTGATCGCCCTCCCGCCGAGGATGTACGCCGTGGGGTCCCAGCTAATCATAGGAAGGATGTCCTGTCAGAGTGCGGGCCCTGAGCTCTCGTCTCTGCCCCTTTCTGCTTCCCAGCTGGTAGGAGGAGGCTCCTCCCAGCTCGTACAGCTCCTCTCGCACAGAGGCCTCCCCGTGCATTCCCTTCTCCGAGGTCTTCTTTTCCCTTTTGTTTTGTTTGGAAATTTGGATACATTTTGCAAATGTATCTCTATCTTTATATTAGACACAGATATTTCAACCTTTTAAGTTATCTTCGGCTAGAAGCCTGTTCAGGACAACTGAGCCCACCCTTATCTCCCTAAACCGGACACCACATCTCTCCTCCATTTAGGAGCCTCCCCGAGCTCCCCCTGCCTTCCGAGAGGGAGTCCACCCTTGATTGTGTCTCTCAAGGTCCCGACAAGTCTGGCCCCAGCCACCCTCCTCTGGAAATGCAGCCCCCTCCTTCCCCCCGATGTTTTCTGCTTCAGCCACAGTGAGCTGTGCTTGTCTCTAAAGGCCCCTCGCCCTGCTGTTTGGTCCCTTCAGGATGAGGTACTTTCTCCTGGCTTTTGGCCTGGTGAGGTCCTGCTTGTCCTCTAAGGCTCAGGTCGGACACCATGTCTTCCGGGAAGCCTTTCCTGACAGCCCCACCTCAACCTCTTGCTAGGTCGGGTGCCTCTGCTGAGCGCCCACAGTGCCCCGAAAATCTCCCATGACAACACTGACCACGTTGGCCTGTAACAGCCTGCTTCCCTGGCTGTAACTCCATTAGACTCTGGGCTCGGTCAGTATTTGTTGAATGAGTGGTTGGACGCTGAATGGATGGATGGATGATGGAGGGATGATGGATGGGCGGGTGGATGATGGGTGGATGGATGCCGGCATGGCTCTTCTCACATCTGCACTGACGTTGTCACTTGTTCTGGTACTTTGGGAACCCATTCTTTACCCCTCAACTGAGCTGGCAGTGCCTGGCCAGGAGGGCTGCCCCTTCATCACTCCCCAACCCCTGCCAGCCCATCGCACAGAGCAGCTCCAGGCTCCTTCTAGAACACTCTTCCCTGAGGCTCATGCCTTCTTCCTGGCCCTAAATCAAGAACTGGGGCTGCAGGTCCCAGGAACAGGAGAATATACCAGAGGGGCCGATTTTAATTCAAGCTACAGAAAACCCTATTCCATGCGAAGTTCATTCCTCTGTCCACAAATCCCAAACCTGCTGCTAAGAGACGGACAGGCAGGGACGTGTTCTGTCCAGCGGTGACGCCCCAGGGCTCTGGCGCTGTGGCCTGCGTTAGACCCCCTGCCTGTGGGCCGAGGAAACAATTTAACCACTTATTGCCTCAGTGTACCCATCTGTAACATAGGAGACGCTGTATTGTTTATCTCAGAGCACGGGTGGGGGCTGGGCGGATGGGCCATTCTGGCTAGACTCTATCTGCCACTCTTTCCGTGTGCCCTGTCCCGCCCTCCCGGCCCCTCCTTGCCCCTCTGTCGTTGCCGGCACCCTGTCCCTTTCCCAGCATGTCCTTTTCCTTCCACTGACTCGTCACAGCCACCTTGTCCTGCAAGGCCGGGCTCCGCCTCCTCAGGAGAGTGTGCGCTGACCGCCCTGGTCCATGCAGGACGCTGTGGGCAGCACCCTCAGTGGTTCGAGGAGCAGCCAGTGACTGGGGCGTCACCATTCATTGGGAGCGTTGACTGAGCCCCTCCTGTGCGCAGGGCCCAGTGCTGGGAACAAAACAACGAGGACTTCAGGGCCCCCATGGCGTCCCAGACTCAGCAAAGCAAGAGCTCTTCTAGAAGCTGCTTGTCTTGGCAGTTCCCACCTCCTGCTCCCTGGCTCTCTCAGAGGGGCGCTGTGGGGCTCAGGTAGGGTATGTGTGGCAGAGGAGTGCGCTTTCCTGCCGGGATTTGTGAGGGTGATGGTGACATTCCCAAATATCGTAAAGAGATTTAAAATGAAGACGAAGGTGCTTCTCTTTCATTCCCACACGAGGTCTCAGCTGTGGGCGGGAAGGCAGGCTGATCATTTTAGAAACAAGGAGACCTGAGACCAGAGAGGGACAGAGACTGCCCAAGGTCGCACAGCTTCGCACGACTCGGGCTTCACAACTCGAGGGCCCCGCTCCACAGAGCCCCTAGATGGGCAGGCCCTTTCCCTCCTGGGAACCCCTTCCCCTGAGGCTGCAGAGCAGGGGCAGCCCTTCCGAGAGCTGAGTGTGGCCTCGCTGGTGCCCAGCTTGGGATCTGGCATGCTGGGTCGGGGGAGGGGGATTATTTCTGGGGGGCAGAGCTCAGGAAGAGTCTGCAGCCCCGAAAGGACAGCGTCTAATGAGGCCGGGGTCGGGGAGGAGGCTGTAGACGTGGAGACAAAGGGAGACATTTGAGAGGCATCTAGATGTGGCTTGGACCTAGTAACCGTTGGACGTGGGGTGCGGAGGCCTTGAGGCTCCGAGAGGACAGTGGAGAGGATAATGGAGTCACTGGCCGAGCAGAGGGCCCTGGAGGAGGAACCTGTCTGACGGGGGACACAGGAGGGCAGGACAAGGACTCTGGTTTTGGCTGAGGTACGTTTGGGGCATCCAAGTGGGGACACCCCTCGTCCGGTGAGGCAGCTGAGATTTAAGGGTGAGCCATGACCGGCGGAGCCCCCTCCCCAGCCCCCGGCCTCCAGCGACACTGCAAGCGGGGGCCTGGTCCTTGGGGTGTCAGGAACACACAGACCTCATTTCCTTCCCAACAACTTCCCAAGAAGGAAAACACCCAGGGACTTGGTTGAACCTTGGAATTAATTTCACTCCAAGTGTAGCCCGGGTGTCTGATCATGTGGGACTTTAATAATAAAATTACTTAATCACATGCTTACTCAAGAGGAGGGAGGCAAGGCCCTGGGCTTGTGGGAGAACTCCCAGCCCACCTGCAGCTCCTACAGCCTGCCCCACCTGGCGGCACATTTTGGATCAAGTCCCTTGGAGTTCCTGGCTGCCTCGGTTTCCTCGCCTGTCTTGGGAACCCAGGCAGTCATAGCAAGAGGGAGGCTGGAGCTGTCGAGGCAGATGACCTCGGTCTCTTCGTTGCAACAGCCACGAAGCGTTGACTGTTCCTGTCCCCACGGGGCTGCAGGACGATGGTAACATTCCTGCACATTGTAAAGTGCTTTGAAATAGATTAAATGCTTCCTCTACTTTCTCACACGGTGTCTCCCTTATGGAGGACGGGGTGGGGTGGGTCGTTTTACTGACCCTCGTCTAGAGAAGGGCCGTGACTGTCGAAGGCCATGCAGCTAGTAGGTGGACCAGGAGCCGTGTTTCCTGCCCAGCTCCCCCGCCTGGTGGGGCAGCCGGAAGGAGGGGACCGGGAAGGGTTTGCCTGCCTCCCCCGCTGGCTTGTCATCTTTGTTGGGGGTGCACAGGGCCCGAAGCTTTGGGAGCATCTCTGGAAGGAGAAACAGAGACCACCGGAGCCGAGAAGCTTGTTCTAAGATTCGGCTGTCACTCAGACGCAGACCGGGGGCCATCTCTGCTCCCTCTCTTTTTCCTCTCCCTGCACATTCAGACTACAGCCTGTGGGTTTGGTCCACGTCACTCTCTGTCCTTGTGGCCACCACCTAGGAGAGTCATTACCATCAACACCTCATATGGTGGCCTGCGCGATCGTCTTAAACAGACAACGGAGCATGTCATGTCTCTGCTTAAACCCTAGTGGCATCCGTCCCCTTCCTGCTTTCAGCCCAGGCCCCCAACCTGCATGACGTGGCCTGACCCTCCTGGCCTCATCGCCCCCAGCCCACAGCCCTGATCGCAGCACCCCAGCTGCGCCGGCCTGTTGTCCAGCCCCCACCTCAGGGCTGCGCACTGGCGGTTCCAGTCCCTGAAATGCTTTTCCACGCATTCGCGTGGCTGGCTCTTCAACCTTGAGGCCTCCGCCCCAGTCAGTGTGCCTAACATGGGTCCCCCCTGTTACTTGCTCTCCTGTGTTGTCACCCACAGTGTTTACTGCACTCTCTGACCCCTTACCCCCCCGCCCCGCTTTCTTGTCTTTCTTCCCTTCTTCAGCAGAGGCCTTTCCTACTGAGAGAATCTTCCCAGGAGTCAGGGTCCCGGGGAATCTTTGTCATCGCTGTGCATCCGCCCTCTTGCCCAGGCCAGACCCCCAGCAGAGGCTCGATGCCTATTTTTGGGGTAAAGAAAGACGTTTGTCCATGAAGTAGCAACACAGTGTACTTCATGGCGGCGGGCTAAGCTTTCAAAGAGACAGTGCCTGAAAACTAGGCACACGGCTCGCACAGGGGCTCACGTCGCCCACCGAGTCGCAGTCCTCACCACGCCTGGCACACAGCTAGGCGGTCAATCTGCTGCAAGCTTGGATAAGAGATTTACAAGACAGAGGAAGAGGGTAGAATCACTGTGCTCAGCCATTGTCTTTGTTGCCTAGGAACCGCCACCCCCAGCCTCAGAGGTGAGTGACTTGGTGGGCGAAAAACCAGCAGTGAATGACCGTCCCAGAAAGGAGGACAGCCTTCACCACCAGCCGATGGGGAGAGGGGCTGGGGATGGGGCAGGGAGGACAGGGCCAGCTCTGCAGGGCTCAGAGCTGGGGGAGGCACTGGTTCTCTGGGCAGAATTAAGATTTACAAAGATTTCAGATTTGCCTGATATCCACAGCCCGCAAAAGGAGTTTAGCATAAGGAATGTTAACTTCTGTGTTTTGGCTCCAAGTCAGTTGAAGGGTCGGGGCAGACAGGACCCTCGGGAGCTCCAGGGCTCTTGGGTTGGCTACAGAATAGCATGGGCCCAAGAGGAGGTACCCAGATGGCCCCTCAGCCCCCAAGAGCCGCCCAGAGCGGGGTCTCCGTGGGTGCTGGGGTCAGAACTTAGATCCTTAAGGCCAAATACAGTAATCCTGCCGCCCTGTGGCTCTGCCTTGCAGGTCTGGAGCCCTCCGGGAGCACTTCTGGACGTCTCCAAACGTGGTGTCCTTGTCCTACGGCGACCTCTTGAATTTTCCAACTTGGCTGGTGGCTGGGGAGAGGAGTGTAGCCCAGTAGGTAAGAGCCATAACCCAGGTTCAAATCCCACCTCCATCTCTTATAAGCCATGGGACCTCAGATGGCGAATGAACTTCTCTGATCTTACTTTTCTGTAAAATGGGGACAATAATGAGCATTCTTTCCTAATGTGGTGAGCATTTCATGAGGCAGCACCTCCGGAATGCCTTGCACAGCCCCGGGTCATTGGGTGTCTTCCGAGCAGATGAAGCCAGTGCTCTGGTGGGGAAAGCAGTGGGCGCTCCCACTCTCCAGCTGGGACCCCGTGGGATGCAGCGTGAATAGGAGCCCAGGAGTTCTGGGGCCACTGGGAGTCACCAAACAAAGGCAAAACGTTCAGAAAGTTTCTTTCTCCCGTGAGGATGCCGGAGAGTTGCCATCGTGCCGGCAGCAGTGGTGTAAAGTGGCAGGAAGAGTAACAATGACAATGACACAGGTAACGGTCGCCGGACTTGATGGAGTGCCAAGAATATGCTTTGTGCTGTGCTGAGCACCTTACAAGACTTAGTGTCATCCTCACAGTGGCCCTAGGTTAGTGGACTTTGTCATTATCCTTATTTTACAATCAGAGAACTCACAGTCAGGGAGCTGAAATGACTTGCCCGAGGTCATCCTGTTGGTACATGGTGGTGGGGGAAGGGCAGGCTTGAACCCAGAAGTCCAGCTCCCTGGTCTGTGCTCTTGAACTCTGCACCTGGCTGGCTCCTTTCTGTCCCTCCCCCCCCCCCTCCCCGTGCTCGTGTCAGCTGTTCCTGCTTTCCTTTCCGGAAGGCATTCTGCCTCAGGGTAGGATGAAAGGTGGGGGGATGGCAAGGGGGCTGAGCAATGACGGGGCCTTGGTGGGGGGCTCGGGCCCTGAGCTTCTCACACTCGTTCTGCCTGGTCAAGGGTTGTCTATCACTGCAGGCATGATGGGTCCAGAACTCACTAGCAGTGGGGCTTGGTATTTCCTGATGGAACCAACTCATCCCAAGTCATCCAGACCTTCCAAGTCCCTCTTGAGTTTGGACAGCTCTTTGAACCTCCTCCTTGAGGGCCCCCCTGGCCAGGCCACTCCTCTAACCTCCTAGGCTAGCAAGAAAGTCAGGGTTTTGGTGTCCCTCAACCTGGATGAAAAGTACGCCCACGGGCATCTATGAAAAACCCACAGTCAACATCATCCTTAATGGCAGAAGTCTGAAAGCTTTCCCTCCAAGATCAGGAACACGACAGGGATGCCCACCCTCACCACTCCTATTCAGTATTGTACTGGAGGTTCTAGCCAGGACAGTTTGGCAAGAAAAAGAAATAAAAGTCATTTAGGAAGGAAAAAGTAAAACTATGCCTATTTGCAGATGCCATGATCTTGTATATTGAAAACTATAAGGGATCCACTAAGAAACAGGATGCATAATTGAGCAAGATTGCAGGATACACTAGCAATGAACACTCTGAGAATGAAATTAAGGAAATAATTCCATTTATATTTGCATCCAAAGAATGAAATACTTAAGAATAAACTTAATAAAACAACTATAAGATTTGTATACTGAAAACTACAAAACATTGTTGAAAGAAATTAAAAGAAGGCCGAAACAAATAGATAAACATTTCTAATTCATATTCATGGATTAAAAGACAATATTGTTACAATGGCAATACCAACCAAAATGATCTATAGATTTAATGCCATCCCTATCAAAATTCCAGTTGGTACTTCTGCAGAAACTGACGTGCTGATCCTAAAATTTATACAGAAATGCGAGAGACTTCTCAATAGCTAAATGATCTCAAGAAAGAAGAACAAAATTGGAGAACTCATACATTCTGCTTTCAAAACTTACTACACAGCTACAGGAATTAAGACTGTGTGGCACTGGCATAAGGACAAACTAGATCAAAGGAATAAAACTGGGAATCTAGAAATAAACTCATACATTTATGTTAAATTGACTTTTGATAAGAGTGCCAAACCATTCAAAGGGGAAAGAACAGTCTTTTCAGCAAATGGAGTGGACAACTGGATATACACATCAAAAGAATGAAGCTGGATCCCTACCTCACACCATATACAAAAGTTGTAAAGAATCATAGACTTAAATGTAAGAACTAAAACTACAGCCCTCTTAGAATAAAACGAGTAAATATTTATGACCTTGGATTAGGCATATAATACTAAAAACACAGGGACAAAAGAATAAATAGATAAATGGGGCATCATTAAAATTTAAAAATTTGTGCTTCAGAGGACACTGAGGAAGTGGAAGGGCAACCCACAGAATGAGAGACAAATTTTGTAAATCATATATCTGATAAAGGATTTGTGTCAGACTGTATAGAGAACTCTTATAACTCAATGACAAAAGACAAATAATCCAGTTGAAAAGTGGGCAAAGGATTTGAACAGACATTTTCCCAAAGAATACATACAAATTGCAACAAACGTATGAAAAGATGCTGAACACTACCAGTCATTAGAGAAATGTGAATTAAAACCACAATGAGATCTCATTTCATCCCCATGAGGATGGCCAAAAGTAAAAATAAAAAAAAGGACAATAACAAGTGCTGGTGAGAAAGCAGAGAAACTGGAACCCTCGTGCAATGCTAATGGGATTGTAAAATGGTGTAGTTGCTTTGGAAAACATTTTGGTGCTTCCTCAAAATGTTAAACATGGAATTACATACGACCCAGGAATTCCACTCCTAGGAACCTACCAAAGAGAATTGAAAACATATATTCACACAAACACATGGACACTCGACTCTTACTCATAAGAGCCAAAAAGTGGAAACAGTCTCCGCGTCCATCAACTGATGAATGGGTAAACAAAATATGGTGCAGCCATACAATGCGACATGATTTGCCAATCAAAAGGAACGAAGTACTGCTGCATGCTGTAACATGGATGAACCCTAAAAATATTATGCTAAGTAAAAGCAAACAGTCACAAAAAGCCACATATTTTATGATTCCATTTATACGTAACGTCCAGAATAGGCAAGTGCATAGAGACAGAAAGTAGATGAGTGGCCCAGGGGCTGAGGGGAGGGAAGAATGCGGGTGACCGCTCGTGGAGACCAGGTTTCCTTCTGGGGTGATGAAAATTGTTGGATCGTGGTGAAAGTTACACGAATCTGTGAATACACTAAAAAACCGTCAAATCGCACAATTTGAAAGGGTGAATTTTATGGTATGTGAATTATATCTCAATAAGAAAGTTATTTTACAAGGAAGGGGCTCAATTTCCCATTCACAAAAAATACAGGGATGGAGAAACAAGCTAAATGACACCATGAAGAAGCAAACAGACAAAGCCAGGATGGGACAGACATTCAACGGGACAACTGACTCCGTTTCTCCAATATGTCAATGGCATGACAATGAAATTCTTTAAAAAGTAATGGGATGGAACAACCGAATGCCAAGGGGAGATCTTACCTGTATCCCAATTCGAACGCATCCCCTGGAAATGGCGCTGGCAGGAACGTCAGGAAAGCCGCCGCCGCACTGTGCATGTGGACGATGGCACAGGGTCGCTGTTAGTTTTGTCAGGTGTGAGGATGGCACAGTGACTCCAGAGAACACGTCTGGGTCCCTAGGGGAATCCTGAAATGTGGGGGATGGAATGTCACGTCCAAGGTTGGCTTTAAATTTGCTTCAATGGCAATGACAGCAAAGCAACCCAAAGGGATCGATGGAACAGGTGTGGCAAAATCTCCATGATTATTGATTTGAATGACGGGCTGTGGGAATTTCTTATAACGTACTTACTTTTGTGTATGTTTGGACCTATTCCTAACAAACCTTTTTAATGTTTAAAAAAAAAAAAATCCTGCCTGTGCGGTCTCTGGCAAGCCACTTCTCTGAAGCTGGCTTTGCTCATTTGTGAAATGGGGGTGGCATCTGTCCCCTTTTGCAGGCGAGGAGGCTAAGGCTCAGAGAGGCGGCCCACGCTGCCCAGGCCAGCACTGACGGAGCCAGCATTAGAATCCCGACCTAGTTGCTCTACACCCTGGCTCTCAACCCCTTGCTTCCCTGTGGTGGCTGTCTTCAGCCTTTGTCACCTCTAGAGTGTGTGCGTGTGTTTTTGTGTCACTTTGGGGCTGGTCTGAGGCCAGCCGGAGGCCCGACCTGAGGTGGAGTCTGTTTTCTTTCTCGAGCAAGCGCAGTGGACTCTGGGACATCCTTTGAGCTGGCTGCAGCTCTTACATAGACCCCTCAGTCCACCCTGCCCGAGGTCACCTTCTGCCCCCGACTCCGGATGTCCAGGAGCCAGGCTCGGCGGGCCCAGGCAGCCGGACAATGGGCCCTTTGGAGGCTGGGCCAGGGCCTCGGCCTGGGCTGTGGGCTGTGGCCGAGGCTACCACAGAAGGCCGCTTGTGGCCGGCCCAGGGCTGCCGCCAGAAATAGGCCCTGCTGGGCACTGAGCTCTTGAGGGCCCCGCCCTGGGCTAGGCCTGGGAACGTGCGTATTTGCAGAGCTGAGGGGAGGAGACCTTCGTTAGGAAAGGAGGTCTATTTTGGGGTCTTTGGGAGGCACGGAGGAGAATTGACCCTGGCCCTCGGCTTCTACCTTCAGCCCATCCCGTCAATGCAGAGGCCAGGAGCACAGGCCCTCGAGTCCCCCTGGGTTCAAACCCTTGCCCTGCCCCTGCTGGCGTGTGGCCTGCACGCCCTGTGCTGCGTCATTTCCCTCTCTGAGCCTCGCTCTGCCAGTCTGTATGACAGGGACAACTGGCGGTTGTCCTCCATGGTGTGTAAGGGTTCCCGGCCATGTGGGTGTGGGGCCAGTGCTCCTAGCCTGTTACCAAAGTGCTTCTTCCTCTTCCCCTTCCACTCCTGCCCCTGCCTGGGGGCGTTTCCTGCCGCTGGGGTCTCATCTGGCCTAGGGTTGGGCTCTACGGGGCCTGGTTTGGCGTAAGCATCTGCCATCGCCACTGTTTGGAGCAATCAAAGCACCGGAGGCCCCGCGTCAGACAGCCCCCGCCCAGCCTTCCCTTGCCCTGCAGCCCCCCGGGACTGCAGCCTTCCAGTCCTTCGTCAGGCAGTGGCCCTGCAGCAGCTTGGAGCTGGCAGTGGACGGATCTCAGCCACTTTCCCACAGGACTTCCACATCTGCCTCTCTTCGCCCAAAGCAGCGTGAGGGGGGCTGCTGACTGAGACGCTCTCTGAGTTTAGGCTTGTGGCTCACAGACAGGTGCAGGCCCGGGTTCAAATCCGGAGTCATCCGGGCAGCAGCGGGCCCTCGGAGAGGGAGAGACAGGAGTCACGGGAGTCGTGTGTATCTGGATCTCCCGGAAGCGGGGGACCAGGTCTCCCCCTCCTGTCTCCTGTATGTCCTTGGGGCTATTTTTATGTGCTGCTGGAGACCAAAATTACTGCCAGAGCCAAGAGCACTGGGAGGTTTCCCGTGTGCCGTGGGGCTTGCCCAGGGGAGCGCGGGCCATTCCCAGCAGACTGGCGGAGGCCGGCCAGATTGCTCTGCTGTGTGGGTGGAGGGCACACCGCCTCCCGCCCCCCACCGCGACCGCCTGCCAGAGCCTGGAGGTCACCGTTGACAGGTCTGGGACCAGCAGGCCCCAAAGTGAGCAACAAGGACTGAGAGGCTGTGGTAAGGGTATAATTGTCCTGAGGTCCTTGAGGCCTGCATGGAAATCCAGAATGTTCACGAAGTTCAGTAATCCAGCCTTCCATCCACCCGTCCATCCACCCATCCACTCATCCCATGTTTAACCAGGATCTCCTAGGTGCTGGCGCGGGATCACCCACAAAACACACAGAGCCTTGCTTCCAAGGAGCCCAGAGGTCTGACTGCTTCAACTCCCCTCCCCTGGTTCCCCGTAGACCGCTGGAGATGGTGAAATCTTTATACTGTGACCGACGCAAGAAGACAAGTCGTGGAATGTCCGCCACTCACCTAGGCTTCCCCAGTGAGAATCTTGACCTTGCCTGTTCCGCCCTGCCTTCTGCCCTCTTCGGAGAGCCCTGTCTTTCTCGGCCTGGTTCCAGGGTGTGGCAGGATGGCAGGGTGGGGCAGAGGGGCAGGGCCGTGCCCTTGCTGGGTCAGTTCCAGGCTGTTCTTCTTGGGGGGGGGGGGTTTGCTATACAATGTGGGGAGAACAGAAAGGAAACGAAGAACTGGAGTCCCTGAGGCTGACTTGGGCTGTTTAATGAAGGACTGACAGAGCCGAGAGAGGGCAGGAAAGCCACATGTGGGGGCGGCAAGTGAGGGCTTCTGGAGCAGACGTGACACCAGAGCTCTGGAGGGAGAGGTCAGGCCATCGAGAAGTGTGGCTGAGGGTCAGCAGTTGGATCCTCCTTAATATTCTTTGCAAGACAAAAAAATAGTGGAAATTCCCATAAATAATTTGTGGTTGCTGTCCCAAGCTTTTCTTTTTTTTTTTTTAAATCCTCACCCAAGGACATGCGTATTGATTTTAAAGAGAGGAGAAGGGAAGGAGAGAGACAGAGAGAAACACTTATGTAAGAGAGAAATATTGCCCCGATGAACCGGCAACCTAGCTATGTGCCCTGACCAGGAATCGAACCCGCGGCCTTTCGGTTTACGGGTTGATGGTCCAACCAACTGAGACACAGCAGCCAGGGCCCAAGCTTCGTTTAACGAGACCCTGAAGGGATGGGGCCACACGGGCTCCATGAGTCACTCGGATTGCATTTACATGGCTTACAAGGCCTTCTGTGATCTGTGGTCTGCTCGCTTTTTTTAGCTTTATTGGTCATCTCTTTACCTTTTCCTTCCCAGGTTCCTCATCTAAACCTCACTTTCTGGGCTGATCTAGTTCCATCCGCCTCCCACCCGACCCCGACCTCGCTGTGACTTCTGCTGGAACCCACCTCCACCCCCACGCCTGGGCTGTTTCCCTCCTGGGTCCCCGAGGCTCCTCGTTCCCCTCTCTTGGTCAGCAGCTCGCACACACCCAGACTGTTTTCCTCTTGTTTCCTACACTGGAATGACTTTAGTGCAGTCTTAAAGAGAAGAATATAAAATTAGTGCCTGGTGAGTTTTACCAGCCCGTTCGCACTTAGCGGAACACAGACAAATAACCAGAATGTCTGGGGAAATGACACTGTCTGGCTCCTTTGTCTTTCGGGTTCGCAACAAACTACAAACTAATTAGTTAAAAATATTCACTGGGCACCTACTATGTCTCAGGTTGTCTGTTGGGTGCTAGTGCATATTTCATGGAGCGTAAGTCTACAGTCCAAACCTCCACCAGCACCAACCCTACGCCCAGCCCTAACTCCAATGCCAACCCTAATCTTGAACCCAGCACTAACCTTAACCTAACCTCAACTTGATCATAGCCCAAACCCAATACCACTCTACCCCTAACCAAAAACCAACCCTAACCCAAACTCATCATCTAAGCCAGAGCTCAACCATAGCCCCAAATCCAACCCTAACCCCAAACCCAAACCCAACCCTAATTCTAACCTTGGTGTCAAAAATCTTTCAACGAGGGTGTGTGTCCTTTTCTGTCATAGTCAGTGGGGCGCACTGAACAATGATGAAATGTACATGATTCTGCAGCACCCAGGACCCTCAGACTGGAAAAGGAAGAGGGCAGGTGGGACCAGACTGAGTATGAGCTGAGCCAAGGGGGTGTCTTGGAAAAACAGGGGCGTATGTTTCACTGTAAATCCCCATGAAACTATTCTGTGGTCATTTTCTAAAATCAAATCCCTCAGCCAGCACCTTCTCCTCTTGCTGGCCTCTGGGCCACACAGACCTCTCCTTCCAAGAATGCCCAACGCTTCAGGGCCCGCCGTGCCCTTTGCCCAGGATGACTTTCTTCCCCTCCTCACCAGGCTGACTCCCGCTCCATCCTTAGGCGCCTCTGAAATATCACTTCCTCAGGGAGGCCCGCCCTGCCTGCTCTGTCCCGCAGACTCATTTTTTTATTTCCTTCATTCGCACAGCTCCTGCGTTTTCCTCTCAGGGCACTCACGGATATTTGTGGCCACATGTTTGTTTGCCTGTTTATTTCTTTAATGTCTGTCTCCCCAGCCAGATGACTTCATTCAGGGCAGGGGCTATGTGTTTGCTCTTTGCTGTAGCCTCAGCACCTAGCAGAGCACGTCGCAGACCCACAGAAAACTTTGCTGAATGAACAAATGAATGAATGAACCAACGAATGAAGGAGTGAATGCATTTCCACCTCTTCACACGAATGAAAGGAACATCCCAGCTAACTGATGCTCCTCTCTGGGGGACGTTTGTCCCAGGTCCGGTGCTGAAACCTGGGGAAACCAGGAAGAGGAGCCAGGTCTCTCCCAGCACAGTTTGCCATCTGTTTCTGCTTCCATTGATCTCTCCCGCTAACCTGGAAACAGACAGGTTTTTCTGAGACTCCATTTCCTCATTTCATATTCTCCACCACACTGAGTGGGAGGTCAGCAGGTACCATCCCACACTGTTTTACAATATGCTTTTGCCCAGAGAGGTAAAAAACGCTGTGTGGGTCCCCTGGCTGGTTGGCAGCAGTGCCCAGGCCCTGTTTACTGGGCCCCAGCTCTTGGCACCAAAACTTCCTTTCTCTGTGCCCCTGCTCCCTGCTGGGTGCCCAGCTCCGTGTCTGCTTCCAGGAACTCGCGATCCTGACAGACTCCAGCCTCACTTTCCCATTTTGTTGGCAGGCGACGTTGAGGCCGGCGTTGAAAACGACCTTGGGCACATCAGTCAGAGGTCAACACTCTGGGAACCTCCAACTGAGAGGACGGATTCTTCACACCCACATGGGTCTTCCTTCCTGGAAGGTCAGCAGAAGGACCTTCATCATAGGGTCACTGCTGTTTGCTGAGCACCTACTCAGCAGGCTTGCTGTTCTCTCGCTGGCGCTTTACAATGACCTTGTGCTCAATTTCCCAGTTGAAGAAACCAAGGCACAGAAAAGTTCAGTTACTTGTACAAGACACACAGCTAAGTGCTTCTGGTAGGACTGAACCCAGATCTGCTGGATTCTAGAATCTTAACCTTATACTTAAAGGCAAAGAAAATCCCAGGAGTGACAAGGAAACGCTGTCAAGATGTTAACAAAACTGCGCCAAACAGATAACAGCAAGAGAGCATCCCGGGCACTGCGGACTGCCCTGGCTCCCGGGGTGTGACCTGGCCCCGCCCTCAGTTTTCTGACGCCACGGCCCCGCCCCGCCCCGCTCCGCCCTCCTGTTCCGGCCGCGCTCGGCTCCGCCCCCGCGGGCAGCGCGTGCCTCCCATTGGCTGCCGTTTCCATGGTTACGCGGGGCTGGCAGAACTGCCAGCTTCCCGACACGTGTTCCCCGGAGCGGCCCAGAATTTGACAGGGGACCATGTGCACTGCAGCGCGGGAGCCAGACAAAGGGCCGGGGGAGGCGGGGGACGAAGCCGGCGGAGAGGCCGGCGCAGCCCGGGCGGGGAAGAGCCCTGCGCCCCTCCTGCCAGCGCCCCCTCCCCCGCCAAAGCCCGCCTTTTGTATTTTGAAGAAAAGAAACAGCAATAAAGAATCGCTATGGAAAGCAAGGTGGGAAAAGGTTCCAGCCGGCCCCACCGGCTCTCCCTTCTCCAGGAAAAGCCTGGTACGCGGGCATCTTTTCCCACCTGAGAGCCCACAGCGTCCTTGTTTATGCCCTGGGCTTCTAGCCCAGCCTTGACCTCGGTCCTCCAAGTTTAAATCCTCTTTCTCTGGCTTGTTCAGGAAGTGAAAGCTTATCAAGTGCGGTAGTTTTGATGCCTGAAAAATGAGACCCAAGGAATTGTGGGGGATCTCGGCATCCATCCATCCTACAACTGCTATCGCATCCCCAAATGTGATGATGGAACAGCCATTCCCCCTCTCGGAGGCCCCTGGGCTCTGTACCCAGCACGGGCCTGGACTGGGCCGTTCAGGTCAGTAGACAGATTTCGCCTGTCCCACATATTTATCCTCCTGTGGCCTCTCATGGTTGGCGGCATTGCCATTCTTCCAGTCTCCAAGCCAGATGCCCTTAATACGCCCTTCCCCCAGTTCCCATTTCCACCACCAGTTGTATCAGTTTCCCAGTACTGCTATTAACAACTCACTACAAACTTAGTGGCTTAAAACAACACAAATTTATTCTCTTGACACAGGTCTTGCTGGGCTAAATTCCAGGTGTGGGGATCCTCCCCGTCCTTCTAGAGGCCCTGAGGGGAGAATCATTTCTTGTCTTTTCCAGGTACAGAGGTTGCACACATCCCTTGGTTGGTGACTCTCTTTCATGTTCAAAGCCAGGAGTGGCCAGTTGAGTTTTTCTTCACTGTGACGTTGACTCTTCTTCCCACTTCCACATTTAAAAACCCTTATGATTACATTGGCCCTCCTAGATGAGTCCGAATAATCTCCCTATCTCAGACTTAGCTGATCAGCAACTTTGGTTCTGTCTGCAACCTTAATTCTCTCCTGCCATGTAACATAACAGTCATGTATTTGAGGATTAGGCCATGGCATCTTTGGGGACGTGACTCTGCCCACCACACCAGTCCTAACAGTTTTATCTCTGACCTTTTTTTGCAGTCCACCTCCTCTGCCCCCGCTTTCTGGCTGCCCACAATACTCCCAAGGTACCCACAGTAGCCACCCGGCAGTCGTTCTCATCTCTCTCACCCCCCTGTCCACAGCCCTAGTTACCTGCAGGGTAGAGTCCAAACCCTGTGCTTGGACACGCAGGTCCCCAATCTGCCCACTGGCTCTCCCCGCTCTATCTCCTCCCTCTCCCCGCCTGTCTCCTCTGCAGCCTGCAGCAGTAACACCAAATCACTCTGGTTCGCTTTATTCCCCAGGGCATTTGACACCTCCTGGCCTTTGCCTATGTGGTTCCGGCTCTTGGCCTGAACTCAAACTTCTGTTGATCTCTCCCAGGAAGACTTCCCTGACCCTCAGGTCAAGTTCAGGGACCCCTCACGGTCCTTCCCCTGAACCCAAATGTGCTCATCCCTGACCACTGCGATTCAAAAAGACCCCCACTCGTGCCTGCCTCCTCATGTCCCTGAGGGCCTCTGTGGTGGGCACTGCACCTCGCTTGCCTCTTTGGCCACACTGCCCAGCACGGGATTATGCAGTGGCTTGGTCTGTGGTCGGTGAGGAGACGGGTCACAAACAGATAAACACCGTATCGTTCTGCTTACTTGAGGAACCTAGAGTTGTCAAATTCATAGAGACAGAATGTAGAAGGGCGGTTGCCAGGGGCTGGGGGAGGGGAGGTGGGAGTTAGTGTTTAACTTGTACAGAGTTTCAATCTTGCAAAATGAAAAGAGTTCTGTGAATGGATGGTGGTGATGGTTACATAACAATGTGACAGTACTTAATGTCACAGAGCTGAACACTTAAAAATGCTTAAGATGGTAAATTTTATATCTGGTGTATTTTTCCACAGTTAAAAAGAAAGATCATGAAAAAAATTTTTGGCTATGCTTTTTGTTTTCTTTGGGTGGCGTGAAGGATAAATAAAGATGATAACTCGGGCATTCGTTTTTTTGAGGTATAATTGATATACAACATGATGCTAGTTTCAGGTGTATGACATAATGATTCGATATTTGTATGTATCGTGAAATGAAATGATCACTGCAATAAGTACAGACAACATCTGTCACCATGCAGTTCAGGGGTATCTGACCTTTTGGTGTCTCTGGGCCACACTGGAAGAAGAAGAGTTGTCTTGGGCCATACATTAAAGACATTGTGACGTGTAATCACAAAAAAATCTCATAATGTTTTAAGTAAATTTATAGTTTTGTGTTGGGCCACATTCCCAGCCGTCCCGGGCCGCATGTGGCCCGCGGGCCACATCTTGGACACCCTGCCATACGTAGTTACAAAATTTTGTTTTTTGTGTGATGAGAACATTTAAGATCTATTTTCTTAGCAACTTTCAAATATGCAATACAGTATTATTAACTATAGTCACTGAACTTTTAAAATAAATAAAATGTTAAAGATATGTTGAAGTCATACCCCCAATACCACAGAATGTCACCTTCTTTGGAAGTATAGCGGTTGCTGACATAACTAGTTGTGATGGAGTCACACATGAGTAGGGCGGGCCTTTATCCAATATGACTGAGGTCCTTTTAAGAAGAGGACAGAGACACACAGGGAGAATGCCAAGCAATGCCAGGGTGATGCGGCTGCAAGCCAAGGATTGCCAGCCACCACCAGAAGCTAGGAAGAGGAATGGAGGGATTGTCTCAGGGACTCAGGGAAAGCACGGATCCACTGACACTTTGACTTTAGACTTTTAGTCTCCTGAATTGTGAGAGAATAAAAAATGTCTTTTGTGTGAAGCCACGAGTATATTTTTATTTTCCACTTACAGATGTGGAGACGTTAAGGTTGAAGAAGGTAATGTAGCTTTCTTTAGAGCATATAAACTGTATGTCTGACCTTAAAGCCTAACTATATACATGCCTGTCCAAATCCTTCAGGAAGCCTGGAGAACATTCTGTCAGTGATTAAATTACTTTTTTTTTTTTGTCTCTGCAAAAGTACTAGATATTTATTTCAGAATATTTGAAAATTCAAAGTGACATAAATAAGGAAGAATTTTGAATACCCACACTTTCACCGCCCCAAAATAATTGCTGTTAAAATGTGATTTCTTTGCAGTATTTTTTTCTAGGCATATTAACTGTGGCCGATATAACGTGTTCTGCAAGTCCTGTCTCTCTTCTCCTGGCGTGCGGCTATACTGCATTTCCCAGCATCCCCCCGTGGGTGGGGCGGCACCTGATTGGGTTCCCGCCAACGGACTGTGGGAAGAAGCGTTCACTCCGGGCCTGGCTCATAAAATCTTCTGATCCTTCATGCCCTCTCTCTTCTCTTGCTGCTCACTGGATGAGGACTCAGTGAAGGAGTCAGTGAAGACCCTAGGAGGACGCCAAGTCACTAGTCTGAAGGAGCTTGGGTTCCCAAATGACCCCATGAAACAGAGATCTCACTTTCCCCGGGCAGTTCCAAGAGGGTGAGATAAACCTTTGTGGCGTCGTCATGGAACTCTCGGAGCGTGTTAAAGCAGTTCGCCCGATACAGTAGCATCACATAAATAGTGGAATCATACCATAGACACAGTTTTTTGCTGACCTATTATGATTATTGCATAGCATTTATCATAACCTTCCCCCGATATTATTAAACAATTTCAACGGCATGATTTTAATGGTATTTATTTACCCCGTCTCATATGGCTGGGTATTTAGGCTGCTTCCAACGTTTTGTTTTTATGTCATACTCTGGTGAACACCTGCGTGGTAAATCGGGTCACTGCATCTGGAGATGCGCCAGTTCACCCCACTTTGATTCCCTGCCTCTGAATCACTCCTCTGCTGGTCCCTAAAGAGGTGCCCACTTCCACGGAGACTGTTTATAAAAACAAGTGCAAGTAGGATGAAATGCACAGTCTTGGACTGAGGGGTGCAAAAGACCTTGATTTTCTATAAGTGGTCTCATTTTTCCCTTGTGCCCCTTTCCGGCCGATGTCTTGGTGGTGGTGGGCAAGGGGGCGACAAAACTGGAAGTCAGCCCCTCTCTTTGTAAAAAAGCCTTTTCCAGGCAAATCTCCGGTCCCTTCAAAACCCTCACTCCCTGTAAGGGTGGTTCCTCTCCACTTGGGGCGTCTCCTTTCTGGTCCCTTTCGCAGGTGGTGTCTGGCTGTGTGGAGAAGCGCACCCGGCCTAAAGGGGTTTGGGGGGGGCATGTCTTGTCCCACCTGCTGTCCCTGTACCTGTGCTGTGGGGCTGGACTGGTTCACACTGGTCTCTGGGCTCCGCGTTGGCATTCGCTGATGCTGACTGTGAACCTTGTTTCGCCTGAATGTTTTACCTCAGAGCCAAGCCTCTTTTCATCAGTATGAGTTTTCTGTGGCTGCTGTAACACCGTGCCCTAAACGGGGTGGCTTAAAACAATAGAAACGTGTCGTCTCAGAGTTCTGGAGGCCAGAAGTCTGAGATCAATGGGTCATCAGGACAACCCCTGGGGACCCCTTTGCAGCCCTAGGGAAGGATCCCTCTTTGCCTCTTCTGGCTTCTGGTGGCGTCTGGCTTGTCGCTGCGTCACTCGGATCTCTGCCTGTCCCCTTACATAGCATTCTCCTCTTCCTATAAGGACGTAGTCGTACCAGATTCACATGCCCCCTCATGACTTCATCTTAACTTGGTTTCATCTGCAAAGGCCCTATGTCCACATGAGGTTAGACTCACAGGGACATATCCCTTGGGGGACACAGTTCAACCCATCATGTTATCCCTGGATACTCTCAGCTGCTGGACTTACCTCTGCTCAGCTGCAGTGGGGGGCTCCGTGAGGCTGTCCTCAGTCCCACCGGCCTGGGGACCCTCAGATGTTTCCACTCTGCTGCAGCCTTGCCGTGTGGAATATAGTGGCAGACCTGACGTGGACACACGCTAGGGGGCACAGGCACCGGCCTGAATGTCCTCATGCCCCCTAAACCTATTCGAATCCCTCTCCTGCCCAGGACCTTCCAGCCTGACCTCCCGCCCCACCCTGACCCCGCCCCGTCCTCCTGTTCTGTGCTCCCCTCTTCTCTCCCACCCACCTCCCGCCCTGTTACTGTCTAGCAGGAACTATTCTTACGTCAGATCCCCCTTCTTCCTTCCTCCGTGGCACAGATGTTACCCGCTGGTCCTTTACGGGGCAAAAGCCTCCTGGTTTGTTTCATGGTGGTGGCTAGGGAGAAAGGAACAACAACAAAAATACAGAATTAGCAAAAGGGAAAACACACCAGGAAAAGTTCCAAAGACGCTATGCCTGTTACACTGTTTTTGATGTTATGCCCTATGTGCCTTGACCTTCGAAGGTCCAAACAGATGAAAACTCTAGCCCTCCTTTATCTGCCAGCCTGGGACCTCCCTCGCGAACCCTGGGCATCCTTCTCCGTTCATTCCCCCAGCGCTTCCTGTCCCTTGTTTTCTTGTCTGCGACACTTCCCTCCTGCTACTTTGCCCGGGGCAGGTCCTACTCATGCGCTGGGTGTCAACTTGGACCACGCGCCACCAGGGAAGCTGTTCCTGCTGCCCCACTATGGCCGCCCTCACCCACTGCACTTGTAACTGTGTGTTTTACATCTGTGACCCCCAGCAGGCCACAGCTCCAGGAGGACAGGGGCCACAGGTGTTTTGTTCCTCTCTGTGTCCCCACTGTGGGCACTTGGCAGGAACTCACCAAATGGATGAAGGAATGAAAGGGACATGACAAATCGTTCTGTATTAGGTCGCACCATAGGGATCTGCCAGCAAAATTCGGCTGCTTTGACCTACAAAAACTGCAATTGCCTGGGATCGAGGCCTTCCTCCGCCCTCCTTTTGTGCAGAGCCCCGCCATCAGGAACCGATCAGCTTGTCTGCTGGGGAGGGGAGGCTGCGGACCGTCTGTCATTTCCTGGGGCTCCTCTCTTTTTTATCGCATTGGGCGTGAACCACCCCTCCAGCCCGGCGGATTCTGTGTTGGGTGAGTCTGTGTGAGTGCGATCCGGTAGCTCCCGGGGGTTAGCCAGTTTCTCCAATTTCCAATTGTTCTCCAAGTTTTTCACACCCTGGTGCATTACCTTCATGCATCAGGTCCTAGAGCAGCTCGGAAGGTGACCACCATTTCAGCAGCTGTGGAGTAGTTGTTAAGAACCATGAATTTGGCAGCATGGGGCCTGGAACACAGTCGGTGCTCGATAAATGCTTGCGGAGTTTTGGGAAAAAGGGTTGGAGTCTGAGTCACAGCTCAGCTATTTATTGGCTTTGAGATCTTGGGCAAGCTACTTAGGCTCTTGGGGCCCCAGTCTTCTCATCTACAAACTGGGGCAGCCATGTACCCACCTGGTCAGGTGAGCTGAGAGATCGGAGGCGGAGGGCTTGCCTGGCCTGGGGCTGGCCCTTGTGGGGCTTCCTTGCACTTAGAACTGATGGTGGTGGGCGCCCCTCAGCGGTGTCCTTTCTTCTCTTCCTGGTCTAAGCTTCTCTTATGTGACTTCCCACCCTTCCTCTTCCCCGCCGGCCCCCTGTTACCCTCACCCAGGGATGGATCTGTGTTCCAGCTGGTGGTCCCATCGCTGTCCACTCAGAGCCCTGCAGGAACCCCTCCTCCTTCCGCCTCCCGAGTGACACCCAGGCTCCTCCCAGGGCACCCAAGGCTCTCCAGGGTCCATCTCACCAGCTACAGTTCCAGCCTTGGCCACACATGTCACTTGCTGCTCCCGCCCCCAACTTGCAGGTTCCTTGCTCTTCTCAAGCTGCCCCTTGCCGGCTGGTTGCCTTCGCCTGACCAAATGAGACCACGATTGGCCACGAATGACCATGAAATAACGAGGGAGCAACAAGTGTTGGCGAGGATGTGGAGAAACTGGAACCCTTATGGATTGCTGCTGGGGCAGCCGCCGAGGAAAACGGCCTGGGGTTCCTCCACAAGCTAAACGTAGAACGATCACGGGACCCGCCGATGCCACTCTGGGAATGTATCCAAAAGAATTGGAAGTGGGGTCTTGAAGAGAGATTTGTACACCCGTAGTTATACAAATACTGTATGAGTCCACTTCTGTGAGGTCCCTGGCATAGTCAAATTCATGGAGTTGGACAGCAGAACGGTGATTGTTGGGGGGGGGGGGGGGTAGAGTGGGAGGCTTTTGTTTAATGGAGACCACGGGGAAGATGAAGAGAGTTCTGGAGATGGACCGCTGCAGCAGCTGCATGCCATCGCGCATGTCCTCGGCATTACTCAACTGTACGCTTGAAAATGGTTTAGCTGGCAAATTTTGTGTTATGTGTGTTTTACGATTAAAAATAAAAGAACTTTTAAGATGGCCTTTGCCAGAGGTCACCCTCAAGGGATGCACTTGCTTCGTGGGACAGAGGGTGGTCCGCGTGGAGGCCCCCGGGGAACCTGCAGGAAAGCTCCCAACTCGCCCCCTTCGCCCCTCCCCCCAATTCCCCACCACAGAATAGGCAGAAACCCCTGTGTGGGCAGAGCTGCTCTGGGTTCTCTCCGAGCTCGCCCTCCCCTTGCCAGCCCTCGCCTTTTTAGTTTCCTGAAATCCTCTCCTCCGAGGACATTTCAGCTCCTACCGCGCACCCACTGGCATGACGACACCCGGACCCTGGCTTTGCCAGTACCGAGCACCCTCCCCGGCTGGTGGCCTCCACCTCCAGCCCCTGCTTTATGACTCCTGTGTGTTCTGCCCCTTGTCTTCCCACACACTCCCTCCGTGACCTTGACTCCCATAATTCTTTGTCCCCTGCAATCTTTGACCCCTTTTCTTTGTCCTTCCCCTCCCCCCTCCTTCCCGTCTCACTTGGGTTACAGTCTCACCTCTGTTGCACACACTCTCAGCCCCCGTCCTCTCTCTGGCCCTATTCAAACAGCACATCCCTGGCACAGCCCTCGGCTTCCCAGACACCCCCCAGGGGACAGCTCACAGCTCCTCACACTGAACCGGTCCCAAATCGTGTCTCGCCATCTGCCAAGCACAAACCTGCTGCCCCACAGTAAATGGAAGCCCCAGGCTTTCGTCTTCTCGGTCCGAACTCTTGGAGTCAGCCCTGACTCCTGTCACTCTCACAGCCGCAGCCAGACCAGCATGTAATTCAGAAACACGCCTGGGACCTGGCCCCTCTCCGGGTCTCCCGGGGACCCCCACCCCGGGGCCAGCCGCTACCTCTGATGCCGCATGAACGGACTGTCTCCGCCCTCCTTCACCCTCCTTCCCCTTCGGTCCCTTCTCCACACTGAAGCCCAAACCATCCTTTTAAAATGCAAGTCAAATCATCTCTTGCTGGCTCAGAATCCTCCAGTGGTTTTCATCATGGGGCGAGGGAGATCCAAAGTCCTTGCTGGCCCACCAGGCCCGACCTGATCCCGCCTCTCTGCTGCTCTGTTGACCCCTTCTGAGCCCCCAGGGGGCAGGGCTGTGGATTCGGTCATGGCAGTGACCCAAACATAGGCCACGTATGGTACCACTTTAATAAATGAGTGAGGGTCAGGTGATCGCACTTTCCCTGGGAGGCTCTGCCCTGCCCTGGGGCCAGCCCAGCCTCCTCCTGACCTGCCGGTGGCCTCCGCGGGGCCGCTGCCCCGCCCCCCTTGACCAGGTGTGCAGCCTCAACAGCTGTTCCTTCTGGTGACCAGCTCCCCTCAGCCAAGTAGGTGCCCCAGGTCCACATGAACCCCTGTGAATCTCCTCATGCTGTTCTTGTCACCTTCCCTAGTCTCTCCCTTCCCCTCCTGCACCCGGTGGGCGTGGCCGAATGAGCAGAGGCCACGCCCATTGTGGCCACACCCCTTTCCACACCAACCAAGCGCCAGAAAGCCAGAGATCTGCAGAGAGAGCTGGAGCCCTGGGGTAGGTCCCTTGGGCTCCTCACCTGTGCTTTGAAGAAGCGAAGGTCACTTGTCCAGGTCTGCGAGTGCAGGTATGGGGATTCCAACTCCGAGCCTGTGCGAGACTCAGTGCCTATCAGCACGTGCCACCCCGATTGTCACGGCCTCGCTTCTCTCTTCCGACAGGACATGGCACTGGGAGCGGAACAGAAATAGAGCTGCAGGGATCTGTTCCAATCTGCAGACTAGATTGAATTAATGCATAGGGATGTGCAGTTTTAAGTTTCTTTACCTGAAATTTTCTTATACGTTTAACACCTGCCAATATTTGTCTGTATGTGACATTCAATAATGATAATTGCTATCACCTACACAGACTTCATCTACATATCCCGGGCATCAGGGACTTTGCGTGGGGCGGGGTTGAGCCAGAAGTGCCAGGTGGGGAGGGCAGCTCCGTGGAGGGAGCCCTAGAAATAATGTGGAGCGTTTGCAGAGAACAGGCTGGCCAGGCAGGGTGGGAGAGCACCGAAGGCCATGGTCTGCCCCCTCCCAGAGGAGGCCATAGGCCAGGCCTGTGCTCCAGGGCTTGGAGTCCTCACCTGTGACGGTGCCGTAGTGGTGCTTGTCAGGGGGTGAGAGCAGTACCTGTCAGCATTAAATGAGACACGGCTTCCACCTTGCAGGGACCCCCTGCCCTGCTTCAGTGGCCTGAGGGTGTCCCCCCTGGTGGGGGTTTCCCACGTGTGGGTTGGGCAGCCCTGGTGACATAAGAGAGGGGTGATTTCCAGAGCCACGCAGACCCACGGCCCACGGAGGTGAGTCTGTTCTCCATCCGGCTCGGCCCCTCCGTGTGTTTGGAGGAGAGACTCACACATCCCAACCATTTTCTGACAAGGAGCTGTTGTCAGGCAGCGATAGCCAGAGAGAACTGAAGAACGTTGTTTCACTTTAATGGTGGTTTATTTTTACTTTTATCTTCTATTTATGGCGGGGGTCTTAGTTTTCTCCTTGCAGTAGTCCTGTAAAGTCCTTGACAGATACATTTATTTAAGTAAAAATAGGGGATCTCTTCGAAGAAAAATATTAAGCAAATAATGGAACAGGTAAGATTCAGACAGAACGAAACGTCGTGAAGGTGGTACCGGAAGGGCTGGGTCAAGGCCAGGGCCAGAGAGACCCGTGGGTGGGCAGAGGTCTGCTCTTTGTCATTCCTTGATGAGGGGACAGAGTCCACATTCCTTTCTCTGAGTTTGCCCCAAAGGAAGAGGGAACCGGAGGCGGTGGCACATTTGCTGGAGGGGTTTGAGCCCCATCCTCTCCTCCTGCGGTCCCCCCCTCGCCCTCTCAGACCTGCCCTGGTCTGCCTGCCTGTGAGACTCCCCTCCACATTTACAATGGAACCCAAGGTGGACGTAGAGTCTCAAGGACGCTTTGGCTTTTGAGGCAGCTTTCCCGAAAAGTTCCACCTCGTATCAGGGAGGCTGCTCGTAGGGCCACATCATTCTAGGCCTTTCTCTCTGCAGGCAGCCCTCCTCTGCAGCGCGCACTCCTGCTCGTGCCCTTTCCTCTGGGCTCCCAGCCCACAGTTCTCTTGGGGGTCTTGGGCAGCCTCCTCTGTAGGGCATGGGATTGGGCTGGGGTTCTCCTGTGGCTTCTCCCCCGCCTGTGCCAACTTGGGAGGGCCTAGGTGCGGGGTGGGGTGGGGTGACTGTGAGGGGTTCTCTCCCTCTCACTGTGTTCCCAAGGCAGGATGGGCTGTCTGCCAGGGCCCACCCCACCTTCCACCCAAACGGGACTTGGGAGCTGCCGCCCACCAGCTCCTACCTGCCCGTAGAAGTCTTGAGGCTTGGGGTCTCTGAAGCCCACCAACCTCTCCCTGATAGAAGGAGAGACCTTTGGAATTAGCCGAGGGGTGGAGGGATGGGTGACCCGGGCTTGGGGTCACATTAGCTTCAGGTTCCTGGATAGCAGCTGCACTTGGCCCCAGCCCCTTCTTTTCCAGGGTTCCAGAGAGCCCGGAATATTTCTATTATTTTGCACAAAATTTTATCCTTACTGTACTTTTGGCCCCTCAAATGGTGTCCACGTGCAGGTGAACTGCCAAGGCTGGGGCTCCCAGGCCCCCCCTGCCGGAAACTGTTGTCTGTGGTGAACCTGGGAAGCTTCCAGATCCCCTCATTCACTGCTGAAGGCTGATTTCCACCCCCTCCACCTGCCCCAGGGCCTGGCTTTCTCGCACCCATCACCTTCTTTCTGACCCGTTATTGGGCCACTGGCCACCTTAGGAGCGGGGAGGGAGAAGGTCAGTGCAGATTCCTGGGGCCCCCTTAGGGGGGCACTCCCTAAGTAGGTCTGGGGTGGGACCCATGGCTTCCCGTTTTGTTAAGCTTCCATGGTTCTGGCGCGGGTGCCCTGGGCACCAGACTTGGAGGAACTGTGGCCCCCAGGCTGTTGGCTAGCGGACAGAGGCTGTACTTAGGGGCTACTGTCCATATTTCAGGGTGGGGGTGGGGCAAGAGGCCTGTCCTCCCCCCCGGGGGAGGGTCTCACAGCTGCATCGCTGCCTCTCAGACCTGCATGTGCATCAGACTGGCCTGGGCTCTGGTGAAAGCTCGGATTGTGGGCCGCACCTCTGAGGGTCTAGCTCCCAGGTCTGGGCAAGGTCCAGGGCAGCACTGATGCTGGCCGCCCGGGGACCGGGCTGCGAGGGCTGCTGCCGCGGTGCTGGCTGGGACAAGGGGCAGCAACTGTGTTCTCCTCATCCTCGGGAGCCGCCTCAGCCCTTGGAGGAAGGAGACAAGGCATAGTGCATCTTCCGGGAGCACCCCCCACCCCGCCCCCCGCTCTGTTTGCACAGCCTCCAAATGGGGGCGGGGCTGATGTGACCTTTTTGTTATAGGCGAGGACGCTGAGGCTCAGAGACGGCAAATGACCTGCCCAAGGTCACACAACCAGTGAGTCAGGGAACAGGCCCGACGTCGCCTCACCCAGTGAGGGGTCCAGAAGTTGTGGTGTCACTTTTGGCTACCTAGTCCTTGTCATTTGGGAGGGGAAGGGGGAGGACGTGGAGAGATGGAAGTGTGTCGCGGCGGGGAGGGGCCCGGGGTCAGCTAGGCACTCAGGAGTCTGGGCAGCGCGTGGGTGTTGGAAGGAGCAGCCACTCAAGGCCACTGGGCGAGCCTGGCACCCAGGGGCCCCGCCTTCACCAGGTAAGACGTCCATCACCCCACTCTATTCTGCAGGGGTCTCCCTGGGGCCCACATGGCATTAAATGGGAGACACTCCACGTATATCGAGCACCTGCTATGTGCCAGGTCAGATGGCCCAGTAAACACCTGCAACACACCCTTTGCTCTCAGGTTTGCGTCCCTGTGCCTTTCACTCAACATTCTACGTGTGCGTATCCCATATGCCAAAGGCCTTTGTGAGAGGAGGCGTCTGGGGTGGGAGACAATACCGCCGGGGCCTACTGCCTGGGTTATCCAAACTGGGGTCCGTCTGCAGCCCCTCTCTGTCCCGCTACCTTGTGCTCGTGCTCCAAGATTCAATTCTGACCCCTCCATGAAGCCCGCCATGCTCTTCCCTCCTGGCCGGTGCCTTCTCCTCTGAAGCCCATGTCCCTCTGTCTTGCTTCACCGAGGTCCCCTACGCCCTCCTCCTTTTCTTAGAATGTAATCTTTCTCTTCCTTTCCACGCTTCAGGTCTCAAAAAGTCACCTCGTCCTCGGACTACCCTGTGTGCTTATCTTGCGGGCGGTCCCTGTGTTGATCCCTGAGCCCACAGGCGTGGCTGTTCAGGAAAGAGACTTCTGTGGAAAGGTACTGGGGTTCTGCTAAAAGCTGTAAAACCTGCTTTGTTGGGTTGCCCGACGTAGCAATAAAAATAACATAAAAATACAGCACACTCAGTTAGACGTGAATTTCAGATGAGAAATAACTTGAGTATAAGTATGTCCCAAATATCGAATGGGATATACTTATACTAAAACATTTGTTGTTCTTCTCGAGTGCAAATCTAACTTGGCATCTTGTATTTAATCTGGCCGCCTCCTACCCATCTTTGGCCCCTTGTCGGGCACTGTCGGTAGCTAGACCGTGAGCCTTGCTGGCAGGAATCCTGTCTGTCTAGGCCTTGGGCTGGGCGCCCACCCTCAGGAGGGAGCCTGACTTGACGCAGGTGGTAGATAAATAAATACCCTTTGATGGGACAAGCCAAGGGGCACCCACCCTGCCCGAGCCAAGCGGAAGAATTGTCGGTAGAACTCTCAATTCCTGTGAAGACCAGGGCGAATTAGTGAGAAGACTGAGATACAGGCTATCTGATTCAAGAGGTACTTTTGAATTATTGTACAACAGCTGTGACTTCCTGAGCACCTACCGGACACACGCGAGCCTTGCAGTGTTTTTATACATCCCCTCTCCCAAGAGCTCTGCGGGGAAGCCATTGTTATTTACCCTTGTGGCTGGGTAGCTGAGGTTCAGAAAGGGGCGTACCTGGCCCCAGGTCACACAGCAGGTCTGTTGCCAGCCAGGCCCAGCGAGGGCCCCCCCAACACTTCCCACCTGATGCGAACTGGGGCCGCAGAGGTTCGGGCTGCTTTAGCGAGTGGCGCACTTCCCGTGAGAACACTAGGCGCGCTCCCGCCGCTGGGAGCCATCTCCTCTCCCGGGTTAGCTGTGCCTGCGTCAGTCCTGCTTCTGCAGCTTGTTATTCAGGGAAACCTGGGCAAAGGGGAATCCCACCCTCAGGAATTCCCAATGGAGGAGGCCTCGAATGAATGAGGTTCGGTTGGGTTTCAGCTCCCCACGAGGCGGGGCGGGGGGGTCAGGTACCTGGTGGAAGGGCACTGCTGGGCACTCAGAGAGGACAGAGGTTCAAATCCAGCTCCCACCATTTCTGAGCTCTGGGACTTTGGGCAAGTCGCTTCCCACGTCTCGCCATCTCTAAAGAGGGCGTTAAATGAACTTGGTCACCCCCACTTCCCAAGAAGTGCCAGCTGCGGATGTTGCTGCAGCTACTGAGGGTGGTGAGGACAGGCCATGGCCACCTCTTCCCTGGGGGGACCTGCTGGAGTGAAGCCCAGGAGCTTCACGCCCCGAGGAGCCCTCAGCCCTTGCAGGTGGGTCTCGGTCTCTGGTTCCTTCCCTGGAGCTGCTGAGAAGGGAAACCGGGCTCTCCACCAGGTCTAGGGTATGCGGTCAAGGTCAGCAAAGGCTGGGCCTCCCTCTGACCTGCCTTCCAGGCTACGGGTGCGGGCACGTATGTGCGTGTGCAGATGTGTATGCACGTGTGTGGGATGCGTGGGATGCAGTCTTGGGGGGGCCTCACGTGTTTTCATTTTATCCCCAGGCTGAGGGAGAGCGGCTGTCCTTGCTCCAGAAAGGTGGCCCTGCTTTCCCAAATTGTCACCGCTGTTCCTTGCACACACTCAGGAAAAAATGCAAACTCCCCAAGGCTCCTGAGGCCAGAAAGCTGCCCGCGGTCCTGGCGCCCACCCGTCCTCGACCCCAGCCCCATGGTCACTGTCACTCACCCCGAGCTCCTTCCTGCCCCCCAGGCCTTTACCTGTGAGGGGCCCTCACTGAACTCCCTCTCCGTCGGCTGCTACCTTCTGCTCCCAGGCCCCTCAGAGAGGCTTCCGCAACAGGGATGTCCGGGACGCTGGGTGTCCTCATGCCACCCCCCACCCCCGCACCACCCCGTGTTCTCTCAGCCTCTTGTTGGCTTCTCCCCAACCAGGACAGAACCTCCTACAGGCCATGCCATTGCCTCTTGTCCTGCCCGCCCGTATCTGCTGAAAAAGGAGGGTAGTGGGCTGTGTCATTAAACCCACATTTTTGTTCAAAGCACCATTCTTACTGTGCACACGTTCATCCGTTTGTTACCTCAGCAACAAACACCAGGCACTGGGAAATTCAGGGCAGACGCAGGCCCTGTCCTTGTCAGTCCGTCCAGCCAGGTGGGCAGCGGGGCGGCGGGGTGGGGGGTGGGAGGAGATAGGTGAGAACGGAAAGGGAACACCACTGGCGCTTTCTCTGGGATCTTCCGATTCCAGGTCACTCCGCCTTCCCCCACACATCCTTCCTTGTGGCTGTTAAGAGATTAGTGTATGCAAATACCCTTTTCCTAGGGTGGTTTCAGCCTTGAACTCTGTGGATTAAGTTACTTGATTTAAATACATATTTGGGCAACCCCCCCCCCCCCCCCCCGCCACCACATATACATGTACAAATCCTAAACACTACATAAAATCCCCTCATTTCATGTGGGCTGTAGAGCTTCTAATCCCAAGTCCTGTGGGCATTTCGACAGTTAAGAAGGTTCATGGGGGCTGCCGGGATTTTATTTGGAATATCAAATACTTGTATTATGGGGAATACTCCTTAATGGGCCTGGCTAATACCAGCCCGAGGGGACAGGGGATAAGGCGGGCACGGGAGGTGTACTGGGATGGGGCCTGTGGAGGGACACAGGTCCGTTAGCAAGTGAGGAAGGCGGAGAGGCCATGAGCGCTGACAAGTAGCCCGGCTGGGCCCTGCTGGGAGGAGGGATGGATGTTTTGGGGGCCTGGCCAAGACTCTGGGTTCATGAGAAGCCTAGAAGGAGGCTTTAGCAACAGATGTGTCCAAGAATGAGACCCGGGGTGAGCGTTTTCCAAGTCCGTTAGGGGGTGCCCCCAGGGGGTATGTTCCACACCGTGGCCATGAAGATGGGCCCTGGGCTTTAGGGAGGGGCTGGGCATGGGCTCTGACCGCAGGGCCGGGGGGCAGCCCGGACCGACTAGGCCACAGGTAGCAAGTGGGAAGGCTGTTTCCCCCAACAAGTCCTGTCCCACTGGGACCTCAGCCTCCTGTAGAGCGGGAGGGCCCCGGGCTGGAGGATCGCTGGCTGGATATCCCGCATCCGCAGGTCAAAGACAGAGCTGGGGGCTGGCCTTTGGTGACCCCAGTGGTAGGCATATCTCAGTGAGGCTCACTCTCCCCTGAGGTCAAGTGGCCTGAGGACGCCCCTTCAACCCTCTGCTGCTCCCGGCACCCTCCCGGCCTCCCTTTGTTCATTCTGCTTGGATTCTTCCCCAGATATCAGGGTGGTCCTCTCCCGCCCCTCCTTCAAGTCTTGGCTCAAACTTCATCTCCTTGTGAAGTCAACCCAGAGCAAACTGCACACCCCAGCCCTCCTCGCCCCGCTTGCTTTCCCCACAGCACTCGTCTGCTTCTGACAAACTTCATCATTTGTATTTTATAATGTTTGCTCTCCACTGTCTCGCCTCCTCAACCCACCTCCATGTAAGCTCCTCTGGGTGAGGGCCTGGGTTTGTTTTGTTCACTGTGTATCCCCTGGGCTTGGCCCACAGTACGGGCCCCGTAAGCCGAGGCAGTTACAACCTTCAGAACCCACAAGCCACCCAAGAACCCACAGGACCTGCCACTCCTCGCTGAGCATCCTGTGTAGGTGCCAGCCAAGGCCACGGTTCCCTGGTGAGTAGAAAGGTGTGACAAGAACACCCAGCCTGGCCACTGACCAGAGCCAGGTCACACAGCTGCAGCTCCAGTACCCAGCAGCCCATCGTTCCCACCTTACCATGGTGTCACAGCAGTCCTCCCCAGGGAGGGGACACCAGACAGAGCTGGGAGTGAAGTTGAGGGGGGGGTCTTAAGAGTGTCCAGGACAGCCCTGGCTGGTGTGGCTCAGTGGATTGAGCATCAGCCTGTGAACCAAAGGGTTGCTGGTTTGATTCCCCAGTCAGGGCACATGCCTGGGTTGCGGGCCAGGTCCCCAGTAGTGGGTACGTGAGAGGCAACCACACATTGATGTTTCTCTCCCTCTCATTCTCCTTCCCTTCCCCTCTGTCTAAAAATAAAATAAATTAAATCTTTAAAAAACAAACAAACAAACAAAAGAGTGTCTGGGTCAGAACTCTCTTGCCTCGCTGTTGGTGTGTGTGTCTTTTTCTACATATTTACTTTCAACCTGTGTCTTTACATTTAAAGTGCCTCTGCATTTTGTTCCTCTTTTCTACCTTCTCTGTGTTGTTGTTGTTGTAGTAAGGGATTAAAATGCACATCCCTGCGTCTCTAACTGTTCAGTTATGTTAGAGTTAACATGGAACCACTTCACATAAAATGTAGAATCCTTGTGATAGCACAGGCCCAGTGGCTGCCAGCTGACACCCTTTATGGTACAGTTGTCACATGTATATGTATATAATTTTTGCTTTAGACATTCCTATGTATTTTACAGAAATTAAAAGGCAAAAAGACCTTTCTGTTTGCCCAGATATTTATCATTTCTTCTACTCTTCTTGCTAATCTGAATTTCTATCTTGAACCTTTTCCCTTTCAGTATTGCTTGTAGTCCAGGTCACCTGGTGAAAAGATCTCTTCATTTTAAAAAATTAGTGAAACCTGAAAATAACTATTTTACCTTCATTCCTAAAGGATATCTTGGTTGGGTATAAAATTCTTGGGTTGAAATGTTTTTCTCCCCTCTCCCCTTCCTCTTTAAAAGAAAAAAGCCCTTTTTATTTTGGAATAATTACAGATTCACAGTTCCAAAGGTAGTCCGGAGAGATCTGGGTACCCCTCAGCTAATTCCCCACAGTGGCTGTATCTTTCCTGGTGGTATAAATAGCGATACCAGAAGATCAATGTCGGCTTGCTACGTGTGTGTAGTTCTATGCTGTTTTATCACATGTGTAGATGCCTGCAGCTACCGTAGAAATCAAGACACAGAACATTCTGTCACCATGAAGATCTCCCTCATCTAGCCTCTTTAAAATCATACTTAATCCCTACCCCTACTTGCCCTCCCCTGGGAACCACTCACCTATTGTCTGTCTCTATACTTTTGCCATTTATATAATGTTGTGCAACTGAAATCACACAGCACATGGTCTTTAGAGAATTGCCTTTTTACTCAACCTGATACCCCTGAGACCCATTCAAGTTGTGTGAATCAGAGTCCGTTCCTCTTTATTGCTGAGCGCTGTTCCGTGGTTTGTTTAACCATTTGCCTACTGATGGGTCCTTCGTTGTTTCCCATTTTGGGCTATTATAAACAAAGCTGCTATGAACAGCTATGCACAGCTTTTAGCCTGCATATAACTTTTTATTTCTCTAGAACAAATGCCAAGAAGCTTAATTACTGGCTCGCACGGTAACTGTGTGTTTATGTTTTTGAGAAACTATCAAACTATTTTGCAGAGCGGTCACACTATTTTTTATTTCCAACAGAAATGCATGAATGACCCAATATCTTTGCATCCTTGCCAGCATTTGATGTTGTCACTATATTTAAAAAAATGTTTAGCTGTTCTAACAGGTGTGGACTGCTGTCTCATTGTGGCCTAAATTCACGGATTTCTAAAGGCTAGTGGCGTTGAGCATCTTTTTATGTGTCTATTTGCTGCCTGTACATCTTCTTCAGTGAAATATCTCTTCACGTGTTTTGCCCATTTTCTAATTGGATTGCTTGTGTTTTTTTTACCATTCAGTTTTGAGAATTCTTTATATAATCTAGATACAAGTTCTTTGTTAGGTAGGTGATTTGTAAAGTCTGTAGCTTGTCTTTTCATTTTCTTAACAGAGTCTTTGGCAGAGCAAAAATGCTAAGTTTTGATGAATCCAATTTATCATTTTTTTCCTCATGTATTACGCCTTTATGTTAAGTCTAAGAACCCTTGCCTAGCCCTGGGTACTGATGATTTTCTCCTACAATTTTTTCCCTAAAAGTTTTATAATTTTACATTTAAGTCTGTAATCCATCCTGAGTTAATTTTTGTATAAGGTATGACATTTAGCTTCAGATTCAAAAAAAATTTTTTTTTGTCTATAGATGTCCAATTGTTCCAGCACCATTTGTGGAAAAGGTTGTCCTTCCTGCACTGGAGTATTTTGCACGTTTGTGAAAAATCACTTGAACATATTTTTATGAGTCTCTTTCTGATTCTCTAATCTATTCCATTGATCTATGCATCTGTCCACTAATGTCACACAGTCCTGACTACTATAGCTCTTTAATGTTTTAAAATTGGGCAGAGTGATTCTTCCTACTTTATTATTCTTTTTCAAATGCGTTTTAGATATTCTGATTCTTTTGGTTTTTCCATATGCATTTTAGGATAATGTTGTCTACATCTAAAAAATACTTTGCTTGGGTTTTGATAGGAATTGCCTTAAACTTACATATCAGCTTGGGGGCAATGGACATGGTTACTCTGCTGACTCTTCCAATCCATGCACATGGTTCTCTCTCCATTTACTGTATTTAGATCTTTTAAAAATTTTCTGTCATCAGTATTTTGTAGTTTTCAACATGCAAGTCCTATACATGTTTTGTTATTTATACCTGAGTATTTTTTTTGAGCAATGATAAATGGTATTACACTTAAAATTTGTTTCCATGTGTTCTTTGCTAATATATGGAAACACAGCTGATTTTTGTATCCTTGGCCCAGGTGAACTCACTTGTCAGTCCTGGGAGTTATTTTTTTTGTTTGTTTTTTTGTTTTTTGTAGCTTTCTTTGGATTTTTCTACACAGACAATCATATAATCTGCAAGTAGGGAAAATTTTTATTTCTTCTTTTTTGATCTGCATGTTTTTCATTTCCTTTTCATATCTTATTGCTCCTGCTAGAACTTCCATCACTGAGTGTAGATTGTCGAGAGTGGACACCCTCACCTTGTTCCCAGTCTTAGGGAAGATGCTCAGTCTTTCACCATCAAGTATGTTAGTTATAGATTTTTTTTTTTGAGGCGTTCTTTATCGAGCGGAGGAAGTTCCCCTCTATTCCTAGTTTTCTTAGAGTTTTTTCATGACTAGGCGTTGAATTGTGTCAAATGATTTTTCTGCACAGATTAAAATGGTCATGTGAGTTTTTCTTCTTTAGACTGTTATATGGTGAATTACGCTGATTGATTTCAAATATTGAACCAGTCTTACATTCCTAGAATAAGCCTCACTTGATCACAACATATAATTCTTGTTGTATATTGCCAAATGTTGTTTGCTAGTACTTCGCTAAGGATTTTTGCATCTGTACTGTTACGGAAAAAATGAAACGACCAGACACTGAGGGGTTAGGAGAACGATCTTTACTTACGTGCACGGGCCCAGAGGAGACAAACTCCAAATTCTGAGCCCAGAACAATAGCCCCGCATTCCTTTTATGCTGGGCTAAGTGGGGTAGGAGTCTTGGGAGGCGTGGTATAGATTTGGTGCTAAAAGGGTTTACAGAGGTGAAAGAGAAGCATTTACATTATAAGTCAGGGCAATTAGCATTTCATCTTTGGTATCAGTCTTGACTTCCTCTACAGTATCAGGTTTGATTCTCTCTACAGTACTTGTTAGGGATATTGGTCTATATTTTTCTCTTTTTGTACTGTCTTTATCTGGTTTTGGTGTCAGGGTAATAATGCTCTCATACAATGCATTGGAAGTGTTCCTTCCCTTCTCATGAACTCAGTTTTCTTAATAGTTATAGTATTATTCAAATGAGCTGTTTCAGGTTGAGTGAGTTATGATAGTTTGTGCTTTCCAAGCAACTGGTCCATTTCCTCTAAGTTGTCAGATCTGTATGCATATAGCTGTTCACAGTATTCCCTTATTATCCTTTTGATGTCTTCAGTGTCTGTAAAGTGTCCCCGTTCCATTCCTGTTATTGGTGATTTGTGTCTTCTCTCTTTTTTTTCTTTACCAATCATGCTAAAGGTTTCTCATGTTTTTTGATCATTTCAAAGAACCAGAATTTTGTTTCTATGATTTTCTCTATTATTTTCCTGATTTTAATTTTATGGATTTTTACCTTTATATTTATTATTTTTCTCCTTGTTGGTTTTGGGTTTATTTTGCTCTTCTTTTATGGGTTTCATTAAATAAAAATTTTTTACCAGTATGTTATTAGATCAAAACTGAATTTAAAGTTCATACTTTGTAGATGGGATATTTCGTTTACATAAAATTATTTCTAAAGTCTAGTTTTTTAAAGGTGGGGGATAGCTGAGTGACCTGAGACTTTCTAACATAAACATTTTTAGTGCTATGAATTTCCCTCATCACACTGCTTTAGCTACATCCCATGAATTTTGAGATGTTTTGTTTTTATTTTCATTTAGATCTATGTATTTTTTAATTTCCTTTGAGACTTCTTCTTGACCTATAGATAATTTAAAAGCACGCTTAGTTTCCAAGTGACTGGAGATTTTTCTGTTACTGATTTCTACTTTGATTCCCTTATGTCCAGGGAACACACTGTTTGGTTCCAATTCTTTTAATTTATTGAGATTTGTCACATAGCCCCTGTTTCTACACATGCCCAGCTTCCTCCACTATCAACATAACCCATCACAGTGATACATTTATTGCCACACTGACACATAATTATCACCCCAAGTCTCTCCTTTATATTAGGGTTCACTCTTAGTGTTGTATTCTATGGGTTTGGGCAAATGTATAATGGCACGTATCTACCATTACAGTATCATATAGAGTATTTTCACTGTCCTGAAAATCATCTGTGTTCCAACATTTTCCCCTCCTTTCGCCTAACCCCTGGCAACAACTGATATTTTTCCAGTCTTCATAGTTTTGCTTTTTTTCCAGAACATTGTATAATTTGAATCATACAGTATGCAACCTTTTCAGATTGGCTTCTTTCACTTAGTAATATGAACTTAAGATTCTTCCATGTCTTTTCATGGTTTGATAGCTCCTTTCTTTTTATCACTGTATAGTATTCCAACGTCTGAATGTCACAGTTTATTGGTCCATTTGCCTGCTGAAGGACATCTTGTTTGCTTTCACGATTTGGCAATTATGGATAAAGCTTCTATAAACATCTGTGTCCAGGTTTTTGTATGAACACAACTTTTCAACTCCAAGGATCATGACTGCATGGGTTGTATGATAAAACCATGTTTAATTTTATAAGAAACCACCAAACTACCTTCCGAAGGGGCGGTGCCGTCTTGCATTCCCACCAGCAGTGAATGGGCGCCCCTGTTGCTCCACGTCCTTGCCAGCATTTGGTGCTGTCGGGGCTCTGGATTTTGGCCATTCTAATCGGTGTGTAGTGGTGAAAATGAAAATTTTTTAAAAATCCATTTATAACAGCCCCCCAAAGCATAAAATACTTAGTAATAGTAATGAATTTAACAAAAGAATGAAGTTTAAAAAGTTCTAAGATGAATGGAAAGAAATAGTACATTCAGGGATCAGAAAACTCCACGCTGTTGAAGGGTCAGTTCTCCCCAGTTGACCCTACAGATTCAGCACCACCCCAGTGATAATCCCAGCAGCCTTGGGAAGATACATAAAATGTCCAGCTGATTCTGATATTGATATGAAAATTCAAAGGACATAAGGTAGCCAAAAACTTGGTCTGAGGTGGAGAACTTACACCACCTAATTTCAAGGTCAAGGCAAGGGGAGTAGATTAATATAGCTGACTAGAGGGCCCAGTAGTCGACCCACACTTTTTTGGATCACGGAATTTTGACAAAGGGGCCACAGCATTTTAATGGGAAAAGAAGCCTTTCGAACAAATGGTGCTGGAACGGCTGGATGTCCATATTGTGAAAATGAACCTTGGCCTTTGACACTGTACACATTTCATTCGCGATGGATCATAGATCTAAACGTAAAAACTAAAACTATGAAGTTGCTAGGAGAAAATGTAGGAGAACATCTTCATCACCTGTGAGCTGGCCCAGTTTCCGTGGATGGGGCACGGACAGCATTAACCATAAGAAAATCAACCATCGGACCTCACCAAAGTCGAAAACTTACTGTTAAGAAAATGAAAAGGGGAACCACAAACTTGGAGGAAAATACTGTAAAACAACAGGGACGGGTATATAGATTAGATAGATAAGCCCACAACTCAGTAGTCCAAGGGCACATGCTTAACTAAAGATGGCAGAAAGGTCGGAATGGACACGTCACGAAAGAATGTATAAGAGGCCAGTGGGCACATTTAAAAGTGCTAGACATCATTAGTTACCTGGGAAATGCAAATCAAAGTCCATGGGGTCCTACTACAATATCTCATGATTAAGGTATTTTATTTTATTTTACTTTTTATTCAGATACCGCACCCCCTGCCCCACCAATTAAGATTTTTATGATTAAAAATGTAAAAGACTGACAACACTGAATGTTGGTAAGAATGTGGAACAAAGGGGATGCTCACAGTTTGCTGATGGGGACACAAAATATTACAAGTACTTTGGAAAAAGGTTCACTGGTTTCCTACAAAGTAAGGCATACACTTGCCCTGTAACTCGGTAATGCCACTTCTAGATGTGTTCTCGAAAGAAAAAAATACACACGTTCCCAGAAAAATGTGTATGTGAATGTTTGTAGCAGCTCTGCTTCGAATCCCCCCAACTGGAAACGACCCAAGCCCACACGTCCATTGACAGGGGAATGACGTCCAAGCTGTGGTGAAGGCCAAACTGGAACCGAGTTTGCTGCATTGTGATGACTGGGTGTTGTGATACGGCTTCTGTTGCTATAACATCACCCAACTCAGCAGTGACCTACACAGGATAACCAGTCCCCAACAGCCCAGGGTTGATACGGTGGCTCCATCGTGTCAGGGACCCAGACTCCTACTAACTTGCTCTTCTGCCATCCTCAACACACAGCTTCCTCCTCGTGGTGTAAGACAGTTGCTCTCGCTCCCGCTATTGCATCTTCATTCCAGCCAGCAGGAAGGAGAGGTGAGAAAAAGTGCCCTTCTTCCTTTTAGGGCAGGACAGGGGCTTGCACGCATCGCTTCCATTCACATGCCACGGGCCAGAACCTGGTCACACCGGCGCCCTTAATTACCAGGGAAGCTGGGAAACGGGCGCTTTATTGGGCAGCCGGGAACAGCCCCATCTTAGAAGCTGGCCACCATGCCCTCTTGCTCCCTGAGAGTGAGCCCTGCCTTACTCACTTGGGGTTTCCCCTGGGCCCCGGCCCAGTGTGGAATGGGGGATGAAGTCTGAGCTCAAGAAGAATTACTTAGAAGAATTAATGAGTAAATATAGCACGTATGTACACGTGTCTCACAACAACAGCACTGACCGTCGAGGGGCATTGTAAATGGGGTAACGTACAACACACTGAATCCGCGGCAGGAGCTCCGCGCCAGCTCCCAATGGAGATATTGTCCTGCTCGAATCTGATGCGCTTAGAAGGTGGGGTGTAGACATGTGATTCATTTCGTCCCCTCAACCCAGCCCCAGTGAGCCGGGGGTATGGAGGGCCAGTGATGGTTGGGGGGTTTGTGGAAGGGGGGATGCCTGCTCCCGGGGCTTTAGGCACTGCTGAGAAAGAATCTAACAGAAGCTTTGTGATGAATACACGGAATGAATGAATGGCTAGATGAATGAATGATCGCATTGGAGACTTGGAGCAATTCCCTGCTCGACAGTGGAGTTCTGTCTCCTTGGCGTCTCCTGGACCTGGAAGGCTTGGGAGGGCAGGGCCAATGTGCCAATGAAAAGCGTGTTCTCCTGACTGGGGGAAGCACTCAGAAAGTGTGGACAGTACCCAAGGGCCCCTGTGTCATCTGCTGGGATTGTCCATGGACCCAGGTGTCTGGCTGATGCTGGCAGTTGGCGGTGAGATGGCCTCCCCGCTTCATGTGTGACTTCCCAGGCACCTTCTCTGGGGAAACTGGGGGGCTCCCTCCCCAGCCTGTGGTCCCTGCACCCCTGGAACAGGCTAGTGTTGTTTGGCGCAGTCGGCTTCGGGGAAGTTGCCCAGACTCAGTGAATCCCACCTCCTTGCTTTAAGGAAGTGGGGTTTATGGGAAACTCCGGGAGCACAGCTAAGGTGACAATACAGGTCAGCCTCAGGGCCTGCCTTTTGCTGGCCGGGACGCTGGCAGCCGTCTTTGCCTTACGTAGTGAGTGGCCGTTGCTCGGAGTATCACGCTGCAGTCTTGGGCAGATAAGTAACTAGGGGCCTGGGAACGAGAAGGAGGGCTGCTGCCACACCCCGGTGCTGAGCCCAGACAAACTTATTACCTTGGACAAATTGCCCAGCGCCGCCGAGACTCAGTTTCCTCATCTGAAAAGCGGGGATGGTGAGGACAGCACATATCAGATGCTTGGCCTGGCACTGACACACAGCAGATGCCCCCAGATGACAGCTATGATGGATGTCACTGGGCCCTGGGTTAACAAACCACCCAAGATTTGAAAAGCCGTGGTGGGTGGCAGAGACACTCCCTGCTCCCGCTCTGGGTGGGGCCACACCCCCCAGAAGCAGCCCTGAATGTGACGGTGGGCCTGGCATCTGGAGGGGACCAGGGGCTATGGGAACAGATTAATTACACCACAGCGTGAGGTCTCTGTGCTTTCCAAACTTTTCATCGGGAGTGTTTATTGCTTTGATAATGGGGGGGCGGGGGAGGGCAGAGCCCAAAAGACGAAACAGCATAGTGAGTGACAAGAGAGGCGGCTGGGGCAGGGCTTGGCCGTGTGTGTAATAGAAGACAGAGAGGGTCCTCTCGACTTGGGGCTTTTAGGTGATGCCCAAGGCGGGGGAGGGCTCCTGGGGGAGGTCTGTTCCAAGGCCCGAAGGAGGAGGAGGACAGAACCTTATGGCTTTGCGACTGACGGGATGGGGCTGGACCACAGGGCTCACGGGGCATTTGCCATTGAGAAGTTAACCTCCCTCTGCCTCCGTCTCCCGCTCTGTGAAAGGGGGATGATGGAGATAATTGCCCCTCCGCCTCTCAGAGAGCAGTCGTGAATAGAGGCGGGTTTAATGGCGGGTGCACCGGGCGCACGCCCCGGGCCCCGACTTCTGAAGGGCCCCGCAAAATCCCAACTTTGCTCTTTTTCCTAATGACGCCGAGTTTGGTTTCATATGTGCAATTTTAATTACGTACAAGTTTACAATCGGCGGTAAAACCCGATAGTATGTTTAAATATTTTCTTCTGCGCCCGGGGCCTTAACCGACCTTAACCTGCCTCAGGTCCTGGGGATAAAAACAGCGAGCGACCCTCCGTACTGGAAGCAGAGCCTGACGTGGTGGGCTCTCTATTCGTGTCTGATCACAGAATAAATGCCCCGCCCACCAGCATGCGAGCCCTCAAATGCCTGCAGGCCCTGCCACTTGTCAGAGCAGGCCTGTGGTCAAGGCAGGTGTCTCCCCTTTCTCTGTCCTGCCCCCTGCACCCCCCTTGCGTCAGGGAGAGGGAGTGCCAAGCAGAGTGCTGTCACCTGCACTCACTGCTGGGGGTTCCCGAGGTCCCTCCGCGAAGGTAAGGTGAGGCGTGCTCCTTAAGCCTCTGCCTTGGGGTCCCCTACTAGCAAGTTGGGGAGAGACTTTAGGGACCTGGTCTGGGGGAGAGAGGCTGACTGCAAGGGGGCCTCTTCCCCATCTGGCTCTGACCTCCCCTGAGCACCACTGGCCAGACAGGGGCCGAGTTCTGCTGGTGCAGGTCTGTCCGGAGGCCCCTTGGCAGCGACCCTCTGAGCAGGTTCTCTCAGACCCACTGTGTAGGTCTGCTGGTCCTATGGGCACCTTAGCCTCTGCCCGCCCCAGTGGCATCAGGGGGTGGGCTTACAGGGGGTCACACTAAGAGAAGTGGGGACACAAAGAGCTCAGGGACCATCTTAGCCCCCAGCAAAGTGAGTGAGTCAGGCCTCAGTCTCCTCATTTGCCCAAGGGGACAGTGCTCCCTCCCTGTCCCCACGCTCTGAAAGTCCAAGAAATTAGTGTCCTATTTTTGTGGCCCAGAGCTCAATAATGTGTCTGCTATATAAGGGGACAAGGGACTGGGAACAGGACTGCCAGTCCAGCCCCAGAGCTCTGAGCCGGCTTTCCAAACACCTACACCCAGGGGCTGTGCAGACCCCACGGGACACGGGGCACTGTCCTTGTTCCCCAGCTGCGCTGACGGACACGACCCAGTCAGTGCTTGTGTGTGAGGGTGTGGGTGCCCCTGCCCAGAGGTTGGACTGGAAACCTCCTAGCACAGCCTGCCCCCTCCCCTCCGCCTCAGCCTGGCCGCCACCCGAGAAACGGAGCTGGTAGGAGATCTACCAGAAGAGATTTATTGCCAGGAATCAGGGTTGGCTAGGCCCGCCGAGATCTGCCCGCCGGGCGGGAGGGGCTGACGCACCGGCTGCTGTCCGCAGGTGGGATTTCTTCCCCATCAGGGAAGCCGCCGTGCTGCTCTAAAGGCCTTTCAAGTGACAGAGTCAGGCCCACCCAGAACATGGAGGATGCGGAGTATGGGCTGAAATCACATCTGCAAGGTACCTTTGCAGCGACACCGAGATTAGCGTTTGACTGAGGAACGGGGACTGTAGTCTCACCAAGTTGACATGAGCGTCACACCAGCCCCCCTCCGTCTAAGGCTGCTGGCTCCCTCCAGCTCGAGCACCCACTCGCCGCCAGAAGCCTCCCTTGGGGGTAGGGTGAGGTCGGAGGCCGCCCCCCCCCCCCAGATCTCGTGTCATGAGTTCTCCCCTAGACCCTCCGCTGGGTGCGTGTGTCCCTCGCTTGTGAAACCTCTATTACCCCGCCCGGCAGGCCCCCGCCGTGGAGCCCAGCCCAGTGTGTGGCCATCAGGCTGCGCGCTGCCCTCCTGGGGGAGCCGGCAGAGCTTGGCGCACGGGCTTGCCGAGCACCCCTGCTTTCCTGGCCTCGCGGCTGTGCTCTGGGCTGGATTCCCTGGCTAGGCAGCGGCTCTGGGCTACAGGAAACCAGCCCCGTGGTTGTTTTGTTTCGATTGCACAACCCCCGGTGCAGGGAGGCCAGAGCGGACATCTGCTGTGTTGGCCGGCCCAGCACCCGCCTCCGCCCCCCGCCCCGTTCTGGCAAAAGCCCCCCGGTTGTCTCATGTGGAATTCCCCCACTGTGTGCAGCCTGGGGAGTCGGCTGTCTGTCCAGATGCCGCTGTCCTCCCTTGCCAAGGCATCAGCCAGTGGCCCTGGCTGGGTCACCAGCCCCCACCCCCAGAAGGACAGGCACTCATTTCTCATCCCGGTGGCCAGTCCCTGAGGGTAGTCGCAGAGTGTCCCCTGCTTTCGAAGATGCCCTGGTTGTGTCCCTGCTGGGGCCAGCCTGCTGTCCCCCTCAGTCTGCAGATGAAGCCCTTTCCTGCTGAAGGCCAACAGTCCAGTTCCGTTGCTCAAACCTGAGTGACTAAATGTGAACGTGAGTCCTGGCTCTGCCCAGTTTTGCTGTGTGACCCTGGGCAAGAAGGCCCCCCTCTGGGCCTCAGCTTCCTCACCTGCAAGCCTAAGTCAGCCTCCTGTGTGGGCACCTCAGGGCCTATGGCTGCTTTGTTCCTTGCGGCCAGCTGGGACTGCTGTGCATCAGCTGGGGCCTTCTCTGTCCTGACCTAGGGACATGTTTGGTGGGGGAGGGGCGGTGGGGGCTGGGAATCCTTAGTTCTACCTCCTGCTGCGGGCAGTGGGGCCATACGGACCAAGGTACTCAGGACCAAGGCCTTGCTAAGTCAGCTTTGCACAGCTAAGCTGTTGCTTTAAAGGGACGGTGGTCCACCTCTCTTTAAGCCATTGCGCCTCAAGTTTTTGAGAATCTCGTGAAAGCTTTGGATGCTCTCCCTAGACCAGAACCACCTCTCCATCCATATCTCTCCTCCCTCTCCCATACACACACGCACACACTTCAATATATGGTTTCAGGAGGAGGACTAGGAACAGCCTTCAGACCTTCAGGTGAGCCACCTCTGGGTATATAGGACAGATAACCAGCTTTGGCACATGCGTTATTGGTCAGAGCCTATGCCAGGTGCTTTGTGAACATCAGCTCATCCACTCAAAGAGGACAGCATTTGAGTTAGAGATCACTATGTTTTCACCAAACCCTGGTTCATTCTTCTCCCCTTGGAAACACAGCTGGACTACATTTCCCAGCTTCCCTTGCAGTTAGGCATGGCCACATGACTGTGCTCTGACCAGTGGAATGCGAGCTGAAGTAATGTGCCTCCTCTCCTTCTAATCTGGTCCATAAATTCCTTCCATGCCATCCTCCACTCTCTTTTCCCTTCCACCAGACTATTGCAGAGGATAAGGCCTTAAAAGATGACAGCCACAAGATGAAGGAGTCTTGGGCCCTTGAGTGACTGTGTGCAGAGCCCTGGTCCCGCCCACCACCAGTCCAAAGTAGCATGAGCAAGAGATAAACTTTACTGTTATTATTATTATTATTATCACCCTCACCTGAGGCCACTCTTTCATTCTTTCAGAGAGAGGGGATGGGATAGAGAGAAACGTTGATTGGTTGCCTCCTGTATGTGCCCGGGCCAGGGATAAAACGCGCAACCTAAATATGTGCCCTGACTGGGAATTGAACCCATAACCTTTTGGTTATGGGACGACGCTCCAACCAACTGAGTCACACTGACCAGAGCAAAATGAACTTTTATTTGGGGGCTGTTTGTTATAGCCATTAGCCCATCCTAACTAAAATAACGTTTTTATTATCCCCATCCTGGAGAGCTGCTTTTTATTTTAAAGCCATCCATCTTAAATTTCCTTCAAAAAAAGCAACCCTCCACTGCCTTCGGCCTGGGATCCCCCAGCTGGAACGTGTGCACTTCCGGCTCTGTGCCCGGTGCCCACCTGAACCCAAGGCGTCTTCTCTAGGACCCTGATTTATAGCTTCACCCCTCGCCCTCAGGCCCCCCTGCCCCAGGTTTCCTTGTTTTGTCTGTAGTTTGTGGCCTTCTCGTTCCATCCTGCCCCTCCCCGCCACCCCACAATTGCTTTGGCCATCATCTGGGGTCCAAAGACCGGGGTTCAGGGTGACCTGTGTCTGCTTTTCTCCCTGACAAAGAGCTCCTTGAAGCCTGGCTCTGGGGCCAGTTCGCCACTGAACTTCCTCGTGCCCAGCAGAAGGCAAGCACAGGGTCATTGCTTCTGCAATGCTGCGGTCTTCGTCACCCCACAGTGCAGAAGGCCCTGAGAGGACCGTTCCAGAAGCTCCGTGCTCCGGGGGCACCTGGATTGCGAGGGGGAAGCTGGCCCCTGCCCCTCTGGCTCTGTCACTCAACGGGCTATAGCAAGGCTGCAGAAGGTGGGGGGGCTAGGAGCCTGGGCTGCCTCGCCCTGGCCACGTTCATGACCACAAACTGTACCCTGGCTTTGGCTCCAGGTCCCTAACACCGGGAGACTGAGAGACAGGTTACGCCCGTTATATCCCCACTGTGGGCAACCCTTTCCACCACTGTCCCTCACAGGGAAGACGCCCCCCTACCTTTTAAAGAACTCAGCTGGTCTCCAAACTACCTTTAGACCGTTACAAACCCTTTAGCCCTCAGTTACCTTCATCCAAGAATAACAGGAACTTGACCTGCGTGTGTGCGTGCGCGTGCCAGCCCCAGGCCCCGGGCTAAGCCATTTCCACCCTAGATCTTTCTGATCCCTGATGCCATCTCTTGGAGATAAATGCCTTCGTCATCCCCATTTACAGATGAGGGGGTCTGGGAGCCCCTCGCCCGCAGCTCCCAGGACCACCTGTGAAGGCGGTGGCTGGACTCCGGCCAGGTGGCTGTGTTGCAGACAGGACTGCTTTTACACGCGTTTACACTCGCAGCAGTGGGAGGAAAGCTAGTGGGAGGAGAGAGGGCGAGAGAGCTCCCCTCACTCCAGGGGGGCTCCAGGCAGCTCCCCAACCCGCTCCCACTCCGGTCCCTCCCCTTCTCTGCTCCTCTCCACGGGTCCTTGACCTCTGCCCACACCACCAGCCACTTTGACCGGCCCTGGGGCCCCTGCCCGCTCCCTCTGCCGTTCCCACCACTGGAAGCTTGGCTGTTTGGTTTTGCCCAAGCAGACCCAGCAGCGATGCTTCTCTGAGGTTGTGTGTTCACTTTGCAAAACAGCAGAAATTTATAGCCCAAATAATTGATCACGGTGCTGCTGCCTCCCTCCATCTCCCTCCGTCTCCTAATTCCCCCCTCTCCGCTTGCCTTTCCCGTTTTTCTCAGCGCGCCATCTGTGGTGTCAGAGAAAAGGAAGCCAAGAAGGGGCGGGGTGGGGGGGTTCCAGTCACATGAACCTCAGTTTCCCCATCTGCAAAACACAGGCGCTAGTAATACCTGCTCAGTGAGTGTGCTGGGCCCCATGGATGCTGGCACCACACTCCCCAGAACAATCCTGTGAGGTGGGCGGCTTTAGGGCCTACCTTCCAGATGGGGACGCTTGGGCCCAGAGAGCTTGGGGCGATTGCTCAGGCTCACAGAGCTGGTAAACAGCGGCCCTGGGGCTTGAACCCACATCAGTTGTGCGGCAAAGCCCAAACCATTGGCAATGCCGCCTTCCTTTCCCATCAGGGTCCATTAGAACAGAGGTGATCCTTGCCGGGCCTCCCCGTCCCTGTGTTGCGCCATCCTGGGGCTAACTACGGGCAGGAACAGAGGGAAACGAGGGAAGTGCTTTGCAAACTGTAGAGTGCCGTGATGATGAAGGAAACCTCACAGTCGGTTCCATCCTTCAGCTCTCTGGGCGACTCTGGGAACGAAGAGCTTGCCTGGGCCTCAGATTTCTGCCCCCTCTCCTCCCAGAGACCCTGTGTGAACATGAGCCTCCCGCCTGCCAGGCCCTGACACCTGCCAGCCTCCTCGTACCTCCAGGGAGGTCCACAGAATCTTCTGGAATGACTCACAAAAGGACTCTGAAGAGCACGTCATTTGCCCTTCACACCATAGCTGGGGCACCCAAGACTGGGAGGGGCGGCCCAAGTCCCCTCGAGTTTGCAGGCCCGCTGGGAAGCCCCCTCTGGACTCCCAGTCCAGTGCTCACTGGGCTGACAGCCCTTCCTGCTTCTCCTGTTCAGTTCTGCAGGGAGACTATTTCTAGGGGGCCAGAGCTTGTCTTTTCTCCTTCCACTGCTTTCTCTTTCTGTTCCCAGCCTCGCTTCCCTTGCCTCTGCATGTCTCTCTTTTTCTGCTGTCTCTGTCTCGGAGTCTCTCTCCTAGCCTCCAGCCTGCAGGTAAGGACTTGCTTCCCTCCCGGTGGCTGCGAGGCCAAGTACAGCTCCTCTCGCACTCCCTCAGCCTCCAGGGTGCCTCCGCATGTGGCACCCAGCCTCCTGCCTTCCCCGTCGCAGCCCTGGGGGGCCGCAGCTGGGGGGCAGCCCTCGGTCGGTGCCCCCCTTCCTGGAGGGACAGGAGACTCCAGCCCCTCCGGCTGCCTGCTCCCGCCTCGCTGGCGGAGATGAGAGCCAAGCAGCAGCACACAGAACAAACAGAATTTTTTTTTTGCAACTAGAGGGGGAAGCACAGAGCTAAAAATAAAACGAAAAGATCAGTATCTGTCAGTCTGACAGCTGATTGGCTGCTCGGAGATGCATATAATTACCAGCCACTGGCGCTGGGTAGGCAAAGCCGGGAGAAACTGCTGAGACGAGGTTAGGATTTAACCTTTAAATTCTGGAGCCACCGGAAGCCGAGGGGAGGACGACGGGCGTCGGTGCTAATGAGGCTGGGGGGTGGGCGGTGGGCGGCGGGCCCCAGTCCGGGGCAGGTCGGCGGGGGCTCCTCCGGGAAGGCCCTGGGAGCCCTCGGCCGGCTGCCGCCCCCGTCAGACTGGAGGGCGTCTGATTGGGCGGCCAGGAGGCGGTGGTCCTTCTCCCCGCCCAGCGGGGGGTGGTGACTTCGGGGAAGTCGGGGTCTCTCCCGGCGTGGTGAGGGGGCTGCCTAGGGCCCTGGGCCCTGGGCCCCTCCCTGACTGGCCTCCCAGCAGCGCCCACCCCTACCCCCACCGGCTACCCTCAGCCTTTCCCTGCCTGGTGTCCATTTTCCAACCCATCCCTGCCCCCTTCCTTACCCGGGAGCCACCCCCATTCCTGGCTGCTTGCCGTCCTGCCTGGGGAGGACATCTTGGCCCCTCAGGCTTGTCCTAGGTCCCTAGAGATAGAGGAAACAAGGCAGGCCTGGAGGGATGTTGCGGGCTCACTGAGCCTCAGTTTCGTCAGCTGTAAAATGGGGGAGACGGTAATAGGTTTGGACAGTGGGCACCCACCAGGATTGCATCGAGCCCCGAGGAATCAGGAGATGCAGGCTCTGGTCCCTGCCAGGAATGGTCGTTTTCTTAGAACTGGTCTCCTCGTCTGTGCATTGGCTGTGAGCCTTCCTGCCCTCGGACCCCCTCCCCCATGATGGTGGGGGCCAGTGAGCGGTAAGGGAGCCCGGGTCCTGGGGGAGGTGGGAGAGAGCTTCTTGAAGCTCCTTGAACCCACTACTGTGTCCCTTGCGGGCCTTTGCCCAGGCCGTGACCTCTGCCTGGAACTCCTTCCTCTCATTTCAGCCCTTCCTCTCAGTGCCTCTTCCTCCAGGAAGGCCTCCCTGATGCCCCAGCAGGGCCTCTCCTGCTGCCCCTGGGGGTCTCATCTGATGAACAGACCCTCATCACCTGCCTTGCACGCAGGACTGAGAGCCCCATAAGGGCAGGAACCACCTGCCTGGCCCAGAGGAAGTGAGACAAACAGATCCTGGATGTGAGGGCCGCCCTGGAACCATGGGAACCAGAAGGAGGTAGAACTGTGCTGCAGAGGCTTCGGGCAAGCAGCAGCCTTGGGCAGTGGGGAGCCACTTTTTCCCACTGCCTCAGTGGGCCTTCGAGTGCCTGGGGAACACCTGGTCCTGCCATGTGAGCACTGACAGTTTGAGGTGACACTCAAGGGTAGCTACTCCTCGTGTGCCTCCTGTGAAAGAGGGAGAATGCCACCTTAAGGCTACGGTCCTGGCCTTCACTGTTCCCTTACCCCGGAAAGTCTCTGAGTTTGCCTGCCCAGCCTTGGCCCTTGCCCTGTGCTCGGCGGGGTGTTGGGTGGAGCTGCCGCTGGGCGGTGGGGCCCAGAAAGTTGTGGGGACTCACTGCTTCCCCACAGTAACTCGTTGAAGGCAGTGCTGCTGTTCTTCACTTTTCGTTTTCTTTTTGTTACCCAGATTTTGCAGATGAGGAAACTGAGGCACAGACTGGTTAAGCAACATGGCAGAACCTGAATCCACCCAGTCCCCTGTCTCCCGAGGCCAGACCCAGCAGCCCCTACCTCTGAGAAGGATAAAAGGGAGGTACAGGGAAGGGAGATGTTTCTGGAGCAGCTCCCATGAGACTTTCCAGGCAGATAAATTGGCACAGAGAGTCTCGAGGATGCTTTGTGTGTGGTGTGCAAAGGAGTTCCCCTTTGGTGTTTCCGAGAGATCAGGAAGATTTAAACTGCTTTCCACTGATGTTGGGATGTCAGACTGGTGTTTCTTTTGAACGTGACATGGCGATGAGACTGGGCCCCAAGGCAGCCCAGTTTTATTCAGGTTAGAGAAATAATAATAGCAAAGGCAGCAACAAAGCAGTTCTCGGGGGCTGAGCATTTACCACGCATTCAGTGCTGGGCTCCGCCTTGACTTGGATGCACGCTCTGAGCCCTCACCACCAGCCTGGATAGAGATTATTCTCATCCCCCGTTACTTCCATTTAGCTGGTATCTGAATCTGTTAGCCCCCACATTCGCTATCTCCCCCGATGGGCAGTGAGCTTGGTGAAGGTGCCAGTTTGGTCTCTCCCATTCATCGCTGAATCCCTGGCACCCAGCACCAGCTCCACAAGGAGCAGCTGGACAATAAAGCTTTGCTGGACACGTTTCAGATGAAGAGACTGAGGGTCAGAGAGGTCACACGGCTTGCCAGGAGGGAACCCCAGGTTGCTGTCGCCCTAGAGCCTGCCTGGATTCTAATTACCACCTCACACAGCTGCTTAAGAGACCCTCTCAAGAAAGCCACAGAGCATGAATCCCCGCCCCCCCCCCCAGCACCCGCTATTCTCAGGCCTTGTGCCGACACCCAGGAGGCTTCTGAACTGAATCTGCCCCCTCCCCGCTTGATGTCTAGTAGGTGGGGAGAAAGAGGTCAAGAGTTCTTTTTCAAAAAAATCTCATTTCCACAAACCATATATGATTCTTATCCCTATACTTGAAGAAATGTTGGATAAAAAAAAAAAATCTAAACCCTGAACAGTGCCCGAGCCCCTGCCATGTGGCCAGCGTGGCATTTGGCCCTTGGAAGTCTGGATCTTGAGACCCCATTTGTGGGCCAAACTCTTCACCTGCTTGGGCTGTCCTCACAGCAACCCCGAGGTGCCAGTGACTGGGATCCCCGCTTCCTGAGTGAGGAAACCGAGGCACGGAGGGGAAGAGACTTGCTCAGGGCGCCATAGCTCTGAGCTGATGAGCCCGCCTGGCTCTGGCCTGGGGCGCTGTGTTCTGCTTTGAGCCGGGGCTCAGCTCAGCACGGAAGACACAGCCTCGGAACTTTGAGTCTTGACTGCAGGGCACTGGGCAAGCTGTTAGGGCACAAAGACGAACCAGAGGGGGTCCCCGCCCTGGAGGAGCAACGTCTCCTGGGAGAGGGAGACACAGCAACAGACCAGCGAAAACACATCGCGTAGCCGGGGCACGCCAAGCCTCGTAACTGATTCATCCTGTAAAGAATTGCTGGCAGGAACCCCCACAGGACCTTGCTTTACGAAAGCCCCCTGGTTTTCGCATCCATGTCAGAGTTCTTGGCTCTTCGCTGTGGCTGATGGATGGATGGTGCATTTTTTTAGACCTCGAAATGGGCTCCTTCGGGGTTGTATTCGAAACCCAGTTGCCTTGTCCTTCACTGAAACGGTCTAGTCCATGGTCAAGGCACCTCTGGCCCGAGCGCTCCAGCTCCTGCTACTCAGATACATGAGAACCATTTTTAAAAAGCAACTGTGTCCCTTCCCCCCCACCTCAACCCTGTACCCAAAGGCGATGACTTCAAGTGCTGGAACAAAGGATGTTTTCCAGTGGCTGTGAGCCCTGGGGTCCCCACCACTGCCAAGATGCCTCGACCTAGACGGAGGACGCACGTCCTGGTGAGGGGCGGTGAGGCGAAGTTGTCAGCTGACTTCAAATACCCCACATCCATTGGACTTCAGAACCCTAGCTTTTGACCTCTGAGTTCTCCTGATCAGAGAGCCTCCAAGACCTCAAACCTCCTGAGGGTATGGGGTACAGGCGGGAGGGATGGGATGTGGGATGAGCCCTGCCGCACTCGCTCGGACACACCCAAGGTGGAAAGGAAGGCGCGGAGCTGAGTGGAAGCCGCACGGACAGGCCCACGCCTGTCTTGCTGCAGGTTTGTACAAGCAATTCAACTTTGTGGCTGGTTTCCTCCCAGCTCCCCGGAAACCTGCAAGCAAGAGGCTACACGCCGTCCTTCAAGGTCAGCTTTCGTGGAGAATGTGGCGGGAGGGACACCTGGTGAAGACCTGGGATGTGGGCTCGGGTGTCCTTGCCTACTGGGGCGTCCCATGGGGCTGCCTGTGTTCCCCCAGCACCTGCAGGGCTGGGTGGGGGTGGGGAAGCACTCGCTTGGTTTTAAAGAAAATATAGGAAAGCAGATGCCACAGCTAAAAAATAACGGAGACAAATGCCCTCCCTTCGGGAACTCAGGTTTCCGAGCGAATTCCTCTCCACGTTCCCATCAGAAAGCCCCTCCTGCTGTTACTGACCTCAAGGCCCACGTTTGCCCATTTGGGGTTGGTCCCGGGCAACGGTGGTGCCTGCTCAGCTCAACCCCACAGAGTCTGAACGGGCACAGGAGACCGATACAATCCCACCCAAAGCAGCGGAGGCCTGACCCTCAGTAAACGTGCAGTGACCATAGGGGATGTCAAGAGGCTGTGCATGGCACGGAGCCCCCACCCCCCGACAGCTTTGGAGGGACCCCAGGGAACCCCTGATTGGGAACCTCTGGGTCAAGCCAGCTGGGGTGAGGGTGCCGCTCCTTGACCACCCACTTCCTCGTCAGGAAATCCTCATGCAGCAGGGTTCCCGGGAGATCTCGGTGGCTGTGGGATCAGCCTGGCTGTGCCATGTACCTGCTGTGTGGCCATGGGTAGGTGGCTTCCCCTCTTGAAACCTCTAGGTCCCACAGCCTCCCTCCAGGGTTGCGAGTGCTCTGTAAGGGCTTGGCGTCTACTGTTGTCACTGCCTCTCGTTCAGGTCTCCCAACTTGCCACCCTGTGATGCCCTGACCATGTCACCGGACTTCTGTGATGAATGGGGGATGCAGAGGTGCAGCGTGCGCCTCCTCTGGGGGAAGCCGTCTGGGATGAGACAGAGAGCCTGGGAGGGGAGTGAGGAGAGCAGGCGTGGCAGCCCCTTAGGGGGCAGGCTGGGGGCACCTCCAGCGCTCCCACCTTTAATGTGCCTCCAACCCCCTAGGGATCTTGTTCAGATGCAGATTTGGATGCAGAGGCCAGGACCAGGGCTCCCAGGTGAGGTAGATGCTGGGCCAGCGGGGGCCACACTCTGAGCCCGAGTGCCCACTCAGTGAGGTGCCCACAGCCGGACCCCTGGCAGGAGGGCAGGCTGCTTGGTATCTGGACATGATGGCTCCAGGCTGACCTGAGAGCCCCAGAATGTCCAAGCTGGAAAAGACGAAGCAACATGAGGGTAAAATTATGTTTTCAACAAAAGAAAAGCCCTCTGCCTTCTAGCAAGTAGAAAGATCTCTGTTTCCACCCCCACACAGCCCCAGGGGCCCGAAAGAATGCAGTTTTCTGAGCAGAGCCTCCCTCGCTGAAGGGAGCGGATTCGCTCTTAAAGAGTTGCCTGTAAAATGAATTTTTCTGTATCAAATGCTATTTTCCAGAGGTTCATGTTTAAGACCATGGTTGCATTCCCACCAAGAAACACCCAGCTCTGAGGCAGCGGCGCTGAGGACGAGGGGTGGAGAGTTCAAGGGCACAGCGCGGCCCCCGTGTCCTGGGCCAAAGAGCTGATGAACACTGGGGCTACAGAGTTGGGGAGCCAAAGTCTGAATCCCAAATGGCCCCCAAATAGGCCAAGTTTCACAGCCAGACACTGGCCCAGACCCCTGACCGACACCACCGATCCTAAGACTGGTGGCACCAGGGGGGACCCAGGGCAAACCCAGCCCCTCCAATGGAAAAGGAGCCCAGAGAGAGTCCACCGCGGTTGACCGGCCATCTGGTCGTGTATAAAATGCCACAGGCCCCACTCTGAATGTCAGTCTGGGAGTGGTTTTGATTTTGTATGGGACAATCCGTGATGTGCTCAAGGATCCTGCTGCTGTGGTAGTTTGGCCGTGGCCCCCCACGAGCGCCCCGAGGCTGCGGGGCTGGAGTTCCACAGGGACTGCTGAGAAGGGCTGGCTTAGGGGGCTGCTGGGCTTGCCGCCCAGAGGGCGCCGCTTGGACATGCCAGGGAGCACTGGGGATCACGAATGAGAGACTAAAAGCCCACAGTCTGCCCACGCGTGACAGACCGTTGCTTCTCTGAGCATATTCTGGGCTCACTATTCCAAGGAACACACTTTGGGAACCCCGTCAGTGAAGGAGACTCATAACCAGAAGGTTTCTCTGTGCCTAATTAGTTACCTGCATAACAAATACCCTAAACGTCATGGCTTAAAACAGTAAGCATGGATTATGGCACAGTTTCTGTGGGAAGGGAATTCAGAGGTAGCAGAGCGGGCCGGTTCCAGCCTAGGGTCTCCTTTGAGGTGTCAGGCAAGACGTCGGCTGGGCCGCAGCCATCTGATGGCCTGACTCGGGCCGGAGGGTGGACTTCTAGGGCTGTGCTCCCAGGGCTGGCCAGGTGCTGCTGGCGGCTGGCCGGAGGCCTGGGCTCCTACCACGCAGACTTCTCTGTAGGCTGGCTTGAGTTTCTTCACAGTATGATGGCTGGCTTCCCACGAGGGAGTGATGCAGGAGAGCCATTCTGAAGCTGCAGGGTCTTTTATGACCTAGCCTTGGGCAGCACAAGCGGCTGTACCTGCTATAGCCTATTGGTCATGCTGGGCAGCCTTATTCATGGTGGGAGGTGCTTACAGAGATGCGGATGCCAGGAAGTAGGAATCCCTTGGAGACCGGCTTGCAGGCTGACTACCACGCAGCCATTCCTTCCCCAAAAGGACAGATAACTTGACTCTTTCACATGGTTGGTTTCTTACCGTTTAGTGCCAATCACTAACTTTGAGAAATGAACCTGCTAACCCATAAGGTGAAGGGCAGAGGAGGACACCAGGAGTTTATTAGCCATACCAAGCTGCGGTGAACAGCAAGAATAAAGTCCGGCCCCATTTCTTGCACGCTCATGTGTGCCAGGTGCTCCATGTGCCTCATGACCCTGTCCCATCCCTGTCCCCAAGCAGTAGGTTCCACCAGTGTTTCCATGGTAGGCCCCTCAACTCTGTGAAACACATAAAAAGAGTGTGCGTGTGTGTGCGCACGTGTGCGTGTGAGTGTGTGTGTGCGTGCGTGTGTGTACGTGGTGATGGCTATAGCAACACCAGCTGCTCTGCCTTCTGGACGTTCAGAGACAAAGCCGGTGACTCGGGTGAACCCCCGTGGAGAAGACTGGAGGGGAGAGGACCCAGGATGGATAACACTGAAGATTAACGAACAACAAACAGGTGAGCTCACATATGTATGCGGTGTACCTTAACAAAATGAGGAGTCGGGCGAGCCCGAGGGAATCTTCGCTTGACCGGGGCCTCATGGCTGCGAGGCAGGCAGGCCTCCAGTGAGACTGTGCCCGAGGGCCCTGCATCCCAGGCCTGCCCATGACTGTCATCAGCTGGTGACTTCCCAGTCCCCTGCTCCCCCTCCGTAAAATGGAATGATAATGGCAAACTCTTGTGGTTGCGATGAGCGTTCAGAGGGACAACCCCTAGCCCGGTCTAAGGGTTCCAGAATGCTTTACCCTGGCAAAGCCGATGGCCGGTCACCGAGGTCGTGGCACCCAGGTTCAAAGAATGCTTATAGAAACCCCATTGCTTGGAAGAAGCCTTGCTCTGCAACCGAGAATGGACCCAGAGCCACAAAATAGCCACTAGCTGCAACTCAGGCCTCCTGCAGAGGTGACTCCCGGAGGCTGGAAGGCGCTTGGCCTCTGCTTCCTGGGGGCATGTGCAGGCAGGGAGCGGCCCAACCCCTTCCGGTCCTGTTGGGGCATGATTTCAGCAGAGGGCGCATCCTGGGCATGTTTCCCCTCGGAAGTCTCAACCCGCAGAGCAGGATTTGGGGAGCTCTGGCTAAGTTTGGTGTTCCAACAAGGAGACCGGGCATAGGGGACTCTCAGAAAACAGAAGACCGGCACTGGTTCCAGACCCTGGGCCTGGGCAGACGGAGGCTGTGTTTGGGTCAGGCTGGCCTCGGAGCACCTGTCTCCATCCCTCAGGGCTGGGTGGCCATGGGCAAGTGCCTCCATCTCCCTGAGCCTCAGTTTCCTCAACCCTAAAATCCCGGGCGGGCTTGCCTGCTGGCCCTCAGCCCGTTCTGAGAAATCTGGGCCTGGCCAGGTGAACACGGAGTCCGCGTGGGTGTGCAAGGCCGCCCCTTCCTTTCTGATCCAGGGAGATTTGTTTTCATCTCTTTGGTATGTTGGTGCTCTGAGTATTACTTTATTTTTTTAAAAAATAAGCAGAAGAAGGAAAAGGAACTTATCCACTGCGAAAACAATAGTCTAGAAAGTTTCCCACCAATTTAATTTGTCCCTGGCTCATTCCTTCAGCCTCTCAGTGAGCAGAGGGGTCAGCTCCCTCCACCAGCTGGGTTTAGTGACTGCCCATCTCCAAGTGTTCGTGGTTTTCTGGGCTCAAATCTCTCTATTTCTTTGGGCCTCTGCCGCCTCAGGAGACCCGAGGCCTCGTGAGAGGTAGGGAGAGGAAGGGGGGCTTTGGCTGGGGGCATCCTCAGAAATTTAGAGATATTCTCTGTGGGTGTCAAGGTCACGGGCATGCTGGCCTCCCCTCTGGACACACGCTGGGGTCTTCTCGGATGCATGCCCCTCAGCCCCGCTGCGCCCGAGGCATATGCACTGTGGCTGCTCCAGCGTAGCCCCCCTGCCTTTGGTGGAAACCCGGGCCAGCCCCTGCTGCCTCTGGGGCCCCGTTTCAGCGGCAAAGTGAGGAGGCTGTCGGCCCGAATGGTCTCAGTCCTTCCCAACCTCAACACACTAATTGCTGCATTCGCTGAGCTCCAGCTGTCTGCAGAGTGGTATCTGGGTGCGGGAGGGGTGGACTCCATCCTGGGAGGAGGAGCCACGCTGAGCCTGCCGCCTCTCACCCCGGGCCCGGGGATGGCGGGGCTCGGAGTGCTGCCTGCCGCCCCGCGTCTGCCCCAGGAGAGCCGGGTGCCAGATCAGCTGCCAGGCTGCTATTCGAAATGTCTCCTGTTGGTGGCACTTTGGCGTGGTTCAGGTGTTCTGGCCTTAAAGGATATTGGTTTGTACGTGAAACGTGCTATTTCCTCCCGCTAAGGTTCTGTTTTTCACTCAAGGAAATCTCAGTGCTTAGAGCTGGACTTTGAGTGCGTTACTCCCCAGGGAAAACCCTCCCGTGGCTCCTCACTGACCTCAGAAGACAGTCCACGCTCAGGAGTGACCCCGAAGCCTTCTGGGGCCTGCCACAGGCCAAGCCTCTCCCACGTGGAAACTCTCCATCCCTCACCCTCTCTCCTCCAGACACCAGATTGGAATGTATCCTCCTCTGCCTTCTGTCTAGAACCTTAAGCTTGTTACATCCTCTGCCTGGTACACTCTCCCTCTCTTATCATGACTCACTATATGTCACTTCCTCCAGGAAGCCCGCCCTGCCTAAAGGAGCCACTCTGGTTCACTCTGAGGCTCATCCCGTACTTTTCCTTTGTGGTACTCCTCACCATAATGATCTGGAATCCCCCCTTTATCTGACTCCCCCACCCGAACATGGGCTTCATGATGGCCTCCCTGTCTGATTTCCATGCCTGCTGCCAGGCACAGTGCCCAGGACCCAGGGGGAGCTCTGGAAGTGTCTGCTGAATGAGTCTATGGCTGGAGACTGTGTGAGCCCGACAGACAGCGAGTCGTCCAGGTTAGTAACCTGGGGCCAGCCAGGGCTGCCAGCGGTTCACCGGACCCGGTCACTCAGCCCCTGGGAAGCCTGGCCTGCTGTCGCACTCCATCCTCCCGCCTGCAGGCTCTGCCTGGAAGGAGGGAAGGGGTTAAATGTTTCTGCCGGCCTCGTGCTCTGTCTGCCGCAGCTCCCCCTTCCGGGGCTGCAGCCCCGAGGTTGGCCAGGAATGTTTGCAATGCAGAGCTAGGAGGGCGGGCAGGCGGGCGGGTAGGAGCGGGCCTGCGGAGGCTGGCAGGCCCAGGCGCCCCAGTTGAGCAATCGCCCAGGCCCAGCCGGTTCCTGTAACTCCTGCCCCTCCTGCCTTTTCCCGCCCCGCCTGCTTCCTCCTCCCTCGCCTGCCAGGCGGTGGGGGCCGCCTGTAGCGGGAGGCGGAGGGGCAGAGGCCCAGACAGCCTGGAGGCTAGGGGTGACAGGGAGAGGCTTCCAAGGAGAGGCAGAGAAAGAGTGCAGACTGCTGCTCAGCCACCTCAGACAGGGCCCAGAGAGGGCAGGGCATTTGCCCAAGGTCACACAGCAAGGCACCACCGAACTGTGCCATACCCTGGATTCAACTTTTGTTTCCCTTGGCACCAGCCAGCAAGTCAACGCAACCAGGAGGCCATGTTGCCACTCAGGTGGGAAGCTCTGAGTCACAGGGCCCCTCTCCCAGCTGAAGGCAAAACCCCCCAGCTCTGGCCTGCCTCTTCACCAAGCCCTGGGGTCTCAGAGAGAATGGTGGCTCTCATCCGGCTAGGTGCCCTCCCTCCCCAACCCTTCTGCATCCCCTCCCCAGCTCTGCTCGCTGCCTAGCCTGCCCTGGGCGCACTGGTCACCTCCATTCCTTGTCCCTAGGAGTGTAGAGTAAGTGGGTGAAGGCCAAGCTTGACTGGTTCTCAAAAGCCCGGTTTCCTTTCTTCCTCCAGTTCCCTTCGGGGAAGGACCTTCGCGGGTACGGATATCCAGTGGAGCTCAGGCACCGAACGGGTTTCTTTCTTGAACACCTTGCGGGGAGCAGTGCTCCCCGATACTGCACAATGAGCTCCGTCTGCCACCCGCAGCATTTACCAGTGGCGTCCAGGGAGCACGGCCTCCGCAGTTACTGAGGCTCGATTCAAAGCCCTGCCCCACCTCCTGTGAGCTCCACGGGCGTGGCACCGCTTTCTGGGCCTCAGTTTCCTCATCTGGAAAGTGAACTCAGAGAGGGCAGGTGGAGCTGGCAGCACCCGTTTGGCTCTGCTGTGGCTCCCGGTCCCTGGCCTTTGTAGTACCACAGATGTCTGGTCCTTTTGGGTCTTGTCAGGGTGTCACCCCATCTGGGCCTTGAGCTGTGCCTAAGCCCCGGGGGGCCGGGGGGACAGGCTGGGTGCCTGGACTGCGTTTGCTGGAGTCAGCCGTGTTGGTCTGGGGACCCCACATCCCTGGAGGGTGACGTAGGTGATCCTTGTGAGCTAGATGGTCCTGTGACATTCAAAATCCCATTCACAGGTAAGGAGGCTTGTGGAGGATGGTTTGCCCTAAGAGAGGGATTTTAACTAGGAAAACCACACCAATTTTCCATCCCACAGCCTGCTCTGCCACTGTTTATTGAGTCCTTACTGTGTGCCGGGCAGTGACTGACCTACTTGAATCCACATGCCTAAGAGGGAGGTATCCATTTTTTTCAGGAAACAGAGAGGTTGGTGCACTTGCCCAAGGTCACACAGCTTGTACAGAGCAGAGTCCGACTTTGCACTCAGACCACTTGCCATCTGAGCCTGTGCTCTTGGCCAGTCTCCTCTGCACCTGGCATGGGATCTAGGCTCTGTCCAGAGGGACTGGGGCCCATCGGGTTGGTAAATTAAGCTGCAGAGCCATGAAGTGAGGAGAAAACCTCCAGCACCCACTGGGGTGGGGGGAGGCAGTGTTCTAAGTTACCATTAGCATCACCAGGTGAGAACTCAGAGGGGCCCAGCCTCCCCCTCTAGGGCACACAGCAGGCTGAGCCAGGACCCACGCCCAGGGTGATGGCTCCCTGTCCCCTGGCTTCCTGTCCGTGGCTCTACCGAGGCTGTGATGGGGAAGGACCTCCACAGCTGTCTCGGCTCCGTGGACAGATGGACAGATGATGGCCGCCCTCTCGCAGGGCCTGCAGGCTGCTCGGCTTTGCCACCTCCTCCTGCGCAGGTTTCCTTTAAGAAACCAGAAGATTGATTTCCTGGCCGGCTCTGCGCCGAGGAGCCTGTCCAAATGGTTTGCATGTCTGCATTTTTTACTGCTCCGTTTAATATGTATGCAAATGCCGGCCGGCTGCTCCCCGCCTCGCCAGCCGTACGCACAGTCACACGCGGCGCCCCATTAAAGCGGCGGTCCGGGCGCGAGCCTCATTCGAGGCGACGGGCTCGGCGGCCTGATAGATGGGGTGCGGGGACGGAGACAAATGACGGGCTTTTGTAATTTCTTTCTCTCTTTTTTTTGGGGGGGGGAGGGAAGGGGGGATCAAGACTGAAAACAGCAGAGGAGATTTAAATATATGCAAAATTGTTTGTGGGTTTGTGTGTGTGGGTGGGTGAGGGGGTTGTAGAAACCTGAACCAGGAGGAGAGGGCTCGGTCTGTGTTTTCCTCCGTGGGAGTCAGGCTGAGGCTGGAGGGGGAGCTGGAGCCCCCACAGTCACCTTCTGGAGGAGAGAGCGGCTCTGTTCCTGATAGGCAGGCGCGGTCCTATGGGAAGCTCAGCTGCAGCAGCGAGAGAAGGAAACCGCGGCTGGGTCTCAGCCGGGTTAGCTGGGGGGGGAGGGGGGGGCCCGCAGTCTGCCACGTTTTCCCGTCCCGCCCCCACTTTCTTCTCTTGGGCTTCCAGGGCTTATAACTTTATAGATGTATTGTCATTTAACTCACTGGAGCCCTAAGAGATGCATTACCCCCGTTGTACAGGGGAAACTGAGGCCCCCCAGGAGAAGAGTCCCTGGGGGAGGGTTGCAGGTGGTGGGGTGGGGTAGCTGGAATCCGCAGAGCCCTGCTCTGGGCCCCCACAGTCCTCAACCCTCTCTTGCTCCATGGGGTTTGCTCCTAGCTATAGGGGGTGGGGTAGGTGTGGACCCCCGTCACGGTCCAACCTCCCCTCCCCCAGGGTCCTACCTGCCCCAACCTGCGGTGACCCAAGCCCACGTCAGACCCAGCCTGAGGACTGAGTCCCACATTCTCAAAATACTGTGTAAACCTGAAATTCGAGGTGTCGAGTTCTAAAGGAATTTTTCCTAATTTCTCAGGATTTTAGGCAACATGGCAGCTGGGGGACACGTGAAGAGGGAACCTTCCACAGAGGAGGCTCTGGCCTAAAGACAGGGCCATGCTGACGCAGGCAGCTCAGACGGGCTGGGGACCGGGGCCCCGTACATGCGAGCGTGTGCGCGCACGTGCATGTCCTTGTGTCGGTGCGGTGTGCCCGTGTGTCGGTGGGGTGAGGGTGGGGTGGTGTGTGTTTGCGTATGCGTGTTCTGGATGCACATGCATGTGTCAGTGTGACAGCATCTGAGACCCTGGTCCTTGTTTGTGGCTTTCAGTCTCCCTGAGAGTTAGGCTTCCCTTCTCAGGGACTGCCCGTTGCCTCCCTGCCCCCCAACCGAGGTCCGCTCCCCTTTCCAGCAAAAGCCTCTGTTGTTTCAGCTTACCCATCAGGCAACTGTGAGGAGAGGAGCTGATGAGGATTCCCAGAGGCTGAGGCACCCCCAAAACTCTGCATGGATGAGGACTGGATTCCTGGGGGATGTGCATAGCCTGCTGCCCACTGGGTGAGCCTGGGGTTTCTGGGCCAGGAACAAGGGGCACACGCAACTTTCTCAGGATGCTCTTCATGTGTGTGCACGCGCGTGTGCACGCGCATGTGCACATGAGGGGGTGACAATTCGGATTTTCATACAGAGAGTCACTTACAATGCCATCTGCCCAGATGGGGAAGTGGCTCCCATGACCTCCACCTCTGGGACCAAGGAGAGGTCCTTTATGTCTGACCTGAGCTCCCCTGGGGGCAGATTGGGCTTCAGGGGCTGCTGTCTCAGAAATGGCCAGTGGGAAGCATCTGCCAGTGGGGTCATCAGCCACACGGAGACCAGCCCGGGGAGATGCGGGGTGGGGGGCAGCGTAGAGCGCGTGCGCTCACGCACCAGAGTGTGTGAGAGGGCAGGCGTAGGTATGAGACCGGGGGTGGGTACCCATGAGGGCACATGTGCCTGTACACGACTGCCAGGGGCACGTGAGTGAGCAAGCGGGGTGTGCCTGTGTGTGGCAGGCTGGTAGACGGTGACGTGAAGACTGAGCCTCTGCCACACGCATCTCGGAGTTGCCTTCACAAAGAATCGGACTTGGGCAGACCCTCTGGGATCCTCTGTGCCCTTCCTCCCTGCTCAAGCTTGCCAGCCCTGGACTCCCAGGAGCCATCTCTCCTGGAGTTTCCCCCAGACCTCCTGGCGGCCCGCCCCTCACCTCCAGGAGTCCTCCCTGCCCACCCGTCTCCTCCCCCATCCCTGCCCACATCCTCCTTTGCCCTGCCACGTCTCGCAGCGCCCCAGCTGCTTATATGTCTCGTCCACCTGCGGTCCTCTGCCCCAGGAGTCCCATGAGAACCCAGGAAGTGGGGGGTGCTCAGTACAGTTCTGATGTCTGAGAGCACCTGGAGCCCCCAGTATCTGGCCAAACACCTTCTCCCAGGGGCGGGTCCTCACTGACAGTGGGGCTCATTTGCCCCGGCTCAGCCAGTGAGCCCAAGTCCCAGGGGCCCCTCAACTCACCTATGTCTTGGGATGGTCCCACCCTCCTTCCAGGCCCCCTCAGAGGGTCACCTTCCGTTCGCTCGCCCCAGACACAGCGACAGCATCCATAGTGCTCACAGAAACCCTCCCGCGTAGCCTATTTGCATTACCGCCTCGAGAAGGTTCTTTCATTGAGAACCGCTGGGAGTGGACATCAATGCTGTCCCTCTCTGAAAGGCCCCTCTGGAGCAGCGTGAAAATCCAGCCCCGCCAGCCACTGGCTTACGGACCAAGGACGAGGAGCCCGCGCATGGGGTGGAGCCCTGGGTGACCCCCCGGAAGGAATTACTGTGCTCGTGTCATTGCTCTTCAGCGTCCTTCATCCACTACAGGGGGGCAGGGCCCGCGCCTCCCCAGGCCTCCCCCAGCAGGCCTTGCTACCAGCCCCTCAGCAAGGATCCGCTGAAATAGGTGAGAGGGTGGAGTAATCCCCGCCCGCGGGGATCGGCAAAGCATCTCTGGGCCTCCTGCCCCGCGGTTCCCCTGGGGTCTGCACCCTCACTCCCAGCTGGTCAGGGGACCGTGTGCGGGCCAGCTGAGTCAGGCCCTAACCCTGGGCAGGGAGGGGGCCACTGTGGTTCACGCAGATTTTGCTGACGGGGCTGGAAATGCCCCTCCCTATGTGACCCGCCATTACTCATGGTTGGCATTTTTCCCCAAGCAAGGGGTGACCCACGGAGCAGCCCCAAACCCCAGCATGTGTTCCGAGGAAAGGCGGCCGGGCGCGCTAGGCTGAGAGGCGGCGCAGCAGGGGAGGCGGGCAGCTGCCCTGAGCGCACGGACCATATTTTTCTGGGCTGAAAAATTAGGACACGGGATGTAGCGGAGCGTGTTGTCAGATTTGTTCATTTAATGAGTGGAAAACTCTTACAAAGGTATGAGCGTTAAAGTGTATTTAGTTCCGTAGGTAATGGATTGTCTTTGTTGAAAAGAGTCTTGAGTTTCCACAATCAGGGAGATTCTGGAAATTAATGATGCGGTGTAGCTTGTATTTGGGGGCAGCCGGGCCCGCCCTGAGCTCGGTGCTTGCACTGCAGTGACGAGCAGAGCAGACACGATTCTGGCCTCCGGGAGCTCACGTGGGGAGGCTGGCAGCCCTCATGCAATTTCTCAACGCGGTGCTGTGAGCACCCGTGAAAAGCGCTCGGGCGGGTCCGCGGGGCCACGAGGGCTTCTCTGAGGAAGCACTGTTTGAGGTGAGACAGAGCCTTTTAGAAGTTCACTGTTGAAGGGATGGGAGCGGACGGTGGAGGGGAGCACATTTCAGGCAGGGAGAAGGGCATGTGCGAAGGGGCTCTGGGCCAAAGGGCTGCTGGGCGTCTGAGGGACAGGAGGGCAGCCCAGGGACTAGAAGGTGATGAGTGAAGGGGCGGGGAGCTTGGAGATGCTGGCAGAGGCCAGTCCAGGTAGTGCCCACTAGTCCAGAGTGGGGGGTGGACTTTCTCCTGCCGGCCGTGGGGGGCCATGAGCTATTTGACGCAGGTGTGACCTGATCATACGTCTGGATGTGGATGATAATGAAGATGATGATGATGTTGGTAACTGTAAGAAGTGTTTAGTGAGTGCTTACTATGTGCCAGGCACCGTTTCAGCCAATTTACGTGTGAGAAAAGCGAGGGCTGGGAGAGACAGTGACTCTTCCAAGGTCACATTGCCGGAGAATGGAAGAGACGGAGCTCCGACTGAGCCTGGCCGTCCCCAAAATCCCCGCTCTTCTCCCACACACAAAGCTGCCGTTGTCCAGGCGTGAAAGGCCGAGGGACAGGCAGATGACCCCCGTCCTGAATTGCTGTGGAGCTACCTCCTCTCTACTCTGTGTTCCAGACCTGGGCGGGGACTCAAGGGTCAGCCAGGACTGGAAAGGCCCAGCTCAGTTCCTGCCAGACCCAGCAGGGGAAGTACAGGTCACAACACTAGAGGCTGCAGTTCTGGAGAAGTGGGGGCCTCGGCCTGGTCACTGGGACACAGGTCACGCTGCCACCCCCGGAGCCCAGCCCACTCACTCACTTGGGAGTCAAGAACTTTGAGGTACGGCTACAGTATCTGCAGCCGTGGGGCAGCAACCGGCCCCCTGCTTCCTCTTGTGGAAGCGAGTCCAGGCAAGGGCACCATTACGGACTCACCAGCGGCTTCGAAAGATCCTTCTTCCCTCAGGGCTCATCAGGGACATGCAAATCAAGACCACCTCTTGGGACGGCTACTACCAAAACGCAGAAAATAACAAGTGTTGGTGAGGATGCGGAGCAAGTGGGAGCTTGCGGTAAAACGTTGCAGATGTCGTGGCAAACAGCATGGCAGTTCCTCAAAATTTAAAAATAGCTTTACCAGCTGATCCAGCAATTCCACTGCCGGGTATAAACCCAAAAGAATCGGAAGCAGGGTCTCAGACAATGTGTGCGTCCAGCATTGCGGCATCCATTCACAAGAGCCAAAGGAGAAGACAACCCAAGTGCCCATCGACACACAAATGGATAAACAAAATGTGGTCTATCTGTGTAATGAGATATCATTCAGCCTTAAGAAGGAAGGAAGCCCTGACACAGGCTTCAGTGTGGACGAACCTTGAGGGCACTGTGCTCAGTGAGACAAGCCAGTCACAGAAGGACAAGTACTTACGAGTCTGCTCATATGAGGTCCCTGGAACGAGTAAATTCATGGAGATGGTAGAACGATGTTTGCCAAAGCCTCGGTGGGGGCAGGGGGTGGAGAGTTGTCATTTGATGGGTAGGGAGTCCTGGAGATGAATGGTGGAGATGGCTGTACATGTGGCATACCTAACGCTACAGAACTGTGCACTTCAAATGGTTAAGATGGTAAATTTGAAAAAAAAAAAGTGATCTAAGTTCTCTCAAGTTGTTAACAGTGGGCTTTCTTTTAAATTGCATTGATAAGAAATACATGAAAATACCAGATGGCAGTTGTCATTAGAGCAGATAGGGATGACAGATACTGGTGCTCCCAGGTATGTGACCTCACCTCTCTGAGCCTCAGTTTCCTCATGGGGCAGTGGGGAAGATTATGGTGCCTCCCTGAGGGGGCCACAGGGAGGACTCTGCAATGCCCCTTAGGTGGCCCGGCCCACGGCCAGTGCAAGCACTCGGTACCCTGCAACCCTATGTGCTGACAGATGTTCATCAAGCCTTTGGCGTTTGGGAACGTGAGCAGCATAGGCCCTAGTGAGAGGAGAAAAGACCCCTTGCCCACCATACGCATGGGAAAACTGAAGCCCGAGGGGGTTGGGGACTTGTCCAAGGTCTCTAGCCATCCCTTGAGCCAGAACATATCAGTCGGCAAGGCTAGGTTGCGCTGCAGTAACAAATGAGCCCTACATCGAAGTGTTTCAACAGGGCAAAAGTTTGTTTTGCATCCAGCAAAGTCTGTGTGAGTCCAGGTAACTCTCCAGGACGACCGTCCTCCATGTGAACACTCAGGGATCCAGGCGGTCTCTGTCTTGTGGTGCCTGCATCTCCAGGGCTCTGAGGCAGAGAAAAGAGCCCCTGGCCAGCACTGGTCACAAGGTGGCAGGTCCTGGGAAGAAAGGAGAGAACTGGCTCTGGGTAAGCTCTGGAAATTTCTACTCACTGTCCTAGTTGGGCGAAGGCCAGTGATGGCTGTTCACAGGAAATACACGCTCACAGTGAACTGAGTCAAAGAGAAAAGGGTATAAAGCTGAAATTGATCCCCATCCTCCCCAACCCCCAGCTCCCTTCTTGGGCAACCAGTTACCCAGGCTGAGTTTACAGCAAGGTGTATATGGAGGTGACCCTCTTAAAATGCAAATGAGAGTTCCTTGTTCTTTTTTCCTCCTTGAAGAAGCAGGCAGGTTATTTGTCACAGCCTCTTGCACTGCCTTTGCTTAGCGCCTTCACATTTATATCATCAGTCCCCCAGCTGGGTGTCTGGGCGGTGTCCGAGGTTCTGCTGTTATAAACAGTGAGGCCCTGAGTTCCCAGCGCCTTTCCCCGAGTCACCCGTGTGAGCGTTTCCGTGGTATAACTTCCTAAAAATGGAATTGCTTGGTCAAAGGCTAGGTGCATCAAACAATCTGACAGCCCTCTGGCAGCAGGGGCGGCCTCCAGGGTCACGAGGAGCCTTTATGAATAGTTGCTACCCTGGCTGGGTAGTTCAGCTGGTTAGAGCATCATCTTGATACACCAAGGTTGTGGGTTCGATCTCCGGTCAGGGCCCAGTCAATGAATCAACTAATGAATGAATAAATAAGTGGAACAACAAATTGATGTTTCTCTGTCTCTGTCCCCCCCCCCCCCGCTCCTCTTTAAAATCAATAAATTTAAAAAAAAATTGTTTTTAAAGAACATTTGCTAATGGAGCCCACTGAATTCCAGGGACCGGTGAGCACTCCGTCGCAGGGGTTTCCAAATGGGACACTGAGGAGGGGAGTGGGAAGAGGGGAGGCCCTGTCCATGTTGACTCTGTGATCCCAGTTCTAATGCTGCTGCTTCGCCATGCCCGCCCATTTCATGGACAGCAAACACCGACTTCCAGGGAGCTGGAGTCGCTCGCCCACCGGTGCCCAGTGGGGACCATTGGAGCCACGGTCTCCGTCGGGGCTGAGTCCTTGCTCCCAGGCCAGACACCTCAGGGGTCCTTCCTTCAACTGGCTCCTCTCACAGGCACTCATGTGCCCCCGCGAGCTTCCTCTCCGACTTTCTGGAACTCATCCTGGCTCCCTCAGTCCTCACTCACCGGGTCCAGGGCTTTGGCTTGTCTGGCCAGAGCACAGTCCGCCTGTTCCCTTTCCCCTCTCTCGTTTTCATTAGCTACTTCATCCCTTTGCAAGAGCATCTCGGTGTTTTTAAGCGTTTAGCCTTGTTGATTTTTACATTTTCTTTTTGGGAGGTAACACCACTACGGTTTCTGGGGGAAAAAAAAACACCACCCTTATCGTAAAATAAATAAATTCAAACGACACTTCACTAAGCAAGACAGTGAAGTATCACCAACACTCCTCACCCAGAGATGACTGACCATGGCTAATGCTTGATTCTAAGCATTTCTAACGGCCCCCAGGGAATGATACTGAAAATCTTGACCTTTCCTACCTGGGGGTGGGGGGAGTGTATCAGCCACCAGGGTGGGGTCTGAAAATCACCACTAGTTCCCTCCTCTTCCAGTCCACAGTCTCTCACCCCCAGCCTCGTGTCCATCCGGGTTGAAGCCGCTCCCCCAGCTCCAGGGAGCAGACGCCACAGCACCAGCGGATTCTGCAGGGCAAGGCAAGGTACTAACCAAGCAGCTGCTAACGCATCCTCTCCCCCACCTCCCTTCCAAAGAGAGGCCCACCCACGCCACAGCCTTCACCTGCCACAGCCCAAGAGGCCGAGACCCAGCCTGACGCAGGCTGGTTTCCTTCTTCTGTGTTGATCTGTCTCCCACCCCCACCCACCAGCCATCAAAACATTTTTTTCTAGGTGCAGAGTAGGCCCCAGCTTGGACCTGGGCTGTCCTAGTGTCCTGTGTCTCCGGTGACATAGCTGGGGCGGCGGGGGCGTCCCCAGGCTATTTTCATCGACCTCCCTCCTCGGAGGACTTCCACGTCTAGGGAAGGAGGGGCCGCAGCAGCTCGGGACTGACCTGCCCTTATTTCTCCCGGAGGAGGCATGACTGAGGACAACATGATGGTGGCGGTCCCAGAACCCAGTCTGACCCAAACGCAAGGGAGAGAGAGAGCTGTAAGGAAAAGAGGAGTGTGGGGACCTAGCAGCGCTGCTGTGTGGCCTTTTGTAGGCACAGGGCTCTGATACTTTGGGGACAACATCCTTCTGGGAGCGGCAAACACAGCTGTCACCCCCACGGGAGTGGTGGAGGCTGCTGGCTTCAGGGTGGGTAGGTGGAGGGCACGGCAGTGCCCGCCTGGGGACCCTGGCGGTCTCAGGCGTGTTCCTGAGCATCCGTGAATCCTCCCAGTGCCTACAGAAATCCTCGGGGAAGGCTTGGCATCGACTGTGAACAGGACAAAGGCAAGAGCCAATGGCACCACAGGGTGACTGCTGTTTCTTCAGGGGAGGGTGGTCAGGGTCGGGGTGTGGGTTCTGGAGGCGGGCAGACCCAAGAGAGTCCTGGTTGAGCGTGATACTCGCCGTGCGACCTTGGATACAGCATCCATCTGGTGGGCCCGTTTTAATGACTGAATGCAGTGACCTTGTAAAGCATTATGGGCCGGAGAGTCCTCAGAAAGGACTTACCTCCCAGTTTTGTTTTTGTCACTTACCCTTGGGGTGGCAACTGGGGAGAGCCGAGTTACATAAGTGGGTGGGCTTCAGGGAAGACCGCAATTCTCTGTCCTAAACGGCTCCTGATTATTTTACAACAGTGGCTCTCAAACTGGTTTTTTTATATGCATCTTTGCTTCTCAACCTGGCGCTTTATTCCCTTTCAAAATAACTGTTCCCCAAGTGGTAGATACTAAAGGAAGCAGGGGTAAGGGCTGAGAGCCCACCCACCGGTCCTCTTTGCTCCACCCCCAATGTCCCCTAGGGTCTATGAAAGTCTTGAATCTCTGTTGTAGGCCAGCAATGGTGACGCTGGCCACAGGAAGTAGAGGGGGCAGATAGATACCCAGAGGGGACGTTTTCCCCAACACATTACTCGGTTTGCTTGCGTAGAAAGAATGAAGTGATGTCTTCAGATCAGAGCCAGGGATGTCTGAAGGGTCTGTAGGGCTGGGGGTCACCAAGCTAGGACACACCGGGAAACTCTAACCCCCAAAGCCACCTTCCCTCCGGGCAGCACGGACATGACCTCGCATGTCCCTACAGGGAGCACAGGAAGCTGGGTAAGGACATCCCTCTGCATCGCCAAAGCCAGACCCAGCCAGAACCCTCGTCAGCCACTGTCCAGCTGCCTGACCTGGGGCACGTCCCCGCTCTGAGCCTGGGCTCCCTCATCTGTAAAATGGGGCCGCAGCCACTGGCCGCTAGATGAGAGGCGCGCCGGGAGGACGAAAGGAGCTGGTAGTGAACCAGCAGCAATTATGGTTGTTCATGGTAATAACAAGGTCTGAGCAGGCGAGGGCTGAAAGGAACTTGGAACTCTCGCCCCAAAGGGGGAAGGGACTGGACTCAAACCCAGGGTCTGACACCCAGGCCTCTGCCCAACAAGCTTTCAGGGGAAGACCCCACCCTTCGTCAGCGGCATTGCAGGGGGAGGAAGGGTATAGATCCTTGAAGTTAGTTCCCGACTTCCAGGCTAGGCCCCGTGGCAGGGGAGGCTCAGGTTCAGCACCTCTCTGGCTTCTTGGGTGCTGACTCCCACCCGCCTGCTCTGAGAGAGGAGCTTCTGGCCTCCTCTCCTGCAGCTGTTCGGTCTGGGTGACCTGGAGGCTGCTTGGGGGGAGGGGTGGCAGGGCACTGGTGACGTGGAGCAGGGAGCAAATGCCACTTAGACACAGACACGTAGCAACTCCGAGAGAGAGAACCCTAGTCCTTGGTCCGGGGAAGGGAGGCATCGCCGGCCCAGTTTGCAGATGAGGAAACTGAGGCAGGCCCTGTGCTCAAGGCCACATAGCAGTGTGGCCTCTCCACCTGGCCGGGGCCGACCCTTGCCTGATTTTCGGAGTCCACATCATGCCTTTATCACTTGGCCCCTGTCCCTCCTCTGTACCTGTGAGAGCCAGTTTGGCCCTATGGAACAGGAGGTTAGCCCCTGGCCCCATCCTACGGAGGGGGAAACTGAGGCTCAGCAAGCTGGGGGTCTTGTCGAGGTCGGTGCCTCCTGAGGCGGCAGTCCCCTCCTGACCCAGCTCCCACCTTCCCCCAACCCCAGTGCCGACCTCCCGCCCCCGTCCTCTGGAGGAAGATTTCCGTGGTCCCGGTTGGGGGTGCCAGACTGCCAGCGACGAGTGTTTTTTTCATCCCAGCCCCGCTGACTT